>JAYKAV010000445.1:1618498-1794728 GCA_035582835.1 Phoebastria nigripes
CGGACGCGGCCCCCCCCCGCCCGTCCCGTCCCCCGCCTTCCCCCCCGCCGGTGTCCCCCCTCGACCGGGCCGGCGGCGGGGTGATTTGCCTCACAACTTTTTGGGAGGGGGTGGGGGGACGGTTTTGGGGGTGTGGGGAGGCCGTCAGAGAGTGTGTGTGTGTGTGTCCGTGTCCGTGTCCCCCCGCCCCCGTAAGCTGCCGGCACGTGGGGGCCCCGGACCGGCCCCCGAAGCTGGGAGCAAGGGAGAAGAGCGAGGGGCTGCCTCGGCCTCGCCTTTGCGCCCCGCCACGTGCCGGAGCTGGCAGCCACCTCAGCCCTGCCGGGGTCCGGGCCGGGGTCCCTCAGCCACCCCCACTGTCCCAGGAGCAGTTGGCGTCAGCGGAACGGGGGCAACAGCCCCGCTGGCGGGCCCCGCAGCCAGGGGAAGGGATCGCCTCAGCGGCCCCTACACAGCAAGGGCCGTGTCTGGACTTGGGCCCTGGCCCCCTCTCATGTCCCCACCGGGGGACCCTAGCTGTCCCTGCGGGCCGGGGTCCTGCTGGGGCAGGGGGTCCGTGTGAGGTGCCGCTGCCCCCCAGGACTGAAAATGAAAGGATCCTTTTTTTCAGGGAAAAGAACGTCTGGTAGTTGTGAAGTGAGTCCGCTGGAAAACCCACCAACGTGCTTCGCCCTGCACAGGTGAAATAGCTCTGGTTTCTAATGTGGGAGGTGTCTAGTTCTGGTCAAATGTTCCTTAATATGTCTTTTAGCTCAAAGTGCTAATGGCTTTGTACAGGTAACTTCAAATGAATTTTGGAAGTGACAGTAACGCTTACCTTAAAGCCTTATATTACGCCATCTGATTAAAATATGTAGATCTATAGTTAGTTCTAACTTTGTTACTTAACAACATATGATGAAGGTTTATTTTAAGGCTCTTCTCAATTTTTGAGGATTAGTAGACTTAAAAAGAAAATTGGCAAATTTAGGGCAACGCATCGTTCTCCTGTAGTCAAGTGCCCTCTCCTATGGGCACCCCTGTACTGGCAATGTTTCATGCTAAGGCCGTACCCACCAGGTACTGCTGCTGATTGATGAACCGGAGCGCTTGTGTTTTGTATGAAGCTGTCGCTTACAACCTGGTGACATTTTTGCAGCCATCTTCAGCCTTTTATGTGATTTGTTTGTAATATATACATACATCAGACAAGTTTTATTAATTGTAAAGCTAAATTATCTACAGAAAGCAATCCGAAATTTACTTAGTGGGAGTTATTTTGATGTTTCAATATTTTTATGGTGAGTGAATGAATTTGTACATAGGGCCTGGTCCTACAGAGTTGCATGTACCATGTTCTCACAGTATGGTAGATCCTCAGGAGGTACAAATTTATTGTAATACCATATTGAAACTTTGATAGCTTATAACTGTTAAAAGGCTGCTCTGTGAGGAGCTCTACTGCTTTATTTTATTTATTGAGTATTCCCACTGAAGCAAGAATGATATTCCTGTATTGTGTGAAAATAAGCTTGTTTGTCTTTGCGGCACTGGGACTAAAAAGAAGACTAAGCTATTTTGTTTAACCTCATATGCAAGTGCAGGTTATCTGTTACTTGAATAAATAAAAGACTTGGACTTACAGCCTTTTTTTCATTCAAGTACAGATGTAAGGTATGCTGTGGTATGTTTAGTCTCTGCTTTCTCTCAGGATCATGGTTTTGATATTTTGAGATAATGTTTTAAAGTGCATGTCTGCGATGTTGCAATGGCCTAAATGTTCCATTTGTTGCTGCAGCTGAAGGCCACGTTTCTGCAGCCCCGCTCGCCCTGGCAAAACCTGGGCCTGTTTATAGCCACATTGAAATAAGTGTGCTTCTGTGCAAGCATGAGAATCTGCCTGTGAGGATGTGATTGCAGGACTGGGGCCTGAGACCTTCTGCTCAAATAGAGAAATCCTTGTTCAAAAGACTTCCAAAGATACGGAGCCCGTCTTGAACCTTAGGTCAGGAATAGCTACGTTTAGGAAATTATTTTATTGAAATCTATAGGAATGTGCTCTTAGAGGCAGTTATGAATCTTCCTATTTAACATCTTTTCTCTTTAGAAATCCTTTGAAGTTTCTAAAATTCCTAGTGTCTTAAATGTTTGTTGTTTTTTAGGCTTTGGGCTATCTTTGTCATGTTTTCTTTAAGGTACTATGTATCAGATGAGTGAATCAGCTGAAATTAAAATTCCTGCTAAGTTCATTTTGTGTAGGAAAACAAAAAGAAGAACGTGTTCAGTTTTGGAACAAAAAGAGTTATTTTCCCTCCTCTTAGTTATGTTTTCTGCTGTTGAGTGAAACTTGTTACAAATCTGTAAGTTCTCTAGCCATTATTGTATTAGAAATACTACTTAAATTTAATTCTGTATTTATTGCATTATATTCTGAAGCATAATCTATATTACCAGTATTGCCTAAAATATACTGCTGCTTTTCTGTTAATATATCGGACATCCTTATGGAATATAAACTGCCTTTTTGCAGAGCTGAAGTAATAAGCTTTCTGAAAAGGTGGAATGAGGACAATGTTGCTGCTTCTATCTTCCTAGGTAGATTTTAACATATGAAAAAAAAGTTACCAGATGGTAACTAAAAATGTCTAGTAAGATCTTAACATGTTAAGTGCCTTGATCTGTCAGGGTACTTGCACGTGTGTGCAGTACCTTGACTTGCACGGGGCTCTTCAGAGGTCATCTTGAGTAAGGATTGTGCTCTAGTTAATGAAAGTGTTCCCTACAGGAACTCTTGTAGTCGACTTTGGTTGCTTCCCAGTGTTTTCTGTCTCAGTTTGGATGCTTTTACTAACAAAAAGACTCTCGTTTCCAGAATTACAGCAGGCTTGGTTTGGTAGCTGAGTGTAGTAGAGAATTGAACTGTTAAATGACCAGAATTAAGCCAAATTATGGTTAGATCACAGAACGGGGACAGAAGTTACAACTTTGTGGTGTTGATGTCGACCACAATTAGATGTGGTGCAGCTTCTCTTGATAGAACGGAGCGCTTCACAGAGAGGTACTAGTTGCCTGAAGTCTCTTAGTATGAAATAGAAGAAAGGAATGTTTTTGCTTTCTCTCTAATAATACAGTTCTCACTAATACTGACTGAAAGATTTTACTGTAAGGTAGCTTTAAATGTGTGTGTCTCTGCAATGATTTTTATGGTCTCTGTTCAACTCTGAGTGGATGAAATTCCATGTTGCCCAAACATCTTAAAATCTATGTTTTTACTGTTAGTCTCAGCAAAAGGGTCAGACAGTAGCAACGCAGGGAATTGTTCTTTCTTGGTCAAGTTGAGGAATCAACAAAACTTCCATTTATGCTATTTGTGTTTGTGGAAAAGCTGAGGTTCTTGGAGATCCATGTTCCACTTCTGGCCCCAAGCTGATGGTTTTGGAAGCATATGTAGATGATTGTACCTTGTCTGTGAGATGTCATGAACGCACCAAGCAATTCAACATGAAATCTGTGCTAGTATTAGCAAATACAAAAACAACACAGTTAAGACCTCTTTAATCGTGGCTTTTGTTTGGATGCAATGTGTGAAGCTCTGAGCTCAGTCCTCTTAATTATACATCTTTTAACCACCGACATATAATTGCCTTGCAATTTGCAATGCATTTGGGGATTCCATTGCCTAAAAGGGTCTTACGTACATTGAATGTCAAGTTCTGAGCATACGTTTAAGAATGTATCCAATCCACACGATTTGAAATATTCTAATATTTTCAGCACGGTGTTTTCTCAAAATTACCGATTGAGTTTTGGGGCTATAATGCTTTGGGCTTTCTAATAGTGACTAGGCCATTAACTTCGCTGTAGATGACAGATGATGTCAGGTACCAAATTTCTGTATGACATAATGCTGATGCTCAGTATGGTCTAGCAAAGATTCCCCTCCAAAGTTTGCTGCTACACTGTTTCCCAGCCTCTCTGAAGGCCTGTTTAACTGTTTTGGGAGAGGATATGTGGAGCGCAGAGCTACAGCTTTGTTGTCTTGGAGCTGATGTGTGCTGCAAGGGAACTGATTACTCCTGCTTGCTAGTACTAAAAGCAGTTGGGAGCTGGCTTCTTCCTATGCCTGACAGCAGGTACTGACGGTTGCGCAGGTGTGTACCTGTGTATATTTAAGTCTTTAATTTCTCTTTTTACAGTCACTTTGCAAACCATAGAATCATAGAATCGTTCAGGTTGGAAAAGACCTTTAAGATCATCAAGTCCAACCGTTAACCTAGCACGGCCAAGTCCACGAATAAACCATGTCCCTAAGCACCACATCTACACGTCTTTTAAATACCTCCAGGGATGGTGACTCAACCACTTCCCTGGGCAGCCTGTTCCAATGCTTGACAACCCTTTTGGTGAAGAAATTTTTCCTAATATCCCATCTAAACCTCCCCTGGCGCAACTTGAGGCCATTTCCTCTTGTCCTGTCGCTTGTTACTTGGGAGAAGAGACTGACACCCACCTCGCTACAACCTCCTTTCAGGTAGTTGTAGAGTGCGATAAGGYCTCCCCTCAGCCTCCTYTTCTCCAGRCTAAACAGTCCCAGTTCCCTCAGCTGCTCCTCATAAGACTTGTTCTCCAGACCCTTCACCAGCTTCGTTGCCCTTCTTTGGACACACTCCAGCACCTCAATGTCTTTCTTGTAGTGAGGGGCCCAAAACTGAACACAGTATTCGAGGTGCRGCCTCACCAGTGCCGAGTACATGRGGACAATCCCTTCCCTACTCCTGCTGGCCACGCTATTTCTGATACARGCCAGGATGCTGTTGGCCTTCTTGGCCACCTGGGCACACTGCTGGCTCATATTCAGCTGGACCCCCAGGTCCTTTTCCATTGGGCAGCTTTCCAGCCACGCTTCCCCAGGCCATAGTGTTGCATGGGGTTGTTGTGACCCAAGTGCAGGACCTGGCACTGAGCCTTGTTGAACCTCATGCAGTTGGCCTCAGCCCATCGATCCAGCCTGTCCAGATACCTCTGCAGAGCCTTCCTACCCTCAAGCAGATGAACACTACTGCCCAACTTGGTGTCGTCTGCAAACTTACTGAGGGTGCACTCGATCCCCTCGTCCAGATCATTGATAAAGATATTAAATAGAACTGGCCCCAATACTGAGTCCTGGGGAACACCACTGGCGACCGGCTGCCAACTGGATTTAACTCCATTCACCACAACTCTTTGGGCCCGGCCATCCAGCCAGTTTTTTACCCAGCGAAGAGTATGCCCATCCAAGCCAGTTTCTCCAGGAGAATGCTGTGGGAAATGGTGTCAAAGGCTTTACTAAAGTCTAGGTAGACAACATCCACAGCCTTGCCCTCCTCCACTAAGCGTGTCACCTTGTCATAGAAGGAGATCAGGTTAATCAAGCAGGACCTGCCTTTCAAAAACCCATGCTGACTGGGCCTGATCAGCTGGTTGTCCTGCACGTGCTGCATGATGGCACTCAAGATGATCTGCTCCATAACCTTCCCCGGCACCGAGGTCAGACAGACAGGCCTGTAGTTCCCCGGATCCTCCTTCTGGCCCTTCTTGTAGATGGGCGTCACATTTGCTAATTTCCAGTCAACTGGGACTTCCTTGGTTAGCCAGGACTGCTGATAAATGATGGAAAGTGGCTTGGTGAGCACTTCCACCAGCTCCCTCAGTACCCTTGGGTGGATCCCATMCGGCCCCATAGACTTGTGTGTGTCTAAGTGGTGTAGCAGTTCGCTAACCATTTCCCCTTGAATTATGTGGCCTCATTCTGTTCCCCATCCCTGTCTTCCAGCTCAGGGGGCTGGGTACCCAGAGAACAACTGGTCTTACTCTTAAAGACTGAGGCAAAGAAGGCATTAAGTACCTCAGCCTTTTCCTCATCCTTTTGTCACTATGTTTCCCCCCGCATCCAATAAAGGATGGAGCTTCTCCTTAGCCCTCCTTTTGTTGCTAATGTATTTATAGAAACATTTTTTATTGTCTTTTACGGCAGTAGCCAGATTAAGTTCTAGTTGGGCTTTGGCCCTTCTAATTTTCTCCCTGCAWAACCTCAYRASAYCYTTGTAGTCCTCCYGARTTGCCTGCCCCTTCTTCCAAAGGTCATAAACTCCCCTTTTTTTCCCAAGTTCCAGCCAAAGCTCTCTGTTCCGCCAGGCCAGTCGTCTTCCCCGCTGGCTTGTCTTTCGGCACATGGGGATGGCCTGCTCCTGTGCCTTTAAGTTTCCTTCTTGAAGAATGTCCAGCCTTCCTGGACTCCTTTGCCCTTCAGGACTGCCTCCCAAGGGACTCTGTCGACAGGCTCCTAAACAGGCCAAAGTCTGCCCTCTGGAAGTCCAAGGTAGCAGTTCTGCTGACCCCCTCCTTACTTCTCCAAGAATCGAAAACTCTTATCATTTTGTGATTGCTATGCCCAAGACAGCCTCCAGCCATCACATCACCCATAAGTCCTTCTCTGTTCACAACCAACCACCTTCTGTTGTCTTATGGACCACCAGTGGCTGCACTCAGCAGGACTGAGTAGCTCTGCTCTAAGTGATGATGTTGCAGAGCATGGCTTTGCTCTGTGTCCTGCCTGTCCTTCCTATAAAGCCTTRCTGGGATGCTAAGTTTGTTGCTCTTCACATGTCCAGATAGGGCTTTTGCCAGAGGGAGGAGATTTTCTTCCAGTCAACTGCTCAGGAATAAAAAATGGGAGAAGGGGAGAAATGAATGTGTTATCAAATTAAAAATGTTAGTGGTAACCTCATAAGAACGTAAGAAATACTCTGCTGGGTCAGATCAGGGGTCGATCCAACCTAGTGTTCTGTCTTGGGCAGTAGGAGTAAGTGATGCTATTTAGGAAGAGCGTGAAAGCCCAGCCACTTTTTAGTGTTTTCTTCTCTTACTCCTCCAACATCGGTATTTGTTAAGTTAGGCATGCTAGCAGGTACATCACTTATGTCCCCATTGTCTATGAACTTTTCTATTGTCTTTTTGAACCTGATGATACTGTCTGCTTCCGTAGCCTCCTGTGACAGCAAGTTCCAGCAGTTCAATACCCATGAGTAGTAAAAATGAAGAAGTACTTCTTTAATGTATTTTGATTCCATCACTTACTAGCTTCTTCAAGTACCCCTAGTTCTAATATTGTGTGATACGGTATATGATTGTTCTATATTCACCTTATCCCCGATATGATTTTTTAAGCCTCAGTCATGTCCTACATCATTTGGCAATGGCACACATTTTTGGGTTCTCTTCTGTTCTTTGCCCCGTTGCTTCTGACTAGCTCAAAATCTTTTATTTAGARGCAGTTGTTTAAGGAAAATCTAGGTTCCTCAAGAAGCAGCCTCTGGTTTCTCATTCATGGGTTGTGGCTGAAGCCAGTTTGAGCATATGCAGGCATAAATTATGTTTCTGTTGAACGTTTCTACAGGTTCAATGTAGAGTATAAATGCAAAACCCAAAACAGCTTCCAGAAAGTTTTGTCCCCTGATATTTTTGCAGTGAAGTACAGCTGCTTAAGCATTTGATTTTTCCAGGGGAAGTCCATGTTTCCGTCATCTCTTACTGAATCCTGTGGGACAAAAATAATTTCTCCCCCACCCACTATTTAGCTAAGTGTAGTTTCAGTTCTCTTCAGTTAAGCGACATGTGCCTATTCCATGCTTGTGCTACTTCTTATGTAGCAGCAAAAAGCTCTGTTAAGAACTCCTGTATATTTTGTTCAAAATAAAATACTGCATCAGATTAAATCAGAATCAATAGATTTAAAAGTCTTTGTTATTTTTTTATATATATAKAGATATATATATACAGTATGCTATGGAAGTGAAAAGAAAAATCTCTTTTGAGATTAAGTACAACTTCAGTCTCTGATCCTGGCAGTGTGTCCGCATAGTGCCACTGTCTTTCGGGGAGTCTGTGTAGGAATCTACYGATAAAGATATAATTGCAAGTTTGAGAGAGTTGCTGTAGGGTATTTTTTTTATAGAACATTGGCTGCTAGGTATATTAGCTTTCTTTTTGTTCGTTATGCTGTAGTTGCACTAATTGATTCCTTTCAGGATTTTTAACATGGTTATATTTGCATGAACTTCTCTTAGTGTATATATAGACTCAAAAATTCATGTTCAGGCTCATTGGTTTCCCTGAGGATTATTGTCAGTATTTTTGCTTAAATGTTTTGTGTGGCATTGTACTTGTGCCCTGTATCTTTCAGACAAGTGAGAAGTGAAATACTATGCCTGCCTTGACACAGTCAAGTTAAATGCAAAAATAAGACTTAATTATGAGTTAAATCCAAAAATAAGACTGGGGGCACAAGAATAAATCCAGGATTATAGTGGCTGGGAACTGCAGAGCAGTTTCTTTACAGAAGCTTAATGGAGGCACACCAGGTATGCATTTCTTGCTGTTTACTTTGGAACCGTTCTGAGGAACTCTTTTTCTTTGGTCTGTTGCTTGATAACCTTCAGAAAAGAAATGTTGCTGGGCTGTGCAAAAGAGGAGGTCATTGATCCATCAAAAACTCTGCAGAGCATGATAGTAGTAGCTTAAAAGAAGGTGGTAAATAAAACAAAGAAATAGAGAGCAGCGTATGAGTCACCCAACTGCAAGATGCACTTCTTCTGTCAAGTTTTTCATCCTGTCCAGTATGCCACCAAATACGAGCTTTGGTTAACTGTCAAGAGAAGCAAATGCCAGAGCAAAAGGCTTTCTGTCATCTTCATTCTGTGTATGAGATGCAATTAGTTAAGGCTCGTTTGATTACTTTTCCTACCACAGTAATGGAAGAGGCTGTCTCTCAAACATATGGGACCCAAACCCAGGTCACAACTCCCATATTGGGCATGTCACCATGGGATTTATTTTTTTCTTTCACRTTGTTGCTGGATAATACTGAAGTGTATGTCAGTATCTGCCTTAACAAAGGGTTATCTGAAGGTCTGTCTGAAAGGGTTATTTGGTTATCAGCATGCTAAGGAAGAGATAGTTCCCTCTTCCCATTCTGTGTTTTTGAAGGGCACAACCCACAATGAACTTTTTTGTTCTTATGACTGATGTGTTGTGAAGGGTCATAGTCCAATGATTAGTTTCAAATATATGTAGCATGTGCTCTGTACTTTCATGTGCTTCCATGCATTGAGAGAAGTTGGGAAAGGTGATTGGAACTGGATTAGATGCCCGTGCTTGTGTTGTGGCTATCCAGAATAAACGAAGTGTGAGGCCCCTGCCCCTGGGTGTGTTTGTTTGCATGTGTGCATGGAAAGGGAACGATGTGTAAGAGGAAATACTATGTAAAGAGGAGATACGAAATGATCCTTATTATTGTCAAATGATTAATCAGGTCGCTTGCACTTGTGCTAGTTACATTTTGTAGCACGTGTCTCCATTCTGTATGCTGTGTATGCTGCACGTGTGCATATACAACTGTTTCAAGAATTTTAAGTGTGTTTTTAAATTTTTAGTAGTCTTCTGTCCTTCTGCTTCTACAGCTAGATATATGTAAGGCAAGACTTGGTTTATGCAATTTACTGTTAGAGGTGTGATAGGGTGTTTTGTTTTGCCCTAGTGACTTAAAGTTGCTTTTCTAGATCCTCCAATGCCATAGTGCTTGTCATTTTCTCAAGGTTCTTTTACACAGTGGGAAGTGAAGGCTTGTACCTTCACAAGAGGAAACTGCATCTTTCCCGCAAAGTCTGTGTAGGCTCCCTCCTTGTAATCGTGTTCTTGCCATTTTGGGCCTTGGGAACAAGTAGGTTGATTGAGGTGGTAGTCTGTACATTTGTCACATGCCTCTAATTTATTACATATTTCCTGAATATCACCTCTATGTACATTCCTTTGCTTGGTATATAACACATAGGAAACTAAACTGAGTACTGAATATGCCATGTTCAAAAGTGTTTATTCCAGTGCTTCAGGATGGCCTTTCTGAATAAAAGCTGCCTTTTGCAGGCTAAGCTGGGYGTAGCAGAGTAGCTGCAGAATATGTGTACTGTTAATTTTATTTGAAGCTGCTTTGGGGTGGTTTTTGTTTGTTTGGTTGGTTGGTTTTTTTAAAGATGATTGCCAAAGACTCCATAGTGTTAGGAAATGAAAAAGTACCTTATGATTGCATGGATTTGTTATTTTGTTGCACTGTAGGAGTCTATTTTAGGGGGAAAAACCCCAGCCTCTTGCTGAAATGACACTTCAGCCCTCCTGGCATTGATGGGAGTACTGCCTCTGACATTATTAATGCCCGCATTTACCCAAAATAAGTACAAGAAGGTAGGAAAAACTCTGAAGAACCATGATGACCTCAGGAAGTACTGCATATTGATGCTTGCAGAAGCTGTGGGCAGCTACAAGATCTGAAGACTGTTCATCAGGTGTGGCTAAGAGAGCTTTTTTAAAAAAACAAAAGCTTTCTTGCACTGCCTGATGAAATAAAATTTTGCAGAGCAAGGATTGTTGCCCGTGTTTTTGTAAGCAAAGATACTTGAAGTAAAACCTCTGCTATCAAATGGGTTAATCATCATTCAGCTTGATTCCTGAGAGCAAGTGATCTAATCTGACACTTAACCTTTTTCAGCTTGTAGCTCCTAATCACTTTCTGGTAGATGAGTGAAGTTTTGTATAACAGGTTTAAGTGCGGTGGCAGTAGAATTTTTTTCCCCCGTGAAATTTCCTTTCATGGTTTCCAAAGATCTGTGACTACTGATTGAAAACTATTGTGCTAGTGGATTTGGCTTATTGGATGCTAGCTGAACCACAGGTTTAGTGGCTACATCTGGCCACTTAATTATTAAGCAGTAATAATATCTATTTTATTCTGACTGACTTTGACCTTTTTGATGTTTTCCTTAGACAATCTGCTTCATCTTGATTCATCATCATTCCAGGATAGTGTTGTCCTTGGGGCTCTCTCTTAACATTGATATGGTACAGAAGATTTAAAATCAGGTATTGTTTTGGGTCCCTCTTTCCTGCCAAAATGAAACACACAATCTAGAAACAAATGCATTTTTTTCCCTTATGTGATTTGTCTTAATATTTTGGTTCTTTCAGCTGATGTTCACAAGGAATAGAGTCACGTGATGTATGAAGGCAAACACATACACTTCTCTGAGGTTGACAATAAGCCCTTGTGCTCATATAGCCCCAAACTGTGCAAGCAGAGGCGACTTAACGGCTACGCCTTCTGTATCAGACACGTTCTGGAGGACAAGACTGCCCCCTTCAAGCAATGTGAATATGTGGCCAAGTATAACAGCCAACGCTGCACCAAYCCCATCCCCAAATCTGAGGACCGTAGGTGAGTTGTGGTTACCTGTCTGCAAAGTGGGAAGTGGCTGGGACATAGGCATGAGTTTCGTTTTAAGATGCTGCCTGGTTTCAGAATGAGGGAGGAACTGGCCTGAGGGGATTGAATTCCAGGATGTTCCTTTGAGGGTTTTGTTTTAAGACCAGTAAGCTTTATTTTATTTTCTGTGGGAGTCAAGTACTCAGAAAGTGGGCAGTAACTTACTCCCAAGGAAGTTTTCAGGAGAGTTCATTGCTTTTCTCAAATTCACTATAATGTGTGGATCAAACCTGCCACACAATACCTGCTGTTCTAATTAATTTGCTTTGTCACTCACAGGACATGCTCTTAAAAAGGCCTGCTTGTTTGGCCAGCTGTGCCAAAAGCACACTTCCATCTACTTTTTCAGGACAAACAGTTGAAAATGCATACCTTCTGGGCTTAGGGAGCAGTGACACATAGGGATGAATCCAGAGTCACAATTCAGTGTTTGTGATTTGGTACTGATCTGTAGTGTTGCATTACTGGAATAAAATAAATATTACTTGATAACAGATGAGCCAGCTGGGAAAGTGCTGTCCACTCCCTTTCTTCTTTGCTTCCCCCCTTCCTCTCCCCGTCCCTGCCCAAATGAAGATGTCCAAGGTGCCCAGGTATTAAATACCTTGCAAGAGATAGTGCTTGAAGTTGTTGGAGAGCTGGGAATTCAAACCAGATTTCCTGAATTGCAGCCCATGCTGTAACCACAAGGACATTCTTCCTTGCTCTTTAAGACTTCCTGAACACCAATCTCATTGGTGTTGCTTGGGCTGAAACAGCAGAATTTGTCTAATCTTGGCTGCCAGGTATATATGACTTTAATTTTTCAGAGTCATTGTTGCAGGTTTTGCCAGTAACACAGTATTTAATTAATGTGTGTGTTAACTATCTGAGGCTTGTTCTGTTAGAAACGATTTTTTAACCTAAAATATAAACAAAATATGACAAAAAAGAATCAAACCACTATTCACTGACCTTTCACATTATTAGCTGCCATTCACTAACCTTTTGCATTATTAGCAGTGTTCCCACTGTGCCCTACATATAACTTCCTTCTCAGCTCACAGCTCCCTCTCTTGTCTGAAACAACAGTTGGACTGTGCTCTAAATTAACTTGCACTTCACCTGCCATTTCAGTTGAGGAGACTGATGAAGTGAGAAAAAAACATGAATGTTTGTCAAAAGCTGTAGGGCAAATGCTCAAATGGCACAAGATGAATAACTTTAAGCTATAATTTGACAGTCGGTGACTGTTTCTTTGCTACTGTACAATTGAGGCTCTTTGGAAATAAGCTCGCAGAAATGATCGTGGAAATTGTTAGCACAAATGGTATGCTGTAATTTCAGATGCAAGACCTGACTGAGCCAGAGTTGCTGTTTACCAGGGTCATACTTAAAAACAATAGAAATAATAGTACTTAATGACACTTTTTTAGGTCTCATATGTTCCCATGGAATTTCAGATTTTTCTTTACACCTTGAATTGAGTTCACACTTTGTTCTTTTTGATTTTTCTCAAGTTAAAGTGAAGTGTGGTCATGACATCTGGTGTATGTTATATTAGAATAATTCAATTGCATGTCGAGTGTCACATTACAGTACTTGAAGAGGACAGCAGGTGTCTGAAGGAGAAAATAAACTTTTAATTTCAAATGAGAGGATGTGATAGTTTGAAAGAATATTTTAAAAGACTGCTTCGTAGGGCAGAGTTTAATTTTAACAATAAAATTTAATGAATGCTAGTGATGAGTGTGCCTGCTCTAAACTTTTTTTTTTTTTTGGCAGGCAAACCTGTATCTGTTTCTTAGGAGACTTTTTCACACTCTGTTTGATATAAAGATGTTTGCTATGTCTGAGTTCTTCACTCATAGCTTTTAATTTTCTGTGTACAAAATTACTGTCAGATGGTCATTTTGTCACAGTTTTAGACATGTAACTGTACATGATCAGAAGCAGGCTGTATGATGCTCTGACAGAATATAAAAGTATTCTTATATACTTTTAAAGATTATAAAAAATAAAATGTCTTAACAGGATGCATGCATTATATGCCAAAAGCTTCATAGTCTGTCCACAGATAATTAAAAAAAATTATCGCTTGACCCCAGACAAATGAGATGCTACCAGCCACAAAGATGTTTAATATGCTGCTATATTATTAGATTTCTTATTAACCATTAACATTCTACAAATTAAATCTATTAATAGTGCATGACTTCATTGCCTTATTTGAAGTCCAGTTTCTCTATTCACTATCTTGGTTTTTTAAAGAATATGTACAGGATGATACAGACATGGGTTCTATATCTATATTTCCTCTGAATACATGTCTTCTAATTCTTTCTTATCCAAATACACACATAGATAATGAAGTTCAACTTAATTTTTAAGTATAGGTTTATTACAGTTTAGCTGGGTTAAATATCATTTTATCTCTAATTCTCCTATTTCAAGAGAATCTTTAAATACTTTGCTAATATGCAAGATGCTCTCCAGTTTATTTGGATCTTCCTTTAAGTAAGTGACAGAACTTGATACCAGTCTGGGATGTACTGAGAAGCAGAATGCAGTTGTAGGTGGGAAACCTCGCTGTCTGGATTCTTGCCCTCCCAGTGATGCGGGAAACTGTCCAGCTGAAGCCTTCAGAGCCCGTCACCTTTTGTGTGCTTCAGGTTACAATAGTTTTAATGGATATCAACCCACTGCTCTTACCGTATGTGCTGACTGCATTCAACCTCACCTGCAGAGAATAAGTGCCTTTGGCGCTGAGTAAGGAAGGGGGGAAAAACTATATTAGATACTCARTGCGATAATGTCAGCTGAGAATAACTCACAGGCAGGTTATAGAAGTGGCAAATTGTGCCACTAAGACAGGCACGTCAGAATTAGCTCTTGTAGGGCCAGCTTGACCCTTACGGGTTTCATGCTCAGAGCCATGTGAAATGGACCGTGCTACTTGCAGGTACTATTCCAGTCTTCCCAGTAATCTGTCTTCCATGGAGCATGAACTACTAATGCCTTCCCTGGCACTACATCTGATCCAAAGAGTTTATTGCCTTAACTCAGCTGGTTATAGACTGGTTCCAGCAGAGTCAGTTAATGTCTGCACCAGGCTCTGCAGCACCGTGTGAAGTCAGAGCCAGTTTGGGCCAGGGCCAACTAAAAAGCCATCCTGGACCCTGAAGGATGAGGAAGTGGGTGTGCGTGCCCACCTGGCTCCACGTGGGACCAGCTAGAGCCTGACAAGGCCAAGGTTGAGTTGGTGCTAATAAATKACGCCTAGCCAAAACTGCCTGCATGTAGTCTTCTCTACCCAGAGAAGACTTAAGGGCTCTTCCCAGCTGCTTCTTGCTCCTTTTAGTCCAGCGGGCAAGGTGTATCAGCCTCAGTTATGCTGGAAGACAGAGAGTTGATAGACGGAGCCTAAAGCACAGAGCCAAGTCAGTGCATACTGGAGTCTGCAAGTGCATGTGATCTATGTTTTCATTATGTTGTAGCCTGACATCTATGGGTTTGTGTCTAGAGGTGATGTCTGTGTAAGATATTGTTGGCTTTCAGTGATGCAGTAGCCAGTAAAGCCAAAGCTTTATTCTCTGCCATGTAAAAATGATGCTGTTAAAGTTAAACAAACAAGGAAAACCCTTAATAGCCTAAAACTCGGAGAATGTTAGCAAGCTAATTACCTTTTCATAGGTTTATTCACATTTTCTATTTTTTGCTTTCTCTTTGGTTTTCACAATGAAAACAGACTAGCCAGTTTTACCTCCTTGCTCCTGCASAAGCACAAGGTGGCAATATTTAAGTTCTGAACAATATAAAGGAAGCATTCACATTGAGCAAAACTCTTTTTTTGTTGGAATAAGAGGGGAAAAAAATCCATTGTGTTTGTCTTGTCTCTTTATTGTTTTTTCTTCTGTCATACTAAAGTGCTGTTCTGACTCATCTTGTCAGTCTTGTTCAAACAAAATATTTTAAAAGTGCTTGATTTTAATTATGGGAATAGCGCTGTTGACTTTAAGGGAAGCTTTATTGAGCCATCATTATATAATTTCATTTTTAGAAGTGCGTCTCTCAGTATGAATTTACGGTATTCCAGTGTATTCTAATAAGGACTCCACACGTTGCTGGCTTTCAGCTTGCCTCATTTAGATTTATTTATTACTTACAACTTAATGTAATAAAGAAATTATTTAGACAATAATAAGTAGCAGTACTTTTCAGCCTTTTCTGATTTGTGAATCCTTATGGGTGTGGATCCCTCGAGAAGCTACATGTATGGAGGTCGTTAAGGAGCATATATGAATTTGCTTTTTCTGTTTTACCTTTTATGGACCCTTTAGAAGCAGTTCACACATTGCTTCTTTAGGGGTGGAACAGCAAGTTGAAGGTCACTAAACTGATGTATTAAACCTTTTTGGGAGATTTGGTTTGGACTTTTCTGTTATTTTTTCTCCATGAAGACCAGGAATAATTTCATTTTAACCTATTTGTTCAACCAAACTTACTTTTCTCAGATTTATACTGATCAGATTTTATACCTTCATGGTATATTTTCTTATCTTGTCCTTATTCGTATCCGTGAATACCTTCATGGATATGTCCTTAGCTTGTTCATTAATACCTTGATGTAGACATCACTTTTTCCTCATATCTTTGTTTTCATCTATAAGCTGCAGGTTATAGACGGGATCCTGCAAGGGCAGAAGTCTGATTGCTGGTGGCATTCTACAGAGGCAGGAGTGCCTGCCTGTGTGAAACGGGAAAAGGATCAGATCATGGTTCCTACATTCCTATCACCTGCTTTTTTTAATCAGACAAAAATTAATTGTTTACTTCTTAGTATGTTATCTGTGGCCATAAATTGTAACTCTTCTCCTTTTAATTTTCATGACAAACTTTCAAAGACTTTTTCCCTTTTTTTTTCCTTTTTTTTCATAATAACATGACTTTAAAAGCTTTTTTAAGAAGAGCTTAAAGTCCATGTTTGTGGATTGTATGTATACATATTCCTAGCATTATGTAACCATTTTCTATCAGCAGAGAATTTCTTTTAAACTAGATTTTTGTTTGAAGAACATGCAGCTAATCCTCTGGCTACAAAATGCATCATGTTAAACTACTAAAACAGAACTTAAATATTTATGCCACTTGTTCATTAAGTGCAAATAGTGACCGTACTCAGCAGGTATCTCTAGTGAGATTGTCCATATAAGAAACTGCTCCCTACTACAGTGGAATTCATAACAATAATGTGTGCATTGATGAAAACGTTAATTACTTCCAGTGAAAGAACAGCTGAATGAAAGGAAGTAGTCTTCAGTGTAATTTTTCTTGGGAGCTTTTGAAATGATCACAGTTAATGGCTTGAGTTCTTACTGTTTTATGTATCAGACAGTCCATTTGTTTTGTTTGCTTTGTTTTGTATTTACCCTATTAGAGAGTAAATATTTTGAATGGTTGTGTGTGAATCTCCTATGAATATGAATAATGACTGAAGACTTTTATATCTTAAGATCACAAATTGTCACTTGTATAAGTTTTTGTTTCCTGTTACAGGTTGGGAACACCACAGTTATCTGTTGTATTAGAAGCAGTTGTGTACACTTCTTATAAAACCTCTTGTGTTTCGATCTAAATTCACATGAGATGGGTGTGTGTGGATTTCCCTTTAGTGATGTCTGTTTTCTTCAGATTTTACTTACAAGAGTTGAGTTAATAACTGACTGCTTTTACTTTTCGAAGGTACTGCAATAGCCACCTGCAGGTACTTGGCTTTATACCGAAAAAGGAGAGGAAGAAAAAGAATGATCCCATAGAGGAGGTAAAGGTCAGGCATCAGATGGATGCTATGGCCTTCAGTCTGACAGTGCCCACCCTGGCCTTGAAGATGCCCAATGGACTGGATGGGATGTCCCTCTCCCCTCCAGGGGCTAGGCTTCCTCTCCACTACCTGGAGGCAGAATTAGAAGACCCCTTTGCTTTCAACGAGGAGGATGATGACCTAAAGAAAGGGGCAACGGTGAGGAAAAAGTTGCAGAGCAAGTTGGCTCAAAACCGGCAGCGTCAGAGAGAGACAGAGATTTTAAAAGTTCGCCAAGAGCACTTTAGCCCCCTTCCTGCACCTTTGCAGCAGCAGCCTCTGCAGCAGCAGCACTCCCATCTGCCACCTTCATCAGCTTCGTTAAAGCCGACAGGGCTACCGCAGGGCGTAGTCTGCAAGTCACCTCAACCTCCGAACACCAGCCTACCAATGCAGGGAGTGGCACCCACCACACACACTATAGCACAAGCCCGGCAGTTGTCTAACAAGAGACCTCTGCCTCTCCTGCCACCCGCTAGGGCTCCTGTCACGGACCCTCCAAGGACTGATCGGGTCCTCATGAAAGCCACAGCCTTTTCTCCGCACTCGTCCTGCATGAGCCGGCTACAGAGACTGGTGAAACTGTGCACTCGAAAACAGCAGCTGGACACTGATCTATTTCCACATTTAGGTGGGTAGATAATAGATGCACTGCCTGCTTATTTTTTAACCTGAAACCAAAAGACAAAAGGGGAATGTCTTCCTAGCCCTGTCCTGCGTTCGTGTGTGGTCCTTACAAAATAACCCTGAACTAGGTAATCTCTTGGTGTTTTCTTTAGCCCTGTTCTCTATGAAGGGAATGCCTGGACTGGTTGCATATGGTTTATGGCATTTTGGTTATTTATTCTTCTTAATGTCCTGTTAACCATTTGAGAAATCAAACTGAGGTGTGGAAAGTATTGCTTGGATGATACAGACATCGTACAGAAGGTTTGCAACTTGAATTGTAAAGRTGGCACAGCTGTACCTACATGAATGGACAAGGTTAGATTGAATGTTAAATATGTGACAAGTGCAGATCCAAATTTCCAGTTGACTTGACTGGGAAAATTGGAACATGAGAGAATTTTTCTTCACTGGGCCTATTCTGGGCTCGTACAGAATGTGGATGAACAAAAGCAAAAGATTACTGCAGGAGGGCAGCACCGTTAGAGAAGGTAATTGGAGAGGTGGAGTCTTGTCCACATACCAGTGCAGGAATAGTCTCTTCCTTACTTATTATCTAGAAACTGTAATAATCAACTGCTGCTTGTGAAAATGTAAGTAAATATAACAAACTTGCTGCTATGGCACTAGTGCTCTATCAAGCTTTAAAAAGGCAGGTGACTTTGTGGCTTATTTGTCTGATTATGAATACAGACCTAGGTACACCTACCTTATCTGAGGTCCTTGTTATCTCCCTCACCCTCCAAAGTTACCTTACTTTTCCACTTAGTTTTAGAATGTACTTTTCTAGCAAGTAAAATACTGACAGGGAAAAGGGAAACAGGAGTCAGTGTGTGGTATTAGAGCATGAATGCCATTTATGATGTTTAAAAAAAAAAAAAAAAAGACTTCAAATAAATCTGGATGTTCTTCATATAACATCTTATTTAATTGCAAACATCTGTAATTTCTGCTATTTCAATTAACCTTTTTTTAATTTGCTGTTAAGATCTGCCCTTTGGCACTCATGGGATAGCTTGACTATTTGTTCAGAAGATAATTAGTATCCCATAGCATTTTTCCAAAGGACGTTGTTCTTCAGAAAACCACTTTGATGGTTGTACATATAATGCAGGTCTTTTGAGGAATGGCAACTCCAGAGGCACTTCTGAGTGTCACAGACCCCAATAGCTTAGAAAGTGACCTGCGTTTTGAAAGACTGTAGAAAGATCACATTCTGTGTTTAATGTTTTACATTCTCAAGTGGTGAAGAGAATACATTTTCCTAAAAAAGAGGCATAGTAAAAAAACTGGTTAGACCTATAAATGTACAGTTATGCAGATGCGTAACTGTATGTGTATGCAATTAGAACATTTTATATGTGTGGCAAAGTAACGGAATTCACATATTAGTTATGTGAGAGTGGAAAATATATTTGTTATTTATTCATAATATGCCTTAATATTAAAGACTAGTTATGCCAGTTCAGAGAATTTCAGGATTTCTTTTTTATGATAGAGTAGCACTAGAGATGACTGCACAGAATCTTTAAAAAGATGCAGCCAGTTTTATGTGTACCTACATCAGAGCCATGTAATTGGATATTAATGTAACTGCAGTCTTCAGCGTGAGTATAGCTGAATCTGGAATAAAATCTAGATTTTATTCCTTCATTTCTGCTGTGCCCATTAGAAACAAAACAACGCAACCTCTGATTTTATTTTTAAACTTTGGGTGAATAATTTGTTACATGGTTTCAACTGTGGACAACTCTATCCAATGATTAAGTTGTTTTTTCATTCCTTTGTGGAAGGGGCGAGAGTAAAAAAACATTTAAGTTGAAAGTATAATTCTGGCATTTTATCGAATGTCTTAAGATATCTTAATTTAGTTCAAATGCATATCTTAAAAATGGGAACGAAGAAGAGAATTTTCAGGATGCTGAAGTTCCTGAAAAATAGGGTTTCTGATATTTCTGGTTTATGTTAAAGTGTTGCTTCTAAATGATGAAGGCGCTCCTGACGATTGTATTACAAGTGTGTGTGTGTCTCTAACTCTGAAAGTAGGTGTCCAAGTACTGATGCATTTCCCAAACTCAAAGCATCTGACTTCAGAATAATCTCAGATATAGTCGTTTAGTTTAGTTTTAGCAAAAATAAAGTGCTCCTTAACTCTATCCCAACTGTTGCTCCATTTTCAAGGAGCACACGAGAAAGTGAAAAAGTAATAATGCTGGCTTGTAAATGCAGCTACAGGGTTTTATCCCACCTGCTGCAAGGAATTGGCAAGAATTCCACTGGATGTGGGAGAGAGAAGGAAAAGTTGCCAAAGATGAAGCTCCAGATAAAATGTTCCACCTGAGAACTTACTGGGCTCTGTTTCTGGCTGTCCTGTTCAATGATTGTGTTCAGCTTGACTAACTGAGGCTGCTGGTGCATACAATAAGTTGATCCTACTGCATCATCATTAAGCGAAAGCAGGCTGCTTAGTGAAAGTGCAGGAGTATTTGCATCTCTCTCTTTAGCTCTCTTTTCATGCTAATGTATGCATTTGGCAAGCAATTACAGAGACTGAGCAGAGGAACATCCTGTGTAGCTGTGTATCTATCTCTGTCCATGCTGCTGTGTCTTATGGTTTTCCTATTCTCTGTGTTTTGGTACAGAGCAGGGGTCAGAATATAAACAGAAATGAAAGTGGCCTATTTAGATCATATAGTATCAAAAATTGTCGGGCAGTCAGTTCTTTGTGGCAGGGACTTCTCTTTTACCTTGTCTCTAAAGATTCCATGTGCTTGGTATGAAAGCTTGTGATATTTTTCTGTGGGTAAGAAAGCTGGTGATTTTTCTTCCACTGCTTATGGATAAAGAAGCCAATAAGGATTTTAAAAGGCAAACTTAAATTTGACAAAAATCAGTGCATGCTATTTGCACACTGTAACTTTTCCTGCGTAATTGAAAATATTATATGATTTAATCAAACATAATTATGCTTGTGACTATACTACACATTCATCTTTTGTGCCATAGGTAGCTCAGAGACTTATATGAGGTGGATACACTTTTCATCCAGCTTTCATGTTTTCAATTCCCTTAGGGCTGGATTGGTCTGAAGACAGTGGAGAAGAGTTGGAGGATTCAGAGCAAACCTCCCCTTACCAGGTTGCGTGGTCTATCCGAGAAACCCTTGGCTATGAGAGACATGAGTGAGTATGATTCTTTAGTATTCATGCTGGCCTTGATGGAATAAGTCATGTAAATGTGAGCTTCACTTTAAGTGGAGTCAGTGGAACCTGAGCACTTGTTCGAGTGCTTTGCTGAAACAAAGGATTGTTTGAACTCATTTGTTTGTAAGAGCTATGAAACAGCTTGTCACCTTCTGTCCCAGTTTCCACCTAACTTAGAGACCTTTGAGCAGTCTGCTATCAGAAGGATGCATCAGGAAAGAATTTAAGCTTATTTGCCTAAATTTAATTGAGTTTAGTGGGATTTATTCATGAACTTGTGTGCCTTGCTGAGTAGAGGTATTTCCTGAATTAGAACGAATGAAGGGAGTTGCTATTGGTTTCTTGTCTTTCCTACTATTTGTGAATATCTTAGTTAGTAAACTTGCTACATTTTACTCATTAATCCTTATGGTAATTGTGCAGGATGTTGTTTTAGTGTGTTTTTTTAAAGGGCATGGCATTTCTTTTCATAATTAAGTGTTCAATAAACCTCTGTCAAATAGTTGGGAGCATTGAAAGGAAGTGATATGATTGAAGGGATAAGCGGAGCAGGTATTAGCTGCTGGTGCAGAAAGGCTTACGGTGTTCTCCATATACTGCTAAGTCATGAATCTGAACTTACAGCAGGATATGATAATATATGTCTATTAATGTAAATTTTAAGGTGCAAAGTTAAAGCAAAGCATCCCAAGCATAGTATTGTAATGAAACTGAAGCATGTTGATAATAAAAGGAAATTGGGGTCTCAATAAATTTCGATTCTAGTTTCTCTAATGTGATTCTCTTTCACTATGCAACTGGAATTTTTGATACTACAACTCTCTCCCGTTTGTTTAATTTTTAAATATCACAGTTAGAGTAATGATGTTAATGAAATGTTATTTTGTTGTTACATGGAAATTCTGAAACTTACCAGAACTTCTTACCATCTCTAAAGATTGTCCACAAGGTGAACAAAAAAACTGTATCTCTGTCATCAGGACAGACACCAGGAAACTAAATACTGAGAGCCTTCAGTGAATCAAAGCTTAATAGCAGTGTGTAGACTTTTCTTTTTTAAAAGAAAGGGTTTTTTCTGTTATGAATGACCGTTATTTTTTAGGGCATCAGCGGTCAGAGAGAGAGTGAGCTTTCACAAACATTGGTTTTAACTTAAAAGGCAACTTTTAAATAAACWGTTTTGGGAAAACATGAACAGACTTTCAGACTTTTAAATCATACATAATTTTCAAAGCAGATATATCTATTAAATAACTTCCCTTACACTCTTCTCTCTTTGACATTTGATCTGATTCTTCCATAGATCCCTGTTTTTTTGTCAACTTATAAAGGTCATCTCTGTGTGTTTTGTCTTCTATTTGTCTTAACTTCCTTTGGAGTCTTCCTACTCTTTTCACATACTGAGAGAAAATAATACCTTGTCTTGACATTTTCTGTTCCATTCTAGCATTTTATGCACTTCAATTAAACACTGTCATGACTAAATCATGATGGATAAATTTTTGTATGGTACTGGCTGCTTTTGTACTTCCATCAGCCTGCCCAGTGTTAGCTCTTCAACAACTTTCCTAATTTTGTTTATGGATAAACATTGATACATTCACTTGATGTCAGCCTTCTAAAACTTTAATTCCTATTCTGCAAGCTTTTGTAGAGGTTTTTATTACCTGAAATGTTTCACTTCGACACTTTGCAATGTGGTCTGTCTGCTGCTGAAGATGAATTGGTTCAGACTATTTCTTGGGTGATTTGATTTGTCAAAATGACTCTGTCTTGCTAATCTGGTGGTGCAGACTGGTGGCTTCTAACTTAGCCAGCCAATGACTTGTTATGACTCTGAATTTTGGAGGCTAGTTTTACCAGAAAACCAATGGGGATTGTTTCCCAAAACCTTTAGAGAAATCACATACCTAAACCTATGGGAATTTACTTACTGTTTTGCATAGTAAAATTAAAGCTATTTTTTCTCTGTTCATTTGTGTCTGAGCTTGTGGTCCCCCTGTGAAAGGGATAACTCTCCACCAGCTAGCTGCATTCTGTCCTTTTCCATTTGACTCCATGGAAGACCAGGGGAGGGGTGCTTCTCAGAACAGATGAGTAAAAGAAAGAGAACAGTTACTTTCTGCGTTACTGGACAGCTTGTTCTCAGCATTTCTGGTTGCATGATTGTGGGGGGAGTCCTCTAACTTTCTGTTGAACTTCTTGCGTGATACTCTATGTGCTCTTAAACTCTCAAAAATTCACCAGATTGGTTTAAAATTAATGTCTTAACAGTAATACATTTTTGAGTTCACTTGCCTTCTGGCCTTTTAATCTGTAAAATTCATTTTGTTGCAGTCATCTGTGGAAACACAGGCCAAATGTTTGCTTTTATTATTCTGTCCTTTAATTTTGAAAAATCGGGTTCCTGTGGTCGCAGGATTCCAGGATGCAGTGCTTCGAGGCAGGCACAAATGTTTGAGTTCCTATAGTAGCGCAGAAGTTGGCACCGGGCGCAGTGCAGGCAGGGCGGCTGGCAGGAAAGGCTGCTGGGGTGGGAGGAATTCCTCACGGGAGCAGCAGTTCGGAGGGAAAGCAGGGACTGTTCCCTGCTGCAGATTAGTGAAGCTTCCCCCCAGATGATTCGATTACTGGGTGTTGTAGCTTAGAAAGTACTGGAAAACAAATGACTTGAAAACAAAGTGGTTTTTCACTTCCTACGCTTAAATATAGGTAAAGTGAGCGTTTCAATAGCGAGTTTGAAAAGGGCGTGTGGGGATTGGAGTCCCTCCTCATACCAGCTCACTCAAAGGAGCAAATATCTACAGTGTATTGTCAAAGTTGGATTTAATAACTCCCAATAAGTAGAAGAACTAAAATGAAGAAGGGAAGGTTCTTCAAATCCCTCCTTACAGAGGGTTTTGAAGTACAGTTGCTGGTGTGTCTCAGAGTAGAGAACGTGTTCTCCTGCTTCCCTGATGGTGCCCGACTGCTCGCGCTACCCTTTTGCTCTTCCTTTCTGCTGCTTTGTGCTGCCTTTGTTTTCTTCATGAACACTTAGCAATAATTCCCCTGATGTTTACACATGACAATCTTAAAGGGAAGGGTTGGGAAGAAGCATTTTGGATTATCAAATGGTTTGCGTGCACTTTCAGAAATCTTCCAAAAAATGAAATGCCACACATTAAGTTGAACTTCAGAAGTTATATATGCAGCTTAAGAGAATAAACTAAATAGAAGTTGGTAAACTTGTTTATGAAAGGACAACAATAAAAGTACCTTTCGGTTTCACTACTTGCTTAGCGGAAAAAAAAAAGGAGGTGTTATTGTGATATTTTTAGGTTTCTTTGAACATATAAATATGTTTTGGTTAATCTTACTGGCCTGGAAACAAAATTCTGAACAAAATTCAGGCTTTTAGAAACTGTTTGCCTCAAAATAAGCCTTTGTCCACTGCAGGCATGATTTCTTTCTACGTCTTGTATATATGTCTTCATCTAATTTTTAAAAATGATCTCATAAACTGCATTTCAAAGTATTTTAACATATAATGACTTTTTTCTGTCTATTTCAATGGGAGGGAGGTAAAAAGTCTCAAATATAGAGACATTTGCATTAAAAAACACTCTTTCCACCCAAAAGAAACACTTTTTTTCCCTAAGGAATATTCCTATCTTTTCTTAAAGTTAATTTGTAACCATATTTAAAATTAAATCAGTATGTCTGCAACTTTGTTTAAAAATCTTGGCCCAGAGCAGTAATGAAATCTAAGACTGTAGACCTACCTACATCTAACTGATTCCATCCATGTATTCCTGTTTTCTATTAATACATTGGAAAAAGGAAAATCTGTATTAAATAGCACACAATTATATTTTTCTAAACAGGTTGTTTTTCTCAGTAGACATTCTTTCCTAAGAGATCTTAAAAGTGTATTTTCTTTTCATCTTCAATGTGAAAATATTTTAAACATTACAGATGTTAAATATTTTTAACAGGTTGTATTTGCTGCTAAGCGTTTAATTGCAGAGGCTAATTACTTGTAATTTATGCTTCTAGAAAATAATCTGTAATCTGTTTTAACAAACAAAATACATAGTGTGGTTGACTTTACATAAAACTTTATAAAAATGTGCATTTGTGTCAAGGCAGTGTTTGCTCCTGCGGAGTTTTTGTGGGAAGCCTTAGTGGAGATGGATGCAGTCTCTTAAATTTAGCTTGCATGTGAATGGAATAAGATTTTCCAGAAAGGAAAGTAGGTCTTAGACATATTGCCTTTCAGGGACAGCTATTCTGCCTGCATTTCTGGATCTTACTTTATTTAGTAAATATCCTGGTGGGTATTTTGCATCTCTTCTATCATCAGCTAGTTGTGGTCCGCTTTGCTGTGCACAGGTTTGGATGTCAGCTCATTCTATCTCGCTGGCCAAGCTCTGCAGTCTGAACCTTGGGAGCTTTTGATCTGCTTCATTTGTTTCGACTTGTTTTCTTCCCCCTGCCCTTCCTTTGTTTTACAGGTAGGAAAGTTAGCAAAAAGTTTCTCTGTTCTGTAAGGAAAAACTTAAAGGAAAAACTGAACAAAGTCTGCTTTGCACACTCTCTGTTGCTCCGTGAACAAAAAAATCATTCTGCAAACTAGTGCTTGTTGTGGAAGACTTCTGGGTAGCTTCACGGACCTTGTTGTTTTAACAAGTTCCAGTGATGATTTTATTATGTTTCATGATTTTTACTTCATTTAGCTGAACGTGTTGACATGGTTTGATGGTCTTGTTGATATGTGCCTGGACATTCAGAAAGCCAAGATAAATGGGAAAAGGCTTTCTCAAGCAAACAAAGAATCGGATCAGTCCTTCATCTGGTCATTGTTTAGCCCTGGTCTGATTTTTCTCTCAGTACCTTTGGAGTTAAATGTGAATTTCTTCTCCATGACTGTACTGTAACTCAACTTTAACTCTGTAGCAAGGGGAAAGCAGTATCAACTGCTAGCTATGTGAGTGTGTATTTTGGTTTAGGAAGGAAAACACCACCTGGCAGAGTAAGAGGAATTGGAAAAGGTCAGCAGTTTTGGTACTTGTTAGAATTTGACCATCTTCTCCAGCATGACCTTTCTTCAATAAATTTCCACTACATAGTTCCCCACCCTTGTCCTCTCCATTAATTGCACTTTGATTTAAGAGTTTGTCTCATTTGCTGAGACATTTACAGTAAATAAAGGTTAACAGTATAGATTTTTTTTTTTAACAGCAGGCTCCAGACATTTAAATGTGTCAGACTTGATGATAAATTGATGTAATCTCTAATAATGACATACTAAGAAGGGTAAGTATCTTTAGAATTCAAAAGGGATCCTGCTCTTACCATTTCTCAAGCATCCCTGCCTGATTTCAGCCTTTGGATGTTTGTGGGACTAGAAGATGGATGCCAACTTAACAATTCTATTAAAATGACAAATTAGCTTCCTTGAAAAAAAAAAAAAATACTTAAAGCCCATTTGTTTTTATTTTCCCTCCTTCAGGTCCGATGATGATAATGCAGATGACAGGAGTTCCAGGGTGACCAGACTTTGCACTTACTTTCAGCAGAAATACAAGCACCTCTGCCGCCTGGAGCGGGCAGAATCTCGTCAGAAGAAATGCCGGCATACACTCCGGAAAGCCTTGCTGCAGGCGGCCAGCAGAGAGCCGGAGCGTGCTGGGCAACTGATACAAGAACTCCGAAGAGCTACGTGTGCTCATACCAGGTTAGACCTTCCCTTATGACTGCAGTAACCCAGGGTCTGGACAGGGTGGAGATGGGCAGAGTACCCAGCAGCTGAAATGCTGAACTCTGAAACTGGTAGGCATGCACAAGGCAGAAAAACCATGACACACAAATGCCTGTCAGTGGAGTAAAATAAACATGGCATACAGTGTTTTCCATGAAGACAGGCATTCTCCAGCTTTGTGTTTTAAAATGTGGTTTGTTTGTTCAGCAGTATCTGGGCCTGATTTCTTAAATGTCACAAAAGAAGTTAGTGGCCTGCTAAAATTTATTTTTATTAATTAATCTATGTATTTTGGCTGCCTTCAAATATCTGGTACTTTACTAAGCCCAGTTCTTTAGAAGGTGTGCAGTCTGGACTGCAGTTCACTGCTTCAATTCAGATTTCGTTTTTCAGACAGCTTTTTTTGAAAAGTCTGTACCTCCTCTTAATTCTCTTCCCAGCAAATCAAACGTAAGCTCACRCTTTTTGTTAGATTTAACTCAAATCTAACATTAAATGAAACTTGGCAACAAAATAAATATCTTCTAACAACTCTGAAGGTTACCTTCTGTGGGGATTCTTTCTAGATAATGTCAACATCCCTCCAGCTCTCGGCATACTGAGAGTTGGTTGATCCATATTTGCGCAGAAACAGAGTAAGTCTGAACCCTGGCGTTATGTCTGGGGTACCAGCAGCATCCTTTTGCTGTTGTGGTTTTGCTTTACAGGATGTGTGACTGTAGGGGGTAGAGGGGGCTAACATGAGAGGCAGGCTGGAGCAGGGTACTGAGAGTATATTCTGGTTATGGGATGCTTTTGTTCCTGGACAGTGAGCTGTGGTTCGTGGCAGTTGGAGGGTTTATTGTTGGGGAGGTGGAGTGATACTGAAGAGCTGCTCAGAGGTGTAATGTAGAGGTACATTACTAGTTTACGAAGTTGTGTAAATGTCTCCAAACTTAAACTACAGCAAAACCTTGCCAGAAAGGGCAAGCTCTTGCTGGTTCTTTTTTTTCCATTATTTTTGCCTTTTATTACGCAAAAAAGATTACGTTGTTTTGGGTAGACTGGCAAAGCCAGGTATGCCTGTCATCACTCCTCTGGTTAATTTAAGTAACCACAGAGTCTTTTTAGTTACGCAATTTTTCACAGGAGTAATATTGCTAACTAAAACTTTGCTCGGACAAAGTGCAGTCGATGACAGAAATGGCTGAAGGAAAACAGTCAGGCTACAGACAGCTTTTTGTCAACCTAGAAAACAACGTGTACAGAGGTGAAATTCAGCCCTGGAATCGCCAGCATTATCTACATGAAGGTGACAAATGCCTTGAGAGCAGGCTAACACCGAGCGAGCTGTGTAACGCTTGCAGTACTCATCCACACTGCTGTCTGGTCGCCTGCTTGCAGCTCAGGCTCAAAGCATTGAGGCTGTGCTGAGGAAGCGCTCAGCTCCGGGCACCTGCTGGTGGATTGGGCTGTAGCACGTTGATGAAGGAGAGCTTTTACCCATGTTGAGCACGCTCAGGCTCTGCCACTCCAGAGCTCAGTCTGTCTGAGCACATGCTTGCATGTAAGCTCTGGGGATGCTCGGCATGTTTTGATTTATGAACAGGCTTGGAAGTGCACTTGACTGCCCATGTAGGCGTACCCAATACATTGTATTCTAAAGATTGACCTCATTTTAAGGGTCACCTGTGTTGACACTCACCTACTGCTGTCCTTGGCTCTGTTGCAGGGTGTTCTAGTATTTACATGGTAGTAGCACACAGCACCCCTCATTACAATTAAGGCCCTGTGAAATAAACAATAATCCTGTTACTGCAGTCACACCTTCACCTGTCATTGACATCTATTCTGTATCCCAGCGTAGAGTCTGGTAGTAGTGTGCACCCATCTGGATCATGACACACACGTGTGTGTGTTACAATTTTTCATCCTACTATGGCACATTCAGTGCAACAGTTGTGCTAAGTAACCACCTGATACTGGGTTTTTGTCTCTAAACTGTTTTCTGCTTTTTTTTCAGCACAAGCCAAGCGAGGCAGGGAGATGCAGAACCAACAACCTGTAGTGGGACTTCGAAGGGAGAACAGTGCACTAACAAGGCCCTTCCATTCACCAGGCATTGTTTTCAGCGTATCCTCTTAACTCTGTTTGGGAGTTGCATTCAGGCGTGGAAGCTGTTCTATTTTAGGGGGTTTTGTTTGTTTGTTAGGTTTTTGCATTGACAAATTATGTTTTCACAAAGAAATACCTATTTGTTAGTGTCTTATCAACTGCTTCACTTTTAATTTGTCTGTGCGATTTGGACGTCTAGGCAGTGAAGATAAGTAGTTTGCCACTGGTATCTATCATAGTCACATTGGTTTACTTTGTAAGCTGTATTTAGTAGGTGCAAGAAGCCTTTACAAAGATGATCACCTTTCATGGATGACTTGGTACAAACCATGTGGCTTTCAGCCTCACGGCTTTCATACAGTTCTTGGTAGGTAGACTAACTACCTATGAAGGGTTTATGGGAACAAGTTTTTACACATAGTGTAAAAAGATGGCTTACACTGACTAGAAAGTTGGAAATCTGATACTTTGCATTGTTTAAAGAAGCAGAATAGGAGGAGTCACAGAATCCAAATTCTAGATGAGGAAGAATTTCCAGTGCTGGAGATTGTCAAGCAAAGCCTGAAAAGGATGTTAAGAGTCAACACATGAAGGTTGCAGAAAGGAGGGAGCACATTAGATGTGAGGTTTGATTCTGAAAGCTATAAACAGGCAGACTTCTGACCTGGAATACTTAAGAATTCTGCAGACTTTGTCTTTTTTGTTTTTAGCCGAAGAAGGCGCTTTTGTTGGAGTGACTCCTTTTGTTCGAACTTTTGGTTTTGTATTTTAAGTAACTAGTGCTGATCTGTTCCTGTTGCTATCAGACTGCAGCACCTTTTCAATCTTTTTGGTTTGCAGATGCCTTGTTTTTCTTGGTTGATTTTTGCAGGCCCCTTAAAAGTAGTCTGCAGAGCAGTTCAAAACATCTCTATAAGAGAGCATCATGGTGTGCAGCTGTGTTTGGGATTTGCTTCATGATTTTGTTTTTTTTATTTTTTATTTTTTTAAAGTTTAAGTGGTCTTGCTTGCTGGTGTGCGTAGAGCAGAGAAGTCAAGACTAGTAATTTTGCATTTGTGCCCTTTTTTTCCCTCTGCACTTTCTTCTCAATCAAAACAGTCTCTTCTAAAATGAGCAGGCTCTTGGTTCTGACCCATCCGTCCAAGTCTGCCATTTGGACCGTTCTGCAGGTTTTCCATTTTCTTTGTCCTTTCTTTTGCGTTTTAACATTTTCTGAACATACATAGTGATGTTAAGGTCTGAGAACTGTTCAAGATGGAAGGAGTGCTTCTAATGTTGTTTGAAAAAACACAATGAAATATCTGTTTGATTTACTCTGTCTGGAAACGTTTTCACTCCTGCAGGGGATTTTTCTGAAGGAAATCTCAGCAAGCTTACGTTTGGATTTACTTGACCTTTCTGTCTGATTACACATGTTTTTTTCAGAGGAGCAGGAAGAATCTTGAAACTTCTTTGACTGTGCTCTAAAGATAAATGCCAAGAATGTACCTTAAAAGATTGAATTAAGAAATACTTTCTTTAATGTTTCAGTATGGATTGTCATTAGTCTGTGAGGAAATAGTCCTGTTGACTACACTGTTCCAACTGCTACTATTGATCTATTGATTAAGACTCCAGGAAAAGGCTTCTTTTTGCTAAGAACTCATTAGTGAAATGGTTGCTTCCATAAAACTATCTCAATATATAATAAAATCATTAGAGATTCTGCATGAATGCAGTTTTTCACTTTAAAAGTTGGGTTTGAGCCTTACCTAGCTTTGAACTTGAATAACAAAGTTAAGGTACTCATTAAAAATAGCATCTATGGACAGGTAGAGTTGAAGGCTCTGATCTTCATCAGATTGATAAATCAAAGGGCATTCCTCCGTCGTTGCCTCGTGTGTTATTCCTGATGCAGAAATGCACAGATATCTTACTGAACCGTTCTCAGCAGCTCTTCTCAAGTTGCACAGCCAAGTTTGCGGATGGTCAACAGTGCTCTGTGCCAGTTTTTGACATTACACATCAGACACCTCTGTGTGAAGAACATGCCAAAAAAATGGTAAGTACAAAGCCAAAACTGTAATTATTTGTGTATTGGGATGATCAGGAGTTTCAGCCCCAGTCTTTCTATGAACTCTTGCTTGACAACTAGCAAGTTTATGAACTTAAAAGCTTGTTTCCTTTTATTTTTCTTAAGAGGGTAAAACATGCCAAACATTCCCAATTAGTATCAAGTATGTTGTGAAAATCTTTTACATACTTTTGAGGATATAATAAAGTGTGCATGAGAATATCCTTCACTGGAAGAAATTTGATTCCTCTCTTGAATCAAGAAATAGAAAATCATTGTGACAGATCTTGTGGTCATTTTATTTGGGCTCACTCCTGGCCCTTGGATCTGAACATAGTATGAATGTGGTATGGTAAGAACACGCATCTCAAACAGTCTCAGTACATGGGGCCCAAAATATTTTCTAGCGGAAGTGTAGACAGCAATTACAAGCATACAAATAATGGTTTTGCTACTTTATTTGCCTTTTGGTGACCATTAGAATTTATCTTTAACCTCCTTCAGGGATCTGTGKATCCCAGAGGAAAAGCAGTGGCCTGCTACATGTTGCAAGAATGCAGAAATTAAGATGATGTCCTCTGCTCCCCTTTTATGCCTCCCATCTTCCAGAACAAAACTTTTAGGATAATTCACAAACCCACTTCTGTCTTGCCCTTCCTTCAAGGCATTAGATGTAAAACTGCCTTTTTTTTTTTGTTCTGTTGTTGGGTTGTTGTGGTTTTTTCTGTTATTGTTTTTGTCCAGCATCTCCAATACTTGTGAATTATGGAGTTTCCTGGATTAGAATGTGAGGGTCTGCGCTACACAGATTTGTATGGGATTTTCCCCCTCTCCCAGGCAATCTTCAGTGTGTGTCTCAAGGTTTACTTCTGTAGCACATACAATCCTCTGCCATTCCCAGTATGATGGCAACTGAAAACTGATGCTGGTTTGGTTTGGTTTATTTTTTAATTGGTCAATGATTGCTGTTCAAAAGCAGTGAGGCCTTAGTTGTTTACCCACATCCTTACGCTAGTCCTACAGTATTAATTCTGTTTCCTCAGTGCTGTCCCTCTTTTATGGCACTGGGCACTTGAGGATGCTGGCTTCAGCTGCTGCCCACTGTCCCCATTATTGGCTCCTCACAACAGTGTTTTGTCTTTAATACTTATAGGAATGCTGCCAAAGGTTACAGTTTTGCACTGATTTGGTTAGGGTTTGCTATGATGATTTTTAAAGTGACACTGCATGATCTCCTATTTAGCATACCTCATAATTTGGTCTGTGTGATTTTTGCCATTGGGATCAATGAGRAAGGAAACAGCTTAATTTTTGTAACCTTGCCTGGGTGTAAGTTAGCAGTCTCTCTTGCATTATTACATATGAATGTCTGTGGAATGACCGGGGGGGAAAAAGCAAGGAAAGTAATACTTGTTCTTAATATGCTCCCATTGCTATTGTTTTATTCCCAAAGGACAATTTCTTGAGAGGGGACAGCTCCCGTAAAGTTCAGCACCAGCAGCAGAGGAAACCCAGGAAAAAAACGAAGCCACCTGCACTTACCAAAAAACACAAGAAGAAGAGAAGGCGAGGCCCACGCCGGCCACAGAAACCCATTCCTCCTGCAGTGCCCCAAGGGAACCTCACCATGCCTGCCAGTGTCTCACTGCCAGTAGAGATGCCCCACATACGGTCAGTGGTAGCCCTGCCCCACTGCTAGCTTGAACGTTGTCAATGAGCACTGTAGAAAGGTGTGATGTTGCTGTGCGGATCAGCATCTGGAGCGGGGCTAGAAATTGTGTCTCCATGTGACTGTTGAAAAAAATCTTAGAGTGGGTCATTTTAGATTTGACCAATTATTGAGTTTGATGGATAAAATGTCTTGCTCTTGATGCCCATCTTATGTATTTAATCAATAGGCTAAGTGTAAGCTTCCTAAAGAAACTTTCTAAAAGCATTTTTTCCTAGATGATGGGGGAAAAAAAAAAAGGTGTGGGGAAACACCCATTATAGATGGATATGCATTCATAGTTGTTGTTTGGAGGAATCAGAGTTGAATACCGTGGACTAATGGTACTTTCTGTCCAGGAGCCCCTCCACACCAGAGCTGAGTGCCGATGAGCTGCCTGATGATATCGCCAATGAAATCACAGACATTCCACATGACTTGGAATTGAATCAGGAGGACTTCTCTGATGTCCTGCCACGGCTGCCCGATGACTTGCAAGATTTTGATTTCTTTGAAGGTACCATTTTATTTTATTTTATGCTAACATGAACACAGTCAGTGAACTGAAGAAGTGAGTGTTTCTAAAATGCATTTTGAGAGGTTGCTTGCTTTCCTACAGAGGTAATAACTTCTAGACAAGGAAGTATGCATTTGCTCTATTGTTTGTTTGTGAGCTCTGAAGTAAAGCAGACTTTAAGAAGACTGGTGTGTGTAGTTCTCTGCTTGCTCATGTAATTACAGCTCTGAAAATCCTAATTGGTTTAGTATTTTAATAATTCATTTTACTTTTTTACTGCCTGTCAGTGTTGCATTTTAATCAAGAGTATTCTCAGTAATGGCATCTTTCTGCCATCGAGTGGGGCTGGAATCACAGTCAATGTTGGCCTTTGATAAAAGGAGAAGAGAGTGAGAATAAAATCTTTAAATACGTTTTTGAAACTAGCTTTTGATCAGAACTGTGCCTGAATTTCTGGATTCTAAAGCTCAGTACCTATCACAGATAACAAAGAAATGAGAACAGCCCAGAGCTGGGGTGTGTGATTTCTTTGGTCATTTTCTGATACGATGTGACATCAGACTGTGTTTGAGTTGAAATTAACCTAAATTATATTGACTGTGTAAATTTTAGGTCCAACCTGTAATGTGCGAAGTAGAAGAGAGTTTGTGGACTATTTGTGTTATTGCAGCATTGAAGAAAATCTTATTTAAGCATTTTTACTTTAAGTCTAGTCAGTTTGGGAGGCATCTTGTATTGTAGTATGTGGAAGAGGAGGACGGAGAGAAGGTGTTCCATTGACGAGGAAGGTGTAATTTCTCATTTTTCTTACCTTGCTTACCTAGTGAACACAGGTGAAGGAAATTTTCTGTGTACCGCAAGCCATTCTGGAAGGTTATCATACACTGCAGCTCTGTACTGAACTGTCTGTACATCTGCATCCTTAGAGTGCCAGTGCCGGGCTCACCTGAGACGAGCGCGCTAACTTCTGGTGTTCCTGTTTCTGCAGGTAAAAATGGAGATCTCCTTCCGACTACAGAAGAGGCTGAAGAACTGGAACGGGCCCTACAGGCTGTAACTTCTCTTGAGTGCCTGAGTACCATTGGAGTACTTACACAGACAGATGGTGTGCCAGTTCAGGAGCTGTCAGATAGAGGGATAGGGGTGTTCTCTACAGGTGCTGGAGCTCCAGGAATGCAGTCCTTGAGTCGAGAGGTTAACACGGATCTGGGGGAGCTGTTGAATGGGCGTATAGTACATGATAATTTCTCCGGTCTGGAGCTGGATGAGAACTTGCTCCGTTCTGCTACCTTGTCCAACCCACCTACGCCCCTGGCAGGGCAGATCCAGGGGCAATTCTCAGCCCCAGCCAACGTCGGCCTTACTTCTGCCACTCTCATAAGCCAGAGTGGCCTTGGGGAGAGAGCCTTCCCAGGACAGTTTCATGGACTTCATGATGGCAGCCATGCCTCCCAGAGGCCCCACCCTGCCCAGCTGCTGAGCAAGGCAGATGACCTGATCACCTCACGACAGCAATACAGCAGTGACCATTCACACTCCTCACCCCATGGAAGCCATTATGATAGTGAGCATGTGCCGTCTCCCTACAGTGACCATATCACATCCCCTCACACCACATCCTTTTCTGGTGATAACTTGGCAGCTACCTTCTCAGCAGAGATGCCCATGATGGCACAGCACTTGCTCCCAACTCAGCTGGATGTGCCACTTAGCGGGGTGGTCAACCCCAGAACTCACTGGGGAAATCTTCCTGTCAATCTTGGGGACCCCTCTCCGTTTAGCAACCTTCTTGGTGCAGATGGACACCTCCTGTCCACCTCCCTGTCCACACCACCTACCACCTCGCACTCAGAGACCACACAGCCTGCCTTCGCCACTGTGACCCCCAACAGCTCCAGTGTGCTTCCGGGGTTACCGCAGACCAGTTTTAGTGGCATGGGTCCTGCCTCCGCTGAACTCATGGCCTCCACCTCCCCTAAACAACAGCTCCCTCAGTTCAGCGCAGCCTTCGGGCACCAGCTGAGCTCCCACAGTGGCATCCCCAAGGACCTGCAGCCCAGCCACAGCTCCATAGCTCCTCCCACGGGCTTCGCAGTGACCGGTGCCACCGCTACCAGTACCAATAACGCATCTGCGCCCTTCACCACCTCCAACTGAGCTTGTCTGCCTGGCTCTGTGCAGGTAGATGGGGGACCTGTGTTTTCTATCTTTCCTTTTTTCCTTTTTCTTTATTTTTTTTCTGTCCTCCCTTCCCTTTTTTTTAAGAGGGGGTTGAGAAGAAAACCCCTGCTTCAGTACTGACCAGGGTTAGCCCTCTGTGAACCTTGCTGTAGCGTTCACATGTGCTTGTTATGCACCGGTGCTCATTTATTGCAGGCAGGTTCACCGTTCCCCAATAATTCCTTAAGGATACAGCACAGTTACTGGATGTAATTGATCTTAGCAGTAAGACCTAGAAATGGGAAGATACCTCAGATTACTGATGCATGTTACTGTTTCCTAGGGTTCGGATCAGTGCTTGCCATCCCATTAGCATCTGGTAGAAAGTTTTCCAGTGGGCAGAAGTCTCTTGATTTTTTTATTTTTTATTTTTTATTTACTTTTTTTCCAAAGGTAGCATCTGGCATGGAAAACTTGGCTGCACGCATTGATTTGAGAATGGTGCACTGAAGTCCTAAATCAAGATCATGGTTCAAGGATGAGTTTGGCAGTTTCTTAAAATAGTCTCTTGACCTCCTCTGTGTGCGTGTGTGTGTTTGGGGTGCAGGGAGCAGCAGTTCCTTTTCTTCTTTTGGTGAACAAGTGGGAGTTGTCCCCTTCCAGAACTGGTCACTGTTCTTACTGCATGCTGATTTTGGTTTTCTATTATGATGATTTTTAGTTCATTGAGCAGCAAGGGGATCAGTTGACTGATTGCCCAGAATCTGAAGCCTGATACAAAGTTAGCCCAGGGAAAAAAAGAAAGAAAAACAGAAGGATTGAAATAGATCATGGATTAGTGAAGATTCCTGTGCAGAAATTCCCTCCCTTGCTGAATTACTGTGGCCTTGTAGCATTGATGATTTGCCTTTTCAAGTGTGGCTTTGTCCAGAACTCCTTGTCTGACAGGCTGACAGATATTTCCCAGCTGAAACTGGAAGAATTTGGTTGGTATTCTGCCCATCCACACAAGTCTAGGTCAGACCCTTTGGTAAGCTTCAAATGGATGCATTTCTCAAATTATGTCTAGCTACTGAGACTTTCTTGGATAGTTTTTTCCTCCCTGGGAGCCATACAGTTTTTTCGATGCTTGTAGGGTTTGATGATCTGTATGGGAAGCTGAATGCATGTAAGGAACTAGCAGGTACCTATCAGCAGTCATGGCTACCCAAAAGAGAAATCACTAAAGCAAAATAGAGAGATAAGAATTCCTTCTGTCTGCAGGACAGTTTTGCTTTTACTGCCCATGCTAAAGATAGTATTCAGACTCTTTGGTATTAATTTCAGTTCTTCAAGAAAGGAGTCCACTAGTTTTTAGATTTTTTTTTTTTTTTTTAATGTTTTTTAATCCAAGAGATAACAGCAGCAGAAATTCTGAGGTGTTTACTTGCATCTCTGTCAGGAAAGGAAAAAAGGAATTTGCTTGTGACTTTATAGGGCTCAAACTTGCTACTGTACTCTGACTTTGACTGTAAAAGTAGCTCCTACTTAATATAACAAGTCTCTACTCTTCTTCATTTGTTTCTGAGATGCAGATGAGAGAGAATAGAAAATCCCACATTTTAGTCTCTTACTGTAGAAGACAGATTTCATTCTACCTTACAGTAAAACATCCTACCTGCATGTATTCTAGTCTAATTCAGGAAATTAAGAGATACCAAGCACATGTCATAGGGAGGCCTAATAAGTTGTTTGAGCAAGGGATCATTGAACGAAATTTAGTTGCTATAGAAATTAATTTTGTTAGCAGTCAGGCCCACACCAAAATCTCTGACCCAAACCTCTCCTTCCATCTTGCTAAGGAACAGAATTTAAATGGGATAGGTCTTGTGTCTTCTTACTATCATAGCAATCATACTATCCCTCTTTTCTTGAAAGATTTGTTCTCCTTAAATATAAAGGAGTATGGATGATGCATATGTCCTTTTCTGAAATTGCAAGTGTATGTGGGTGGAGGAAACAAAAATTATTTTCATGCTTCTGTTGTTATGAAGTCCTTATTTCATACTTGGTAAAATAGATCTTAATAATATAAGCCGAGTATTTTTAAGTGGTGATTTAAATATGTTTGTAACATTTAAATGTTTTTAAATCATGTAAAAAGTTGAATTGAAGCCTATGAAATCCTGCTTGTGATTGTCCTGCTGATTGAGGAATGCCCAGTGGTATTGTGAAATGAGGCAAATCTGACAAGGCATTTATTTATTTTTGTATTATGTTCCCCATACTTTGTTGAGGAGACAACTGTTTGATTTGCAAATGATTTTCGTTGTGTCCGTATACCTTCTTCAATGTGTTTGGATGACTGGCTGAAAAAGAGTGGAGAACTAGTATACCAAATGGTTAATTCTTTAATCTGCTTGTGTATTCATGTAATTTTAGAGGATGTTAATTTCTATAAATCGGTTTCAGGACTTTGGTCTTGAAATCATTCTTATGCCCATCAAACTCTTTAATGAAGCTGCAGCTAGTGTGGAGTATATTTGCCCCACATCACATTTCTCTTTCTTAGCAAATGCTGGGGGGGAAGGGAGGAGAGGAACTGAGAGCCGAGTTCTGCTTGCTCGCGTTGGTATAAATTACGGAGGAGCTCTTTGGTCTAAGGTCGCTGTGAGTTTGTACTGGTCTAACTCGGAACAGAACCCAGCTCCTAATCTGAGCATTGATTTAGACAGGGAATTTCAAAAGCTGTCAAAGCTATTCAGGTCCATAATTCCCATTTGAAATCAATGGCCGTTATGTACCTGCATTCCTTTAAGGCAGCCTAGGATATCAACTCTTCCCCTGCTTAGACTTCAATTTTTGTATATCCCTTGATGACTCTTCCCTGAAAAGTGACTACGTAACATTTTTCAATGAGCAAACTAAGTTTGCAATAAAGCTGCACTTTTAAAAATAAACTTCGGTTTGTATACATTTGAAATAGGAATCCCTCTGTCCTGTCTGACACAGAGTTCTGAAATGGGCCACCACTCTTGCCTTTTCCTGGTTCACCTCCTGGTTTTTCACTGCCACCGATTTCATGGTTACGGCCTACCAAGCAGTTACGGGTCTTGATCTTAGCTTTACAAGGTGGATCATTCCAGGTGGGCTTCTACACCCACACAACCTGTTGTCTTCAGTGAATCAGAGTCTTACTGTTGGATGTGAGAGGTCCAATCTGAGAGGTATGTGCAGCCAGAGATGTTTCACACCTCTTCCTCTGGGAAATACTGCAGGTCTGGTTAAGGTAGTCGTCGAGGCTGTTATTTATGTGGTTCCCAAGTAGAATCCATGCTCTCTCGCAAAGGTTTTTGAGTATCATCTCGTCATATAGCAATTAGCACTCTAATCACCCTTTCACCAAAGAGCCAGTGTAGCAATTTCAGTCCATTGATTTGAGATGGTCAATACCTGTCGTGCCCTTTACGTGTTAACAAATGGAATAAAGCTAGTTGAACCTAAAAGTTAATTTCCTTACATAAGATTTGAGTTTTAAAGAATTGAAAAAAAATTAGACTTAGAATAAAATACCAGTAACATCATTTTTGGTAATAATAGCACCTCAATTAGTCTTTGTACGAAAGTACTTAACATGAGATGAACTTTGACAGTGTACAGAGGCTCATCAGGAACAGCCTCATGCTGGCCTGGTGTGTAAGGCATTCTGGAAGGCACGCTTTGACGTTTCCTTTCACTTAGGAAGACTTTACGCCAACTTTGAGGGGAGCCATATGTGCTTAGATACCTCAAAGCTGATTTGTTCTTTGACCTTGTAATTACTATGGTACAAGAAGATGTATGTATGATGCAGTAAGATGGAAAAGATGCATCATTTTGTCTCCCCCCGCCTTCCAGTTCCTCCAGGTTCTTTCTTAGTTCCCTTCTCATTAGTAGCATGCTTCTCTCTATGGTTGGGCATAAAGGCTTTAAATTGATAATGCTGAGAGGTAGCACAGTTGCAGGTCTGCCTCAGACATTGTGGAGAAGATGGCAACAGCTAGATTTCCCACTTCATTCAGCAGATTAGTGAAATGAGGATTTGCAGTTCTCATTTGGAAAGCATTGGAAGGCCCCAAGAAGCTTATCACCTGCTAGGCAAAAATCAGAGATGGTATTGGGAGTACAAATGCAAGGAAAGAAATGTCCAAGGAGAGCCATCCATAATAGCGAAGAGAAGCCAAGGGAAGTGGCTTTTTTTTTTTTTTTTTTTTTTTTTTTTTTTTTTTTTTTTTTGAGGGAGATGGGTATTAGTTGAAAAATTGGCAAGTTGTGTTGTGAGCTGTTAGGCACAGTGTGGTGCCACTGGCTTCAGGGGCACGGCCAAGGCGAAGGGCCTAGGATTGAACCTGCAAACCGGTAGCCAAATTCAGTTTGAAGCTTCATTTTGCTGTAATCTCATCTAAATACAGTCTGGAATTGAATCTGCTTGCCAGGAAAGAAGAGTCTCACGAAGGAGTACAATAAACCGTGGACAGGTGTCTTCCCTGAGAAGCTGGCCCTGGTGGTTACATACGCATGTTGTTTGTCTGCTTCTGAACTCCAGCTCCTCCCTGAGCTCCCGCAGCATCATGGCTGCTGCGTTCCCCTGTAGGTATCGGCAGGGCTCCAGGGGTATTTCTCCCTGTCTTTGTGCTGCAGCGAGCTGAATCCACTGGTGAATTCTCCAACAGTATGAGCCTTTGGGCAGGGAGGAGGGAAAATTTTTTAGAAGAGCCAGCTACCTGCAGTTGAACCTTCCAAGACTTGTAGGGGCAGGGACAGTGGCAGGAGGTGCTTTCAGCAGACAAACTGTAGAAAACTTACCTGCAGTGATCTTCTGCAGTGAGGTGTTTGGGTGGGTGTTGGGGCAGCTTCCCTGGTGGGATGTTTCCTTTTGCTTTTGTATTTTTACCGTTACATATGAAGGACTCTCCTGTGCAGGCCTGTTGCAAGGTCCGGTGGTGGTGGAAATATTAACTGAAGGAATAGTTTTGGGCTAATGTGCTGACCAGATCTTTAGGTCTTTCTGATCTTCTGGTCACAAGGTCTTTCTGATCTCTTGGTATTTAATGATGGGGTGTTGTGGGCTGCTTCTCGTACCTCCTTTATTTCCTTCCTCTTTACATTCTTTGTCATTCTTTCTTTTATTCTCCCATTCTCAGATACTTCTCCAATGTAAGTAATGCCAACTGGTAAGTCTTCCGTGGTCCTGAGCGAATCTGACTGTAAAATGAAAAGGAGGAGACATTCCTGCAATTCATAACATACATTTTGGATGCTAGAACGACTGCAATAGATCAAAGTATTTCTCAGATCAGTGAGTAAGATGATGTTTCACAGCACGCTAATATGTCATGGACTAGATGCTGAGGGTACAACATTGATCATGGGAGTGCACACGCTAGCAGTGAATGTGCAGGCATTTTTAGCAAGAGTTTACCTTCTCACAGGTTCCTCTTCTTTTGAGAAGTGCATCAGTAGAAAGTCACAAAGAAAAATTTAAATTATTCTTTTTAATACCTGCAAGCCCAAATAAAAATAAGGAGGGTTGGTGGAAAAATCTACATTTGTGTTTACTGAACTTAAACTTGGACTTTAGGAGAGGTCTGGTCATGAGAGACCTTAGCTCTATCAGGTAAAGTTTTGGTTTTGTCTTTAAAACTGGACAAAAACACTGTTGTTGGGAAAGAAAAGTTTGGTGGAGGAGAAGGAGTTACAAAAGATGTCTTAGAACAATTTTCTTACTCATGTTTTCAGCCATTTTTTAAAAAAAACAACAGTGACTGTTTGGGAGCTTTTCCCTTTGCTGTTCTGCTACTTCTCATGGTTGTTGGGTTCTTTGCTTTCCCCTGTTTTATTCTGCTTTCACATACTCCTTCTCTGGCTACTATGGAATAAGGTAGTGGAAGCATGAAAGGAGAAAGTGGGCTTGGCCATAGATTGACAGCAATAGTTGGAGAAGGCTTTCTTTTTCTGTCTCCTTGAAGTAAGTGTTGGCACCTTTTCAGTCTACTCTGGCTCATAGAATTCGGTTTGGAAGTGAACAGGATGAAACTTGGGCTTTTGACCTTAAAACTGTACTTGATGTAGAAAAACGCATTCTTTCTACTCCTTCCCCTTGCTAGTCCCCCAAACACACACACAGTCAGATGTTCAGAGTACCAGCGTATCGACTGCATACGCGTGTTGAACTTGGTACAGTAATGCTAATGTTTTACCTGCTTTCTGTCGTTGTCAGCCAGTGCCCACGGAGGTGAACTCTGGATAGGTAACGTTCCCAGATATCCTCTGGAAAACTTTAACTTTGGTGCAGATTGCTCTGATGTAGCTAACTGCGATGGCGTTGGCTTCTACCTTGGAGTGGACTGATTTACCCTGAAATGACTCTCTTAATCTGCGTCTTAAACAGTGTAGTTGGTTCCGGTGCAAATAGATTCATTCTGAAGTGATGCACAGTTCAATTCTCATGCAAAATAGCTACATCCTACCAGAAGGGGTTGAACCAGTTTCTCTGAACAGTGATGACCTTCACTGTACAGTTTTGGGTATGTCTCAGGGATTCCTTGTGGAAATAAGGGCAGTTAACAAAAAAAAAAAAAAAAGTAAATAGTTTTAAACGTAAATAATAATTTAAGGTAGAGCGTCACCTAAGTGAGAGCGCAAGAAGGAGAAATCTTTGTTCAGTTTTATAGTCCATGGTGTCTGGCTTAGGGACTCTTTCTCTTCTCGGGGCTCTCATCTCAAGTTCAACATACAGAATCTTTTTCATCACGCTCAGCTTTAAACTTTTTATTTAAAGATACCCTTCCCCAATGAGCTTTCAGAATACTTATTGTAGATTTTAAGAGAAATGGTATATTAATTTATGCTATTAACATCACCTCATAAATTATAAGTTTTATACTAAAGCTGTATTGAGTGTAATGAATTATGTTGCATATGTGTTTTTAATAGCTATAAAATTATATACAAGCTTTTTTGGAAAAACAAACTAGTGAAGCACCTTTTTACACTGGATCTTTGCCGTGTCAAGGTGTACAGCTATTCTTTGCTACCTTGCAGATATCTATATCTATATATAGATATATATATATAAATAAAATAAAATGGTATCCTGTATCAACAAAGCATAGAACTCTTTTTAACCCTTATATTACTGTTCCTATAACTCTTTTTAAATTTTATTTTGAGTGTTACATTCTGCAATAATTTATCCGTGGTTTGTACCTATGATTAGAAATTTAGTTACAGGGTAAATAGATCAAATTWAAAAAATCCAACTACTGTAGCTGGAAGTTGTGAACCAAGTTTSTAAGACCTTTTCTTTTTTTTAAATGTATTTATTTCCAGTTAGCTCTGTGAGTTGGAATTTGAAAAGTCAGAACATTAGGAATCTACAGTGTCTTATTCAGGAATTTTTCCCCTCCTTTCCTCACAAAGGAATTCCCACTGTGACTTATAAATAGAATTAGACTGCTTGTGTGCATGTATGTATTATATATACACACAAAAAATATGCATTGGGGGGGATGTATGTGCGATACGAATGTGTATATTGTATGTAGGTCATAGTTTTGTAAAGAGAAAAGTAGTCGAGAGGTGATGGAATGTATTGTAGAAATGTGATTATTTAGTAGGGGGTTGTTATGTCCTCACTGTTGTATAAATAACTGAAACTCTCTACTACATAATCTTCTGTTATAAGGCTAACTCTGATATCATGTCAATTTTACTGTTTTTTAAATGAGTTGCATTGAGCCCTGTTTAAAATGCCATGAAAATACCAAGCTCCCAAAGACAGCCTTTAAATAAAACAAATGGGGGAGGAGGAGGGATGGGAGAAATGAGTGATATTTTTCAGGAGAAATTGAAATGGGAAGGTCTACATTCGGTGGGATGGGGAGGCATGGGAATTGCTGTATTAATACCCGAATCTCCTATGGTCTGACTTGGAGAATGTTGTCAATCAGTGTACTTGTGTTTTCAATTTAGGTTGTAAGGGGCACTGTTTGTGGGGTGATCTCTGTTCTGTAAAAGGATGTTGTCTTCTTTTCTTTCCTGAGGTTCTTGGCGTGTGTTAATTTTGCCCCAAAATTGCTGTTGTGGGATTGCAGAACAAAATACAATTTCAATCCAGGGAGTTTCACTTGTGCTGTGAAATTCTGAATTTAATTATGGGCACTTAACTTTTTTTTCCATAACTGGAGAAGGAAGATTTCTTTATGGGAGTTCTCACTTGAAACTGTGAGAAGTCAGAAACATTCTTACAGATTGGCTTACTCTTCGTACTGTTCTATTTAGGCTGGAGAAAGTAACCTAATTGTTATTTATTGATACAGCATCACTTTTAATGATGATGATCCTGGTGACTTTAAAAATCTGTTTAGAAAAACAGAGCTTCCAGTATTGCACAGACATTTGAATTTTTTGAAGGCTTTTTTTAAGCAGTTGCAAATCAAACCTTGATTTCCAATTTTTTTTTTTATATCCCCCTCCCTATCAGTATGTTGATACCCCCCAGGCATCCTTCCCCCTTTCCCCCTCCCCACAATTCGTTTCTGGCACATATGCATACAAGTGAAAGGGCAGGGAGGTGGAAGTTGTCAGAGGCCTTTCCTTCTGCTTATTTGGTGGTAATGGGAGTTAGCAGCATAAATCTTTATGCCTTTATGGGGAAGAATAGACCCATTTTTGTGTATACCTGTACAGAGAGATATATCTGTATATGAGATGTTGGTAGCACTTTGCTGAATGTGGACTTGCCCTCATGATGTACAATAAATACGTATGAATGCAATCAATCTAAATCTATATATACGTGCATACAGATGTATAGATGGAATATACGTTGTATCACACACATGTACATTAGTTGTAACATGAGTAAGTGTGTGAGCTAAAGAGAGAGACTATCCACGTAACATATGTGTAACAGGTAAGCACTTGTGCCAAACAAGGTTGTTTTAATTCTTCTGAGGGATTTGGATGACATCAGTGACGGATCTGAGTTTGGTCAGCATTGATTTGTGTTACCTCAGCCCTCACAGTGGAGTTTCCTTGGTACGTTTCTGCTTTTGTTTCTTCTATATTAATACTCATTGAGGCCTCTTGCAATGCCAACCTCTTCTGCTTCTCTGCTACATTGCCTCCATTTCAGCTCCTCCTTGTCCCCGCATCTCTACAGTTTCTCTTGCTAGCAGCAGTCGGCTTTAATGGCCCAATCCAGCTCTGCTTATGCATTGGGGAAATTCTCTTGGTGACTGTAGTGGCAGCTGAATTGGGCCTTGAGCACTTGCTTGAACTTACGCAGAATTTCCCAGCTATTCAATTGTGCTTGAGTACGACTGTGATTGATTTGCAGATGAACACAAACTTTCCTTAGAACCTAATGCAAAGCTTCCTAGCGTATTAAAAGGTTAACCCAGCATCGTATTTTAGAGGTAAATGTTCAAAATGAGAAAAATGCACCCACCGAAAATTATCTTCAATTTTCAGCCCCAGGGAGAAAAAGGGAGTTTGGTTTTTGTTTCCCGTAATGCAGGCAGTAAGCAGAAGGCAGCCCTGTGCTCTGTTCTGAGTGGTGGGGTTGTCATCAAACATACCAAGAGAAACACAACTCATTACATTTTACCATTAAACAGATTTTAAAACGAGCTGCAGAGTTGACCATTAACATGCTAGCACTTTGCATCTAATTGTGTATTGAATGATCTTGCTTATGCAAGTAAATTGTGGCTTTAAGTATTTTATTTTCTGTTTTCTGGCTAAATGGAACTTCTATATCCTTTTAGCAGAAAGCAGCTGTCAGAAACCTGCTCAGTCACATTTAAGCACTGTTGAAACTCCTGGCTAACTTAGGCTTCAGTTTCAATGGAGAATGCTGCTCCAATTCTGTCATCGAGCCATAGTGCATTCCATGTTTTCAGTATGGGTATGGCACAATTTTTCTTGGCCACAATTCAGCCATGGAATTTTGTCTTCCTTGCATTTCTATTAGAAAAAGGTAACTGGTGTACTGTTCCATCTGAGCTTTCATGCAATCATACACGATGATTTCTATAATACATATGTTCGGGCGTGTGTATGGGTATGTCTGTGTACTGTGTGTGTATAATACATATTTATATGCACACATATATTATGCTATTTCAGTTTATGTATGGGGAGAGAACGTACCTGTTGGTTCCCTCCTGATATATACTCATGCATACGTATATTAAATATGTATATAGAGTGTAGATGTCCTGCATATACATGTGTATATGTTATGAACCTTGGTTGGCAATTTTTTTTCCCACTTTTTGCAAATTGCTGTCCCTTATGACATATTTTCACTGAAGCTGCATTATATAGAAGAAATGGAGAATTGTGTTATCAAAGTTTTATTTTAAAAAGGAGACTCTTAATTGCCTAAAGCCATTTGTAATTGTCTTTTGAATTTTTACTAGAAGGGTTGTTATTTTAAAAAAGAAAAAAAAAAAAAAAAAGAGAAAACAAAAAACCAAAAGCAAGCAGACAAGCCCTTACTCCCACCATCACTTAGATGGACATAAGAAAGAAATGGAAACACAAGTTTCAAAGTATTTATTTCCTTCAGGGGTTTCTGAGGCATACTGTAATCGCATTCTGCCCCATCCCSCGTTTTGTCCAATTGTAATTAATGATTCATGGTTTCTTTTACACAGCTTTTTCCCTCATTACTTTACTTTTGTAAATCATTGTTCACCTCCTACGTTCAATAGTACTGATATCACTAAGGAGATTTCATGTCCTCCTGTCCTTTTCAGGAGAAATATCAGTGCATCACTATTGTGTTACATTTTAACATACTTTGTGGAGGATGGATGTTTTTAATGAAGATGTCTGTAATAAGTCTTTAACTTATTTAATGTGAGAAGCCTTCATTGGAATCTATCGTTTGTTTGTTTCCAACGAGTTTCTGCAACTGTTTTTTCACCAACATATTAAGTAGTTCCCTTCTTATTTGATGCCTGAGGTTTTAGGGTTTGGGTTTATTGTTGTGGGTTTGGTTTTTGRCTTTTTTTCCCCTCCAATTCCCCAAAATGTTTATCTGCAAGTGGAGCAAAACAGCTGTCAGAATCTCAACCAATATCCTTTTTGCAGTTAAGGGTAAATATCTTTATCCAGATTTAATAAAAGAGAAGGTGGCAAATGGACAATCCGAAGAGCTTAGAGGGAATGCTCACTCTTTTTAAGGCTGTCTCAGAGAAGTTTGTGTTTGATGTCATTTTAAAGGTAGCTTGATCACGCCTTGATATCAGAAACAGCCTTGTAACAAAGAGCCTCGTACAGTTGTTTGGCCACTAGAGTTTAAAATGTAAACAAGTTGCAGTGGGAAAGCAAAGGTGAGGCAGTGTATTTTGAACCAGTGAATTGTAGCTTGCAAACGTACCTGATTTTGAAGTAACTGCATGGTAGCAAGGATTAGCAGTCTCTTACACCCCTTCCTTCTTCCCTCTCATCCCCGACATGTGTTCAGCATACCGTACATTGGGAAAAATAAACAACTTACTCCAGCAAAGCTAAATCCACTTAATGACTGCTTAAAGGGAACATACAAACTTGCATTGCCACATCCCGTCTCATGGTATTAGCTGCAAGACTAGCTAATACGCACAAAAAGCCCAGTCCAGGTTGCTTCTGCGGATGTGTCGCTTTCGGAGAGTGTGGTGCATGGGGATGCCCAAGAAGAAGGGTCCCCGGCAGCGGCAGCAACTCACACTACTGCTTCTAGTGCTGGAGGCTCACAGACGGCATTCCAGGGGCGGGTAGGAAAGCTCACGTTTGTACTTTCCCTTTAAATAGGAAAGGTTGGCTCACATGTTCCTCATACTTCTCAATGAATGTACTGTATTACCATTAAAAAAAAAAAAAAATCAATGAAATGATAATAGATTGGTCTCCTTTTGTTATCTGGTCCTTGTTTAATTTGTTTAAGGGTTTTTGTATACAAAAGTTTACATTTTTATGTATATTTTTCTTGTGTAAAAACTGATGTAATATGTGTATAAAACACTGTATGTATTATCTGTATATAGTGTGACAAAATGATTTTCTTTCTTTCTTTTGGATGTATTAATAAATCTTGCTGTGAAGTAGCCGTGTTTACTATGATGAAACCCTCTTCTCCAAGCTGTTTTGCTAAGTCTGAGATGTATGAATATTGCCCAGGCTGAAATCTAATCCATAAAGTGATTTCTTTTTTCTTTTAAAACATATCCTAAGTACAGTTATTAAACTGTCCTTTGCTTAGATAGCTGTAGAGTCTGGTTTTGCCTTTGCTTATTCTCTATTGCTTTCTAATGACATTAGCTAATTAGTTTTGCAAACAAACTGGGATCTTCAATCTCAGTCCTGATTCTAATTACAGTGCTTTCTAGCTCCAGATCACTGGTCTGGAGACCAGATCCTCTTCATCTTGTTTTCTGGTTTGAGTTTGCAGAACTGTACTTGAAATACAATTTAAGGGGTATAGAATAGAATTTTGTCTTATGTGTTGTTATGTTTTCTGAGATTTAAAAAAATATATACCTGCTTCATCACCGAAACTGGTAAGTTGGAGTTTGGCGTTATTTTGAGGATTAGCACGCGGATGAGAAATGATGGTTGCTGAGGTGCCACGGGGCCCGGTCAGCTCTCGGGCGGGATTGCGAGGCCAGGGCGTGCCTGTGGTGACTACCTGGATCGGTAAGAYGCTGGGAATCGCTACTGCCGTGTTTGAACACAGAGAGCTGCGCACTGGGGAAAAGCTGCCGTTCCTGCCACTCTGCTGCGACTGGTGCGAACCAGACTGCCTTGGCTGGCACTAAGCCCTTTGGGCGTTTGCTCTCTGAGAGTGGCTTTTCCCCAGTAGCTTGAAGGATGTCCTCTGTTTAGGCAGCACTACGCCTTGGACACTTTGCAGTAAGTAGGTGGTTGCTGCATCTTCCTCTCGGCATTTGTTTTGTGAAGTCTTCCCCTTTGCTTTCTGACAGGAGAGTATATGGTACAACTGTGTTTACTTTGCTAGTTTCCATCTCCCAACGTGTTTGAGGTTGTGACTTGCAAGGGAAAAGCAGTCGTGTCCTAGGTGAGACCATCTTCCAAGTTTTGTTTTCCATAAGCAGTCTCACTTAGTGCTGCCTTCATCATCGGAATAACTATCAGCAGAGGTTGATGAGAAGGGGATTCAGTAATTTGACTTTTCTTTTTAATGAACAGTGACCCAGCCATTCTAGACAGTGTAATTAGAGCTGCGTTTCAGTACCTGAYCATAATTCAGGCCGAGGGATAAGCGGTGACAGTGAATGATGTAGTCTTCCATGCTAACACACACTGCAAAGGTTTTGGGGCAAAGGGTGGAACTGGTTTGTGCTTTAGTATCTTGCCTTCCTGGGAGATGGGAGTACACTGAAAGTGCCGCATCCAGACATTTGTCAAGACAGAGCGATGACAGAAAAGATCAGATGCTTAAAGTAAACAAGAGGAGAGTCCAGCAGCGTAAGTTCAATCCAATGTGGCTGGAAAAAATCTACSTCAAGCTTGTCCGTTCTAGGGAATTTTCAAGGTTATGGACCTGACGCATTTGGACGCTATAGGCGTAATAGTGAGGAGGCAGTTCTGGGCTGTGCGTGTGGATGTCGCAAATCTGATCCTAGAAAGTGCTCCTGTCTCAAGTAGCACTCGAAGTCAAAATGACGAGAGGTGGAAGAATTGATTGTTATGGAGAAAATAGTTGTTAAAAATCTGCTTTTAACAAAACAGCAAAAGTCAGTCACTCTGTGGTGTAAGATTTGAGGCTGCGATGAGGAGTAAGAAGGTGGAAGTTAGGAAAATGTGGGCTCTTCTGTGGCAGAAGCAGAGTTGCCTGGTCTGGTCCCAAGCTGGGTGTTGTCCAGCATGGGCTTGATGAGAGATGGGCTGAGACTCCTTTGCTGACTAAGGCAGAGACCAGCTGAATCCCCTGGGTTTTTTTTTCCCCAGCATTTCCACGAACAACAAAGAAATGCTGCTCTTAGAAAATGATTGTATGGCGCTCAGCCTGTAACTTTACAAAAACAACCGGTCATTGTTCTAGTCCCACATTTCAAAACACAAATAGGTTTTGTTTGAAGTATCAATTCAGGAAGAATGTGGTACATCTTTCTTTGTATTTTGACAGTCCTCTCGAGCTCCAACAGCAGCCTTTTTAATAGTTGGCAATTATTTTCTCAGGAAAGCTCATTTAGTTTCTCCTTGAAAAGCAGGTGACATTTTGTTACAAGAGCAAGTGTTGCTCCCCTATTCAGTGAAGCAATTGGAAGGAGAAACCTTTATTAAATTTGGGAGCTGGCCTCCTGCAGAGGTGAAGACAACCTCTCTCTCTCCCTGCGTAGTCATGGGCAATTGTCCGTGGGGGGGCCATCTTCCACACTCCCCCCTGGAGCCTACACCCCAAGTGCAGGGCTGGTAACTCTGCAGCTGTCGGGGCTGAATTGGAGATAGAGGGTGCTTGTTTTAAGGAGCTAAAAGGTGGTTGTGGTGTTTACTGGCATGAGGTTCAGCCCAGGAATGGCTGCCTTGTTTTACTGCTGTTGCTAATTTATGACTTGTGGAAGGTGCTAATGAAGAGTCTTGGTACCACTGAATCTAGGAAAAAAATCGAAGTGGTGTGCTAAAAATGTCCCTGAAAGCAAAGTAGCTTTCATATTCAGATGTATTCTTGTGCTTCTGTAGGGGAACAGTGGTACAAACTTTCTACGCCCACATCCAAGAACTCCTTTGACAGATGTCCTTAGGACCGAGAGGCTTGCATGTCCTGTTCATCCCTCACGTCTCCCTTGCAATGGCTGACATAGCCACCAGTGTGGAGGGGAGTCCTGTAACRTGAACTCAGTCTGGCTCTGCTGCCTGTTTCTGCTCAGCTTGTGCACCAGCTTCAGGTTCTTGATTGTTAAAATTTAAAGTTTAAAGCCTTTGCTTTCATGCTGTGCAACTCTTGGTGGAAGAAACCCCCTGTAACTAGCCTGCAGCTGTCCAAGGGGGCTCTTGTGAATCTGGTCTACGGAGCCCTCTGTACTGTGGTGCCTACCAGAAAGCTGATGCTGGTTAGGCTGCTGATACAGATGTAAATGCTGTCATGGTGATCAATATTTCCACACAGCTCCCTGGTGTTCTGCAAGCCCACGGTTCCTGGGGGGGTGTCATGGACTCCAGCCACTTCCAGCTTCCCCACTGCAGCCGCGTTGGATGCAATGGCCTTCACAGCAGGAGAGAGTGCTTTGGTGAGAGGGAGGGGAGAGGGTCTCCCAAGCTGCAGACCGGTGCTGTGAGTCTGCACTGTGACCCCAGGGAGGGCAGTAAGGCTTGTGAGGAGCACAGCTGGCATCCAACGTGGCACCCTCCCCTGTCTCTATAGTCCTTTATCAGAGCATCTCTGTGGTACCTGGTAAAGCAGGGTATGGCTCATGCTAAAAAGAGTTTCACAGATGCAAAAAAATCTTGATTTCTTTTGGTTTCTAAGTGTGTTGGAGCATTTCTTTTCAGGCTGTGGCTTTCTTGCACTGAGGCTTTGCATGTGCCAAGAGTGGCAGTTCTTGCAAAGAAATGCATTGGGCCCAAACTCCGGCTGAAGGGGTAGCATCAACCTTGCCTCACCCAGCTGGTGCCAAAGCATCGGCAAGAATAAGGAGCCTGATTAATGTCAACTTTGGGCCAGTACTCTGCCAAAGTTTGATTTCAAGCTGTGAGTCTCAGTTACAATACAGCCACGTTGGCAGAGTTGGTCCATGTTTGTGCCAGTGGAATTTGTGCAGAACTGGACCCTGGAAGTGTTCATGAATATTTCCAAAAGTAACTATTGTCACCATTTCTACACAGGGCACACAGTACCCGGTTACAGCTTCCCTGTGTCTCTCCATGGCCAGCTTGGTGGTGCTGGTCCCTTCCAGTGCTGGGAGAGCTGGCTGAGTCCAGGGACCTTGAAGCTGTTACCAGTTTTGGGCAGGTCTTCAAAATAATGCCTTTGTCAGATTTTATTTTTCCATTTGCTAAAGAAAAATGTTCTTTGTCATCACCCCATTAAGATGAACCCAACTGGGGTGGGCAGAGAGGTTTGAGGGGTGATTCTTTAAGTGCCTAGAAGCACACAAAAGGGTTAAGTCCAAGACACATGAGGCATCTGGGGTTCTTCTCTGCACATTCCTGCTGCCTGTTGGTGCAGACATTTGAACTTGCTGCCTGAATCAAGAGACACATATTAGCATCAGTAGAGGATATCTCCCTAAGTGTGTAGTCTTCTACAATTTGTGCTCTCAGCAATTTGCATGCATTTGCTATGGCTGCTTTAGCAAAGAGCTTTTCCAGTCCAGCTGAGTGTTCAAAGTCAGTAAAGCCACTTGACTTATATCTGAGAGCACTTGGTTGTTGGTTTTGKTTTTTTTTTTGTGGGGGGTGGGGGTGGGGGGTGTGTGTGTTTGGTTTTGTTTTTGTTTTTCCCAACCAGTTTAATGCCTTGTTTAATCCTGCAGAATTTAATTTTTCTGTTAACCAGCATTTGCTCAGTGAAGTCAGCCAGTTTTCTCTGTTATTAATCTCATTTTTTCTGCTCTCCCTTGGGTCCTACTGTTTAATATAGCTTTTGGGTTTTTTTTTCCTCCTCTTTTTTTGCCCAATGTTTTGCCCATTCGTACAATGTTTTTGTCTTGTCTCCTCCATCTCCTTTCCCCTCAGACTGCAACTAAAATTGTTGCTGAAGAGATTCTAGTAAGCAAAATTAGATTCCTAGAACTCAGAATTGTTCCTTGTCAGACCTTATCCTCTTCACTCGGCTCCTTTATCTCTACCAGCTCTGCCCAGGTACAAGGCCTTGCTTGGCAGAGCTGCTCTTAATACCCCTAATTAAGAAATTAGAATCAGTCAAGGTTTCATACAAATATTGATGGAGATGAAGATCTTGACAAATAATCTCTCTTAGAAAAATTCAGGAAAGCTGCTGCAATATTTTGCATGCCTTGCAAAGCTGGCTGCCTGTAGCAAATTTCCTGTGATGACACGCCAAAAAGATGATGCCTTTATCAGACGCCGTTTCCCATTAAAAATGCTTAAAAAGCTAGCGGTCCTGCTCGTATCAGTTCCCGGTTTGCTGCGATGTCGGCTGCTTTCACACAGCCCTGTGCTATGGGGAGCAGAGTGTGTCATGAAGACCGTGCTGTGTCTCTTTGAGTATGTCCCTGCTTTTGGGCAGACTTTGCCCACAGGCAGCACTGCTGCAGTCTGCCTTTGCCAGGTGACAGAGAGCAGGGCTGGTGAGTGGCAGCTTAACTCTTACTCAATTAATTGAATACTTGCAGGCACTCTTTTCCTTAATTTCCCCCCAGTAACACGGGATATTTATCTGCAAGCTTTCTAGCTGTCTTTTCCTGCTGCTTCCTGGATTTTACAACTGGTGCTCCTAACCAATGCCAGAATCTGTGTCTGGCTGCTCTAAGCTGAGTCTGTAAGAGACAAACAGCGCATGGATCTTCTAGTGGCTCTAAATGTAATCTAAACTGTACAGAAAATGATGGAGGATACCAGCAGAAAAGAGCAAGTGACTCATTGTGACTGAATCTGTTCAGCATCAGTGGGTGACACAAAAAGACACTGTCCTTATCTTTCAGTTCTGGTGCCTGCACGCGTTTTGGAAGCCCATCTCACAGGCTCTCCATTGTCCCATGCACCTCGCCGTCCCTGTGGCACCTGGCGGCACAGCTGGCTTCACCACCGCCTTGCATACTCTTCGCTCCACATCTTCCTCCTTGTCTATGCGCTGCCCAGTGGCTGTCTCCTCTGGTGGACACCCTGCAGATTTTGCTGTCTTACACCCCAACCTACTCCAGTGGATCCAAGCTCTTGCTAGCAGCTCTCTCTGGTCTGCTTTCGCCTCTCGTCCAAAGCTCCAGTTTGTAGTCCGTGGAGCTATGACAGACAGTACTTTTCATCCTCTTGCTGCCTTACCAGCCCCCCCAGCCCACATTGCTCACCCTGTCCTATATGGGCGGCCATCCAGGTGTGAGGCTCCCTGGCTGGAAAACCGGTGGGTTTTAAATATCTTGTCCCCTCCATGTTACTCTCTGGTCCTGTAATTGAAACGCAGCCTGTGGTGCATAATTCTTAAATACATCAGAACTGTAAAAGAAAATCCTCTTTTTACTTTGGTCATCTCTAATGCCATAAAAATAAATCTACTCATTCACATAATTTATAATTCAGCCTTGTTTTCCCTCTGCCTCCTGTTTTTCCACCAGCTGTTTGGGACTTGATTTGCAGTGGAAGGTGTTGTTTGATGGAAGGGATACACCGATGAGAGCAAACAGCTTCAACCTCTTGCACTCGGAGTATTAAGTTTTATAGCTTTCCCAGTGCTATAAAACCAACATATCCTATTTTATTTTTCATTTTGGACATCATTCTGTTTATTTTTCTTGCAAGGTTTTATACCAAGATAAGCATTCTCAGAGGTTTTTGTTTACTCTGGGAAAATGGCTTGGCAAAGGAGAGTATTACTGTGCAAGGCTTGCATTATGAAATTGGTTTATGGCTGTAGTTTTTCTGTGAAAGATGCCAGACTGTTAACAATCGAGAATTAAGTTTTCTACTTCTATTTTCAAACAGGTAATTTGCTAATTATTTATCTAGGGATTTTTCCTTGCTATTGGCCTATCTGAGTCCATGTCATAGTTATAACAATCCTGCTGTCATGATCTGTGCAGGAGAGAAACACTGTTCCCGGGGTAGAAGTGGAGAAGGAAGGCAGCGGCGAGAGGAGGGCAGCGGTCCAAGAGCTGCCCTGCTCTCCTCTGCAGTCCCCCCGGCTGCCTCGCTGGTGGATGCGTACGGCGTGCAGTGGTCAGCAGAGACCCATTTTCTCACAGGACGTAAGCTAGCGTTAACGCTGTTAACCGCAAAGGTCTGTCTGCCCCAGCTGCAGAGCAGGACCTGGGTGGATGCCTGCCGGGGTGCTCTCCGGGTGAAAGTGGCCTGCTTGCACCCACACAAATGTGCAATGGTGGAAGAGCATCGTCATCACAGATTCAAGTATGGCTAAGGCAGGACTGTAGTATATTCTTGCTTGAGATTCAGGCTATTTTCTGCAACCCAAGACCGGGACCTGAAAGCCATGTCTTTGAATCGGTTTAACTTTACAGCTGCAGTCCGTGTTGAGTCTCAGACAGCACCACAACACAACGGCCACCTGTCAAACTCACTCCCTGATGGAGAGACCTCTCTGTTGGATGAGAAAGCTTCAAATCAAAAGGTTTGAATTTTCTTTTTTATTCACCAATGAAAACTTCCCGGCAGTGTGACACAGCTCACCTGTTTAGTCCCCCTGGGTCTGAACTACACCCAAATGGAGCCATGTCCTCCAGACCAGCACTGGTGCCGACACTCCCCCCAACCTATGCCAGGCTGGCAGGGCTGTTTGAAGGGACCTCGGTCAGAAGTGTGGTCCCCAGCAAGCGCGTGGGAACTGCTGAATGTGGTGTCAGGCCCTGGGAAGGAGCAAGCAGCGAGAACCCAGGCAGACGGCCAAGGGCAGGGCAAAGGTGCTGCAGCTTGCCGCAGAGGGAGGCTTGACCTACCTGGTCTATCAGCTTTAGTTTTGCATTCCTGGTTTTGTTTTATTTCATTAGACATCAGAAAGACATGGACCTGTTGGAGTCGGTCCAGAGGAGGGCCACAAAAATGATCAGGGGGACGGAACGCCTCTCCTATGAAGAAAGGCTGAGAGAGTTGGGGTTGTTCAGCCTGGAGAAGAGAAGGCTTCGGGGAGACCTTATTGCAGCCTTTCAGTACTTAAAGGGGGCTTATAAGAAAGATGGGGACAGACTTTTTAGCAGGGCCTGTTGCGGCAGGACAAGGGGGAATGGTTTTAAACTAAGAGAGGGTAGATTCGGACTAGATATAAGGGAGAAATTTTTTACACTGAGGGTGGTGAAACCCTGGCACAGGTTGCCCAGAGAGGTGGCAGATGCCCCATCCCTGGAAACATTCAAGGTCAGGTTGGACGGGGCTCTGAGCAACCTGATCTAGTTGAAGATTTTCCCTGCCCATGGCAGGGGGGTTGGACTAGATGGCCTTTAAAGGTGCCTTCGAACCCAAATCATTCTATGATTCTATGATTCATTGCCCAAACTCTGCAAGGAGCAGCAGGCCGTTGTAAGAGGTTTTTGTAATGTAAGTATTGCCTGAGTTTTTAATAATCAACCCAAAGTCACTCCTGACCTGCGCCAGGTTTATTCCAGAGCGGCCGTGCCAGGGCTGCCAGCAAGCGCCTGGCAGAAACGACAGCGACGGCATGTGAGCTGCGGGGCTGGGGCTGTGCAGGGGCTGTGCAGGGGATGCTGAGGAGCAGGAGGGGGCCCTCAGTTCCAATTGTTCTTTTCAAACCCAGAAATTACATCCTGCAATATGTGGTATAATCTGTGCAGAGGCTCACATGTGCAGAACCGACGCTCCCCAAGCTGCATGAGATAAGGGAAAGCGTGGGGAAGTGGAATATCTTTATTACTTTTTTCAAGGGGAGATTCTCTTTCACTTTTCATTTCCTCTTGCGTTTCCTTTCTGTATTTGTGCTTTAACATTAGGTTTGATTCTGTCTTGATAGCATTCAAATGAAGGCTTACATATTTCATCAGGATTGTCTCTTTTGTTTTCAGGGCTGTAAGTCCCAAACAATATGAAGCAGTCACAGCCACGTACACATCTGGAGTCCTTTCATCTGCTCCAAACAGGCACTTTACTTTATTCCTATTCACCCTCATTACTTAATTTCCTAAAGAGGCTGCAGCTCTTTAATGCCTGAGTGACGTATGTCAAAATGTCTCGCTAGGCTCATCCACTATGTGATAATTCAGTATATCCTGTTTCCAGAGCTGAGGAAATACATTTCCTTCACTTTAGCTCATTACTCTTTAGGAAATTGCTTTTCTTCAATTATCCTGACAACCTGGATTTTGACAGCTCCAGACTCGCTGGGTGAAGCTCCTGCAGTCTCTGCAAACACTTTTTTTCCTTGAGACTTCTCTGTCTGTCATCTATCATGTCCTTCCTAGAGAGGACCTTCTATTTGGGACTTTTCTTATCTCTGCCAATGGAGGCTGGATGTCAGGACATAATTTACAACGCTGATCCTGAAGGTTTACAAAAAACTGGTTTACCGTTCCCTCTCCGTCAAGGTAATGCATTGCTTTGCACGCTCACGGAGATCTCCATAGGTGAACTTGTATTACACATTCCTGTGCTAATGTAACTTTTACGGCCAAGTTTTATAAAAAGAGCCATCACTTGCATTGTCTGGAACAGGATCTTAAAGAAAGCATTAGCAAAGATAAACTACAGGAGCACTCCTCAGCACTTTCTAATCCAAGAGCCACTTAACCTATCCAGAGGAAAAACCACAGATTATCTTGCAGAGAGCTGTCATGAGAGCTTTCACTTACCACCAAATACAGATGAGCCCAAACTTCGACGGTCTGAACATTACTCTCCTTCCTCCTCTGCGCTGTTGCTTGTGCATGTAGGAAGATGGGCTCCCCCTTTCCCACACCTCGTGGTCCCCAAGCCCCCTCCCCAGCAGCAGCTGGGGGAGCCGGCATGGCCCTCGCTGTGCTGGTTTGCTCAGTAACTCCAGCAACTTCTTGCTGGTCCTTCCCCAGCACTCTGTGGTGTGCTCTGACGTTGTCTTAGGAGGCTGAGGTCCAGAGGGAGGGTGGCCCCATGCTGAGACACCTGGTTATCTCATGGCTAAACCAGAAATATCCTGTGTTCCTGGACATGCTTCTTGATGCTGTAGGCTGCTAATAGCACCTTCCTACCTCTCAGGGACATCTTGAAGAGAAAGTATGTGACTGTGAGGAGTTCCCATGCCATGCAAGGGAGGAGGCAGCACAGATGGAAATCTAGACCAGTTCATGAGAAGAAAACACTATGCCAACATGAGGAACTATTTATAATTAATGGGAATCTTGCATTTGAATCCTAGACCTTAGTAAGCCCATTTTTTCTTCAAAACTGCTTCACTTCACCGGCACGAGGGTCATGACTGCAAACCACCCCACCTCTCCTAGGAGCTGTCCTGACCCAGTCAGTCGTCTCTCTGCCCATTTACAAGCAGAGCGATTCTCCTTGTTTTCAGTTTCCATCAGCTCTAGGTGACAAGTTGGAGAACGGCAGTCCATGGCTCCCCCCAGCCTCTCTCTGGAAGTAAAAGCCTCCCGGCTCTTCCCTTTCACCATACCCCACCAAGAATTACATGTTTTATAGCACAGTTTCTCCTTCTTTAACCAGCCCTCCGCTGGTGACACTGGGTAAGATGCGTTTATTTGCTGGAGATCTGCAGACACATGTTGACGTTACTCCCTTCCTAACCGCTGCTCTGAACATGTATCTCATTTTCAGGTATAATGAACCTCTCTAAGCTTCCCCTTGTCTCATCTTTGACTCTGAACGTTTTTTGGCAGTTTCACATGACAGTCTGATGGGAAAGAAGCTTTGCTAGATGAGTGTACCGCTTGCTGATTGTTTTTTTCCTCTTTCGTGATGAAAAAGCTCCTGTTGGGTGTTCATCACCTGGGCTCTCCAGGAGAGAAGACAGACTGCCCGGTGGCAGCTTCAGCATTAACGGGCTCTCAGGTAAGTGGGTCTCGTGGTCCTTTTAGGGACACGGCAACTGTGCCTGCCCAGCTCCGCAAGCAGCACCAGCTGCTCTGTCCTGCTGGTGTGGCTCTTCTGCAGGCTTCACCAGCTTGCCTTAGTTTGGTCCTGGGTTTCGTAGCTGTTTTGTCACTGCTTTTAAGGCAGCCTCAAACTCGCAGGTGTGCTCTCCTGTTGACAACTCTTTTGCCTGCAGTTAAAACCAGACACCAAACTGTGGAGAAAATTAATGGCACCTGCAAATTACGTGCGCTTAAATACTGAGCTGCTTCATTTGCAAGTACAATCAGGTATTTTGGTATCTGAGGCCTGTGCCCTCATTCATCTGCATATCTTAAGCATGTAAACAACTGGAATTTGCTCCGCAGACCTGCTCGCGTTGGCAGGCAGGCGCGCTGGTGTGGCTGTGCACAGTGCGGTGGAGATGGCTCCTCTGCGCGTCCAGTGTTGGGCATGCGATATTGGTGATCCCTGCCAAAAAAAGCAGCTCCTGCTCTTCCTCTGTCCTCCAGTGGCTTTGGGATCTACTCTCTGCAGTTCCCTTCAGCACACCTGATTGTTGCTGGGGACCCAAGACTCACCTTGGACCTCGCACCAGGGTACCCTAGTCCAGCTGAGATCCTGCACCACAGCCAGAAGGTGAGATTTAGGTCTGGGAGATCCTCCTGGCCCTCACTGAGCTCAGCACAGCCTTGGCCGCTTATGTAGAGGACCCACATGCCCTCAGCCGGGGGTGCAGTCTTCTGGAGCCCATCAGGCCCTCTAGATTGCCTCAGCTCTGCAGAAGGGCAGCATGTGCGTGGTGTGCAAGCAGTTAAATTGAGCAGGGATGCGTCGCTCTTCCTCTCTCTGCTGTTTTCCCCAAGCTAATCTCAAGTCATTTTGAAAGCTCATATTTTGATCTTGCTGTATACAGCAAACATAACAGCTCCAAACCTTCATCCCGGCAGCACGTGGTAACACCATTGCTGTGCTTGCCGTCAGCGTGCACAGCTTTCTGCCATGCCCTGGGGCTTGGTGCAGCAGGCAGAGCTGGCTTGTGGTGGTCCCAGGCTGGCCAGGGGCTCAGACAGCTCCAACTCCCCTGCAGCCCATCCAGTGGGACCTCACGCCAGGGAATACAGGTGGAGGTTGCTCCCTGGCCCCATGCACCCCTCAGAGATGGGCAGCGACAATAGCCACTTCCTTGAGGAGCGGGGAGAAGGGACCTTCAGTGGCAGGACGGGGAGGGGAGGTCGCATCACTGGCTGAGGCAGCAGTTTGGTGCAGCCATGCCCGTGGCAGCCCCGAGCATTTGCCCATGGGGCTGCTGGGGCAAGGGCCCACGGGGATTTCCTGGAGAAATGGAAACGTTGTTCTTTAAATCCAAAATGAGGTTTTAGGCACCTTGTCTGCCAGGTTGCTTTGCGGGTGGCTGGAAAGTCAAAGGCTCATGGCACCGTTCTGTCCCCCGGGCTCTCTGCTGCCCTGCTGGGAGCCTGAAGCCCCAGGGACATGGCGGTCCCCAGGGCTCAGTGCAGGGGCCGGCAGGGTGCGGGACTGACATTGCCTCTTCAGCGTTACGAACACATGGAGTGCAACACATGGCAAATCCTAATTTTAATTCTAACATTTGGTTGCTAGAGCAGCTGCTCGACCCCTGAGCCCCCCTGCCCTCCATCCCGTAGGGGTATGGCTGAAGGGCTGCCTGCGCTTCCTCCTGCAGCTGAGGCTGGCGATGTTTCCTGGTCCCTGTGGGGCAGCTTTGATGCCCGGTAGCGAGCAGAGCAGCCCTGTGCTTGGCCAGGGGATGGCAGCTGCCCTCCTCCTTTTGCCCCGGCTTCCTCACATCTCAGAAAGGGCTGAGGCTGCCGTTTCCTCCGTGGTCCGGCCGTGGGCAGCGCTGTGCGAGGCCAGCGTTCACAGCCTCACGGCCTGGCCCTTGCGCTGGATAAGAGGGAAACACGTTTCCGAAGCTGAAGTGCTGAGAAAACACGAGGCTGAGTGCGCAGGTGGGACGGGCGGAGAGAGCTGCTGTGGAGGCGGCTGCCCTGCAGGACAGATGGACGATGTGAAATCATTAGACAGGCGACTGAGCTGTGATCAAACGGAGCAGAATTACCTGCAAATGCAAAAAATCAAAGCATGTCGGGGAAAGAGGGAACACAGAAGGGATAAAGAGCTCAGCATTAGCCTCCTCTTGGGAAGAGCGTCAGGGCAATAATAACTTGCCAGGGCTTTGATTTCTGGTGAATGCCTACGATGTGAGTGATTTGTTCGCTGCTGGCAGAAGATTTTGTTGGGGGTGCGGAGACCAGGGGGAGCAGCCCACGCTCTTCAGCTCTCTCCGGATAAGGAACTGTTTGATGTTGCAGCACCTCTGCTGTTGGAGCAGGGGGAGCTGATGGGCTGCTCTGCATGGGCACTTCAGTCCAGCCGGCAGCACGCAAGGTCCTTTACTACTGTTTCTTACTATTGTAATTGTTGTTGTTGTTGTTGTTATTATTATTATTTGCTATTACAGACACCTGCCAAGACACACAGGCCATTTTTTTCTGCCTTCCTAAATGCCAGTACCTATTTTGTTAGCAGTGAATCTGTGGGACATATCTGGGCAAACCACAGCCTGCCCTACCTGTGTGCCGGTGTGGGGGCGTTCACAGGGGGGCTCCTCAGCGTCAACTGGGCCAGGCGTGTGCGGGTGTGTGTGCTCATCCGTAAGACAGACTGTCATTTCTTAACCTTCTTGCTCTTTCCTCCACACTGCCATGCTCAGACCAGGAAAAATCCAATTCCAGTATGTGGAGAAATGTGTTTCTCCACGCCCTTTTGGATGTCCAAGCCTTGGTCTCTCACAGGGTTGCAGGCTGGGTGTGTTTGTGTCAAGTTTCTGATACATCTGTGGAAAGTCAGAGATAAAAGACTTTAAAGTGCTGATGTTTTCAGGTGCAGAAAAACTGACTAAGACCATTTGGTGTCCTCTGCACAGGACTCCTGCCCTGGAGCTTCAAAGGCAGTTCGGGAATCAGGTGCCCAATGCTCTTCACAGGGAGGGTCAATGTACATTTACATCCACGCCCCAGACCACACAGACAAGGGTAACAGGGGTCAGGCCCCCTTAAAGGCCAGGCAAGACGCTGCAGTGACTTAGCTGGCATGGTGTTGAGTCTCAGGCCAGGAGAGATGTGTAGGTGGAGGGATCCACAATACAGCCTCCATAAAGCAAGTTCAGAGCCAACGCTGCTGCGGCAGGCAGGCAGCCAGGGTGCAGGCGGGAGCACCGCTGGCGAAGCTGTTGCAGACCCTGATTTACACTTGCTGCTGTCTTTCCTGGCACAAAGGTGCATGGAGGAGGTGGGTGATGTCTGGCTTCAGTTGATTCACAAGGTGGAAGCAGGCAGCCAAGGTCTCCGCAGCGCCTGAGGTCTGTGTGCCAGCGCAGCACCCTACTAGCTCGGCCGTCAGCCCTCCCTGGGTCCTTTCCAGGTGCAGGCATGGCATGTGGCACCGGCTCTGAAACACACCGCACGCAGCGGCAGGAGCGCTGCAAGACCACAGGAAAGTCTGGGTCGCTGATGAGGCTGTTAGCGCTCTTTCAGCCATCTTAATGTACAAGTCCTTACGAGAAGACTCTGGCTTAATCTCAGCTCAACTGGAAAAATACCGATGACTGGAAATGTCATCAGCTGCCTGTGGGCCAGGCTGGCCCTGAGCTGATAAGGAGCAACGCAGAATAAAAATGTCAACACAAAACTGGACAAACACAGAGGCTGGTTGCATCTCTTCTCCATCCTGCAGGAAGCAGGGCCCCTCAGCTGCCAGCCCTTCCAGCAGCTAGACTTTCCCTCAAGTCTTAGCAAGAAACTCTGCTCTCTCTTAGAAAGGAGAAAAGTGGCTGGTCTCACGGCTACAGAGAAAAACCAAAGCTCTTGCCCCATAGACTCGAACAAAGAGGGTAAGTAAACTCAACTTTTATTGGTTTCTTTAACTTTTTAAGGCAAATCTTGTGATGTTCTGGGCTAGAACCTTGCTTTCTTGAAGCTCTGGTGGCTGGTGGGGGAGGGAGACCCAACCAGAAGGAGAGCCAACCCCCCTCCCTCGTTGGCCACCTGGACTGTGGGCTTGGAGCATCACCTGAGCACTTGGTTTGAGCAGCAGCTCCTCTTGCCCCTTTGGGGTAAATGCAAAGTGTGCACTCAGGACCCTGTAGGAACAGCAGATACGGCGGCCCTTGGGCAAGGAGTAATACCAGAAGTAACTAATGTTCCCTCTCTGGAGGGAGAGACATGTTAATTCTCCATGGGGAATGGGGTGCAAAGCTCAAACCTTGCAATTTCCAGAGCAGAACAGTGTCTGAAAATGTCACCTGGGCCTTGAATCTCTCTGTGTCCCTTCTCCACGTTTACAGAGAAAATAAAATCTAAAGAAGTTTAGGGAACTATACTTGCACAGCCAGCAGTTTATAAGTAACCTATGAACTCATGAAAGCAACCTGGGAACATTTCCACCTGTGTTTTAGTGAGGAATCTTTGAAAGAAAGTTAGGAGCCGGGGAGAAGAGAGGCAGAGATTTACAAAGGCTGCAGCTGGCATCAATGCTGGCTTTATGTCACTAAAGCACTGGGGTTTAGGATGGACACATTCCTTACCCCGCTGCATTCCTTGGCCAAACTCTGACCCTGGGATTTGCCTGCTCTGCCCAAGGCACAGGAGCCACCCGGGTTGGTCTCCTCATACTTTATCACACCAGCCCTGATGTCAGCTTTGCCCTGCGAGGTCCCGTGGGGTGCATTGTGCATCGTGCATGTGTGCCCAGCGGGTAGCGTGATGTTTGTGGATGGTCTTTTAGAGGCTACTCCTTCTCTGGCCGGGCATGTGGGGACAGTCTATTGGCAGCTCAAACAAATCTCCCTGACAGAGTTTCCCCTAGCTCCCTTTTTGACAGTGTGGTCTCTCATGCCTCTATTTACGGGATCATCTTAAAGCTTAAACCCCCAAACTCCGGTCTCATCTTCACAGATCCGGGCCCCGTGGGTAGCCGAGGGGCGGCTCCTGATCTACAGCGGGGTCGGGGAGATCTGGATGAGGGCTGACGGATCCTGGCAGCAGCAATGTCCCACGGCCACCGGGGGCACTTTGCGAGGGGCGACGGCCGCCGCCCGCCCGCTCCGTGCGCTCGGCTGGGCGCAGGGCCGGGCCCGGCCCCGCTAGGTGGAGCTCGGGGCTCACGCACCGGCCCCGGGCTCCGCGCTCCGCCCGCCGCCAGCGGGGTCGCCCGGCACGGCCTTCCCGCCGCTGCTCGCACCTCCCCGGTGGCCCGGCCGTGCTACGGCCCCCAGGGCAGAGCAGAGCCGTGGGGAGAGGGGGCTGTGGGCAACGGCTGCCCCCCGCCCGGTGTGCGGCCCTGGAGGGGAGGACGGAGCAGGCGTGGGTGCTACCTCGGCCGACGTGCCGGTGCTGCCGGGCTGGCACTCGCCCCGGCAGCGCCCGCTGACACCCCGGCCGGGCGCCTGTGCCATGCCTGCTGCTGGCACCGGAGCCTGCGGGAGGCTGGGGATGGCGGTGGCCAGGCTGACCCCATGTCCGGACCCAGCCAGGGCGGGCGGGCACCTGCGAGGGTCAGGCTGCGACCTGAACTCTCCAGCCGAACTCAGAAAATCCCTGCTCTGAGGGGCTAAAAATGGAAGTGTGGGGTTTGGGTGGCAGCCACCAAGGAGTGGGCAGAAAATGGGTGTTGGGACAGCAAAGGGAAATGACGTGGTGGTGAAGGTTAGCGTGAAAAATGTCATCCTCGCTGTCAGCCGCTGCCACGTGTCTTTGAAGCGCTGTGGCTGAGAGGAGTTTTAAGGAGAGATGTGAAGGCGCACAGCGAGGTGGCCTTGCAGGCATTGAACTCCTGATGTGTGGATGTAGGAGAAAAGAGAAGAAGCTTTGCTAGAACTCTTGTTTTTTGAACGGATAATTTAATCAGTGACATTAAGTCTTCCCAATTATTTCTTGCCATGGGTACTGCCTATTTATTAATTTACTTCGTATAAATCCATCAAGCAGTTGTCACACAGCAAGTAAACAAAAGCACCCCAGAGTTTTGATGGGACTGCATAAAAGTCATTGAAGAGGTTAATTATCGCTGTCAATTACTTGCTTTGCAGACCTGGTTGCACACAGCACCGCCTGGTGCCCTCGGTGCTTGGAAAGCCAGGGCGATGGGGCTGGGGTAATGGCAGCAGCAGGGGCAGAGGGCAGGGGAGCCCTGCCATTGGCAGGACACTCATGGAGGGACCGATGGTAGGTCCAGGCTGGGACAAGGAGGTTTTGTGGAGGCCTCTGGACACCAGTGGTGTGACCAGGAGCGTGTTTCCTCACCTAGCTGATTTGCTTAATCAGCCTTGACTTCCTGCTCAATCAGCCGGCTCCTCTGGCGGGGCAGCGCGGCTGGAGGGGCTGCAAGGGGCTGCCCCGGGAAAGGAGAAGGTTCAGAGGCTGGAAAACTTTCCCTGGAGGGAGCCATGAAGGAAGTTTAAACTAATTTAGCATAACAAAGGAAAGGTTAAGAGGTGACTGGATCATCATCTCAAAGTACTTATTTAGGAATGAGACTTCTGGGAGCAGAGGGCTGTTTAATTTGGAAGACAAAGGCATAACAACATACAATGCCTAAAAGATGAAGACAGGCAAAAAAAGGGGCGTTTCCCTTGTTAATGCTTAAGGTTATCTACTAATGTACTCGGGGATTGTAGAGTTTCCATCCTTCAATATCTTTAAATCCAGATTGAAGATCTTTCTAAAAGACATGCCTGGGGTCAGACAGAAATTATGGACTTGTGATTCTGTGGCCTGTGTCTTGCAGGAGTTCATATTAAATGATTTTATCTGATCCTTTGGCCTTAAGATCTATACATCTCCTTGCAATAGCTAACAGCTGCTGCAAACCTGCTAAATCCATTTGGTAGTTTGTAGATGACCATGACGTGATACACTTTGTGTCCACCTCGCCCCAAAACACGGTCCTGATGTACAGCCGGGACCGCTGTGCCATTGCAGACAGCAGGGCACCCCTTGAGCCCCGCTTTTCCCTCAAATGGATGTCAGTGGTGCAGCATTTTCCCCACGCTAATTTTCTGCCCAGGGATGGCTGAAGACTTGCTGCTGCACAATTTAATGAAAGCATGTTTTGTGGTCTGGGCTCTGCTGTTTGCCGAGGACTGCTGAGGTATACGGCATCATCTGCAGAGGCTGTACGGCTTTATTTCTGCTGAGCTCTGGCTACTCTGAAAAGTCACGGTCACTGAAATAGTGGGAACCAATACCTGCTTTTACAGAAAACTTTACCGTTTGGGAGAAGGAGTCCTCTCTTGCCCCCAGGAAATGTTCAGGTTTCTGTTGGCCAAGTCCAAATTTGCCTGATGGGGACACAAACCTAAAGCTCTCGGCTGCCAAATCCTCCTGATTTAAGGCTGCTGCACGGTTTGAATTTCTTCTCCTCGGAGTCGTTGAGTTGCTCAGCTGAGCATTGTGTTAATGCTGGGCTTTGAATTTGCTTTTCCTCCCTTGAATTGCTATGCTCTGTTGCCCAACCATGCAGTAGTTCCTCAGCTGATGTAAATCAGTTTAGCTCTGCTACCTTCGCTCTTCTGTCACGTACCCTGGCTCACGCCATCTCTCTGCAGCCCGGCGCCCCAAGGCAGCCACCGCAGCAACCTCGCTTGCCCCCATGGGACCTGCATAGGAAGGTGAGGTTTAGCTGGAGATACCAATTAAAGCCCAGTCGCCTGGGGCAGAGCTTCAGTGGAGCGGTGCTCTTGTCATCTCGGTCCTGGGGCCAGGACTGGGCTCTTGTATCTCCCACTCTTTGGAACAGGCAGGTGAAGTGTTGCTGTCTGTCAGCCCCCTCAGTGCTGGCGCTGTGGAGGATTCACCCCGGTGAACGCGGCCACGAGCAATACGTAAGGAGGCAGCGTCCCTGCGCTAGGTCCTTGACTTCAGCAGGCTTCCTGGTGCATTCAGACTTCCAGCATGACTCAGGGTATTGCAGTGTATCCTTAAGATAACATCTTTTGCTTGCCAATGTGTAGGCTGGCTGCCAAAGGTGGGGGAGGAGATCTGTTGTGAGTCTTCTGTATGTGCTCATAGTAAATAGATACATGCCAAATTGATTGCACTTGCCTTTCTATTTCTCTGCTAGGAATTGAAGGAAGGGAAGAAGTAGTCCCCCGCGGTCTGCCCCAAACCACTGCCCCACACCGCTTGGTTCCTCGGGTGCCTGCAGCCACCCGCCGCTGCTGCAGCCAGCACGCACCCCAGAAACAACGGCGTCGGGATCCAGTTTTTGCAGCATGGTTCGAGATCCCTGACCCGCCGACCAGGATGCTCTTCCATTCTGCGTCTGAACATACTGCTGGGTGAAAGAGGTGCTGGTGTCCCTGGTTATGGGTGAAGGGAACCGGGGTGCAGCAAGGCAAAGTGACACGGGGGTGCCGCTGGCCGGGGTCAGAGCTGCCTGTGGCCGGGGCACCCTGCCCGGGTCAGTCCTCGTCCCGCAGAGCTGAGCAGCGTGCTGGGCCAGCTCAGCCCCACCTCATGCCCTTGGTCCTTGCCTACTTGCAAAACCCCAGGACAGCATCAGGTTTTGATCTACTGCCTCGTTGCCAAACCATTAACTTTTCCAGTTTAAACGCTTAATACAATGGCCTTATTTTGAAGACTGCCAGCTGAGCTGCCTCTGCTTAGGACTATCATTTCCAACTGTTCTCTGGCAAGATGCTTTCTCAAATGATTTGAAAAAAAATAATCAAAGTTGTAACCACATCTGTGGCTGCCTTTATCTCTGGGATCAGGGAAAATTAGCTCAGAGGCCGTGAGGTGCTTTCTGAAATGGAAGTCTTCTCCTGCAGACGGCACAGCTCCTGGCGGTGGAAAGACCAGCCGCTAATGTGGCTCTCGCTGAAATTTCTGGCACTGGTGTTCTGCGGCTGAGTGAAAAGAGCAGCCTAAAAGCCACCTGATTTAGGCTGTTATCCTAAGTCAGCTGTGGGTTCTCTTTATGCACACCATCCAGCTGTGCTGATACATTGGCAGGCTGACCCAGTAAGGAGATCTATAGTGTTAGTGAGTGGTTTTACTTAAATGCTTCTCTTTTTCTATTAGTTCTTCCTAGGCTGCAATATTGGTCCTCCACCCTTTCCTAGCACAGCTGGCAGAGGAGGAAGCAACACAAATTTTTTGCCTCTGTGGAAGAGAACAGCAAAGATACAGAGCACATCTGGAGCCGTCTCCTGTGCATTGCCCCTGAATTAGCGGGCCAGATTCTCTGCTGGTGTAGAAAAACCCACCTCAATGGCATACCAATGAGGTTACACTGGTTTACTGCAGCTGAGGCTCTGTCCCCATCATCTCTAGGAAAAGTTGATTAGGTCCAGAGGATTGCTGACTTCTTTTATGAAGAAGCTGTAAAAAGTTTTTTTCTTCTGCTAGTACTTCTCTCCGGGGAGTTGTTGGCAGAGAGAGGCGAGTCTCTCAGCAGTAATGCATTTCAAAGTTATTATGCCAGCAGAAAAGAAACACAAGGATTTGAACTTGGTAATATATATTTTTTTATGACAGACCAGAACATTACAGGGACCCCCGCCCCCCTGCTGTGCAGACCTCCCCGAGCCTGCAGGGTGCCTGGCTCACTGCGCCGTGGGATGGCGGCAGCTGCGACCGGGACCCCATTTCAGGGCTAATCCCGGGGGGAGGTGACAAGTGCGGCTCTTGGTTTTGGCAGCTCGGTCCCGCCACCGAGCCGGCTCCCGCGCTGGCTGGGAGGGATGGGGATTTGGATGGAGCCTGCCTGGCCTCTGGGCATGCCCCTTCTTCTGGCTGCGGACAGACGGGGTCACCTCCTCCCTCCACCCCACTGCTATAACGAACCTACTGGTCGCGGTGACGCATTTGGGTAGCGAACGGTGCAGCCGAGCCCGAATCTTTTGCTGCTGTGGTAATAATAGTGCTTTCACATAGGAAATGAGTGAATTGTCAGCTGAGACCTCCTCTTTTTGTAATGATTAACCCTCCGCTAATGATTTGATATAATATTGGGCGACGTTGAGTGCTGCGATATTGATGTTTAATGTGGTCAAAAGCAAGGGCTCAGGAAGCAATAAAGATTTACTCCAGCTAATGTGTGAGGGCCGGGTTGTCCTCGGGCCCTGTGCTAGCTGATGGCCTGACGTGTTTGCCGTGGTGTGGCAGCCTCACCTAACAGAAGCTGAATTTCTGGCTAATAATTTAATGAAGGCTTCACTGTATTTCCAATTACTGGAAAAAGCCATGATTCTTTTTTGCTACGTGTTATAAAATCAGCCCTTCATACTCCACGGAGCCAGGGGAGAGCACCTCATCCCTTTCTTTGAACTCCTCATCAGTCCTGCAGCAAAGCCTGCCCGCCCCGCAGCGACGTGCCGGGGCTGCACACAGGCGCTGCCCACAGGGCCGGGAGCCAGCTCCCAAATGGAGGAGGGCAGCAGAGGTAGAGCACTGCACCGGGACACCTCCCCGGCCCCAGGACCCTCCTTGCCCCACGCATGGCTGAGGTAGATGGAGCTGGCGCAGACTGGCACCACAAATAAGGTGGCGTGGGAGGAAAACTTGGAAGGACAAATTACTGTGAATATTGATTCCCCCGGCTGCTTGCGGAGGGATTTTATTTAGCAACACTGCCAATGACATTATGTGCAGGATCTTCTCCATGGCTGGTTCGGTGGCATTAAGAGAATTACTTTGGCCTAATGAATAGGAATAAGAATATTTCAACCTCCTCCCTGGAAAGTAATGGTGGATCATCAAGTGTGCAGCCAAGTTCAGGTCTAGTCACTTGCCAAGTGAATGCAAATGACAGGTTGTTTTATTTAATGGAGACCATGGTGTGTTGGCCAAAACTGTTGTCTCTTTTCTCTGTGGATTGGTTCCCCCCTTCTAAATCAGACTTTGTCTCTCTCCTGACTGGCTTTTTTTTTCAAGCAGAAGAGATTTTTCCTGACTCTTGCACTGAAATCTGTCTGTAGATTGCACCAAAACTCCTCATCAGCTGTATTTTATGCTGCGCTATGGGAGGAGGCAGGAGCTGGTGTGCTGGCGGTGGTCACCACCAGCCTGCAGTGGAGCCAGAGCTCCCTGTGTTCTTCTAGCTCGGAGCCGGTGAGATGCTCCATCAATGTCACTGCTGCCCCATCCCACCGAGACCAAAGGGACATTGTGGAGCCCCACACCCTGGCATCAGGCCCTTTGCTCGCATAGTGGCATGGGAGCACCTGGGCTGCGATGCACTTGGGTTTGGACAAACCACTTGCTCTTGCAGCGCACCAACACCTCTGCTGTTCAGCTGCCATTCAGCTGGGTGCCCACCAGCCGCTCCCCTCCAAAGCCCATCCCTCCTCCTCTGGCACAGCCCATGGAGGTGCCACTTCCCTGAGCCGCTGCTGTTAACCAGAGGTTTGCAGGGGTAAAAGCCCCTGCGAAGAGCCAGCCCCTCAGCTGCTGTACACGCACACAGCCCGAATGCCAGGCAGGTGCACTGGGCAACGCCGCCGTGTTTTGCTTCATACAACAGTGATGACTGGTAACAGTCATGGCTGAGGGTGGGCTTTTCCCTGTTCTTTTGCAAAAAACAGAAAGCATTTGCAAAGTAAACTCTGACATTTCAGCTACAGACCAGTCACCTTTCAAATGAAATGGCTGTGACTGCTCACCAGCTCACCAGGTTAATCCTTGCATGGAGATTTTTGCTTAAAGAGCTGGAGGGAGGTGGGGGTTTTGTTTATTTGTTCAGAATCAGGGTTCTTTCCTAATTAATTTTTTAGTTGACATGGAGAACAGGTTTCTGCTTTGTTTTGCCAAGTGTTTTGATGTACAAGCAGAGATGTCTTGCGGGATGTGTGTTTGCAAAAGAGGCTGATGGGAAAGATCAAAACTGATTTGTTACATTTGCAGAGAAAGAAGCTCCATATCTGCAAAACAGAGCAGGGAGTGACTGAAGGCCCCAGACACCAGCATTTTGGAGCTGAAATTGTGGCTGTAAGCTGGTGACCAAAGTCCTGTTGACCTTGCAGAAGCCATGATTTCATGCCAGGTGTCTATCATGTCCTGGTCCCCCCTCCCAGTCCCAGTCTCTGACCTGCCCCGGACAATGTAACTCAGCACAGCTCTGGGCCCTTCTCCTGCAGGATGAGCCCAAGGGCTTCTCTGGCTCCAAGGCTGGGCAGAGCAGGGGCTGCTGGGCAGTTTGGGAATGAGCTGTGCTGGGAGAGATGCTAGGCAGGTCTCCGACCATTTGCAAACAAGCTGCAAAATCATGCTGACAATAAGCCTGCAAAGCTGCCTTTTGGCTGGAACCACGCCTGGAAAATGTATTTCCCAAGCGGGGACTTCAGCAGTTACGAATCCCTGACTGATGTGGTCGAAGGACATGGCAAACACATGACCCGTTACCATGATCCGCCAGGCTGGATCCTGCTAATGTGCTTGTTTAACCCTCTCTGACACCACCCAGAAGCTTCTGCCTCCGAGTGCCGCCAGCGTCAGCCCTTCCTGGTGCAAAACCCCCCATCCCCACAGGCACGGGCAGATGGGAGGTCCCTGGAGGAGAGCTGGCTCGGCTGCTGGGAAAGCAGCAGTGGAGAGCATGGGAACGGGCGCGGAGCTGGCTGCGCCGCTCCCACGGAGAGCCCGAGAGCGACTGCTTGGCGCGAAGGCTCACCAGGGCGGTGGCACCGATGCTCCTTGGGGTGGGAYGGGGGATTGTCACCTCTTTCCTGACACGTGACTGCTTCTGAAGGCTGTCAGTCCCCCTGGCTCTTTTTCTGCTGCCTAATCCTTCGCTTGCAGCCTTTGTCCTTCATGGCAAACCACTGCCAGGGTGGGTGGCCTGTGSTGTGGGGTCTATGCTGGGATGGCTGGAGGTAGGATGGAGGTCCTCCTTGGGCTCCACAGCCAAAACCTGTGCTTTCTGGGCATAGCAGCATGGCTTTGGGGACCCTCCAGGGCATGGGCACCACCCTGTCCCACCCTGCTGCTTGCTGAGGACGTTCACCTTCATGGGCAGGCAGCAGCAGTGAGCTGCCATAGTGCTTCAGGAGGCGTCCTAACTTGTCTCTAATGGGTCTCTAACAGCACAGCCCTCCTGGACTGATTGTCATCCACAGCAACACCATGGCTGGGCCTGAAGTTGGTGCCAGCTGAGGTGCACAGACGTGGAGCTGGGTTCTCTCGCCTCTCCAAAGAGCCACGGCGCCGTGTCCTCACGTTGGCATGAGCCGGCGCTGTGCTTGGCAAGTTCAGAGGATGTTTTTACACARTCGGGGCTGGGAAGGATTGAAGAGGTTTTTCTTTTTCTTCCCCTTTTTAAACAATAAATAACGGCAAAATCCATCTCCTGCCTCTTTTAAAAACAGCTCCCTTTCCTGATGGATAGATAGATATAATGAGATTCTCAAAGTCGTAAATCTGCTGTGACTTTATTACCTGCATCTGTTGGAGATGATGTGAAGAGAACTTCATACAGAGAGGACTCTTGAAAGGTTACAAAGGGAACCAGCAGTCTTCAGAAAATCTTCATCTAAAGAAAACAGCCAAGAAAACCAGCATAGAAAGAAGCAYTTGAGCTGGATGAATAGGCGTCAGGGCTGAATGCGAGCGACACCGGCAGCAGGGCACCTTGCCGTGAAAGCGAGCCGAAGCCAGTCCCCTGCGTGGGTAGCTCTGGTACAGGAGCCGGCCTGTGGCTGCCATGCACAGCCCTCACCCCCAGCACCGGGCGTGCAAGGGGCTGGCCGGCACCCCTGCCCTCGCACACCCGAAGCCCCTGTGCTGGCGAGGGGGGGCCACAAACAGTGGCAGTGTTAAAGCAAAAAGCAGAGCTCAAATACACCATTGCTTTTTTGTTTGCCCTCTGGTGAATGTGCCACCATTTCAACCTCTGCCCCGGGGCAGGGAGACTGGTGAGAGGCAGCCCCGGGGCTCAGACCCTGCTCCGGGCTGCTGGGTCCGCCACAGTGGACAACCCCGTGGGTGGGGTGATGGCACATCATGGCCTCGCCACATGCCCACGCTGTCCCACCTTCCCTCTGGGCTCTCACGAGGTCACCAGTGGGTGCGTGACACGGGAATGGGGAGGGCTGCAGGAAATTGGCACAGAAAATAACTATTTTTTAAGCTGGTCAGTAGATGAGTGGGGATCTGGCCGGCTCCCAGGTGAGCTGGTGGCAGCTCTGTGCTTGGTGTGGAGCCCTGGCCCAGGGACTGGCAAAACCCTGGAAAGATCCCAGTGACTCCTTGGCAGGGTGGCCATTTCTCAGCTGGGACAGGTACCTGCTTGATGCGGCTGTGGCCAAAAAAGCAGCAGGTAAATGAGGATGTCCCAGCCCGTGCCTTGCCCCAGGGCCATCCCAGTGCCGTCAGGGGGCTGCAGTTGCCAGACAGGGGACTGCGATTGCCACATGTGGTGAAAATGGGCTGGAGACTGTGCTGGGAAGTGCAGCCTGCTCCTGGAGTGCACCGAGCTGTCATGCAAGGTCACGTCTGCAGTGTGATGCAATGGTGTCTTCATGACGTCATAATGCAAGCTGGCAGTTATTTTAGTGGCAGAGAGTGAGGCTTAAACCTTCCTCTCCCCGTCGCAAAGGGGAAGATAAAAGGAGGAGCTTTGCTTGCTGGCTTTCCTGCCCGAAGTAGCCTCTGCTCTCGCTGACACCTCACCCTTGCTGAGCCAGGGACACAATCCAGAAAGCAGAGCTGCAAGCGGGGAGAGAGCAGACGACATCTTTAAGCTGTGATCGTTGAAGAATATTAACCGATCTCAGGCTTTGTGACTGCCAAAAAGTGATGCTTGAGCAACGTGGCGCCAGGAGCCCTGAAGTCACTTTTGTAGCCTTGGAAAATGCAGCTGCTTTGGGATTTCAGCCCAAGACGGCTGTTATTATCCACTGTGCAGAATGAAGCTTCTGTTGGGAGCTTTTACAAAGGCCATCAGTCTTCCCAAATAGTGGTTGTTTTTATCACCTGGCAGTAATGATACTCTCTGGTCCCTTTAATATCCGAACGTGTTCCCAAAGTGAGATCAGGAAACTCATTTAGGGCTCACCCCCTCCGAGGGAAACGGCTTACAATTTTCTGCCAGGTAGCCCTTACCGTTGTGAGAATGGGCACAGCTCACCTAATAAAAACCTCGCTGACAGACGCGACCTCCTGGAGGTTTATCTAAGTTGTTTGTTGCGGAGAAGAGCAACATATATCATGGCTGAAATACGCGCCAAGCAGCAATCCTAATGCACGCGGTGTCTCTGTTATAATTGATGCGCAGGCACGACAAATACCTGGCAAAGAGTGCGAGGGGCTCTGTGTACTCTCCCGGCTAAACCAGTATAATGGTGTGTGAAATGGTATTGCTGATGCCCGTGGCTAAAATCCAGCTTGTGGGCTGGCTGGCTGTAAAACCGCATCGCCCAAAATATGCCCATCCCTGCATGTGTTGGCTGGGGCACCTGGGCTCCAGTTCAGAAGGAAACGCATTAAAAACCAGATCAAAAGTGATGACTCTTGCCAATAATGTGTGTGCAGCATTGCGTGTGCATTGACTTCCATTTTTTGGCCAATGCTGAGATTTATTGTTCCTCCAGGTAAATGTTGAATGAGGAAAGGCCTTGTCCAGTTGCTGACCCCCCCTCCCAGAGATGGGATGAGTGACGGGACCGACACCACTTAAAACCACAGGGAGCTGTGAATTTTAGGGATGGCTGAAGTCGACGGGGATGGCTTGGTGTGGCACCGTGGTTCCTCTCCCACCCTGTCTGTAAAGCATGGGGTGGCTCTGGGCATACCCAAGTCCCTGTACTTGGAAATAGCCCTGAATTTTGTTGCTCATCTGGCATCTCATATGTGCAGGTGGGGACAGCTGGGGTACAGCCTCCCCGTCGCTCAGCGACTGGGGGACGTGGGGTGTGGAGGTGCCCGGAGAGGTGTGAAACCTCACCGGACACCCCTAAGCAGCCTCCCCAAAAATACGGGCTCGCTGAGGGAGCGGGGGGCGGGGAAAGGCTGCCGTCTCCCAACGAGCTGCTTAATTTCATCGGCTGCACAGGGCTGCTTCGCCACACGTCCCCCCGCACGGGATCAGGCGGTATTAGAGACTTGATCCTTGGGAGGTGCTGGGGGAAATGTCTTACGGTGTGAAACCGGAGGAGCTCAGCCTGTTTAGCTTATTAAAAAGAAGATCAAGAGGTGACTTAATTGTGCTGTGTGAAGTACCTTCATGGGGAGAGAAAGGCAGGTATTAAAGGGCTGTTTAATCTAGAGGAGAAAGGAATCGCACAAGCCCGCGCGTGGAAGCTGAAGCCAGACAAATTCAAATTGGGAATCAAACAGACCTTTTAGAAAGTGAGTGGTAATAAAGATTAAACTACCCAGGAGAGCGGCACATTCCCTCACCTTTGATATATTTAGACCCAGACAGGATGCATTTCTGTGCCATACACTTCAGCCAAGCAGGAGCTATCGGGCTCGGTACAGGAGTAATTGGATGCCAGACTCGGCCCTGCGTCAGGGAGAAGTCAGGCGAGATGATCTAATGGTCTCTGCTGGCCGTTGGTCCTCCCGCGGCCGGTGGCTGTTTATTCGTGTGCCTGCGGCTGGCCGGCTGACAGGGACGTGGCTCTACCAAGAAAAATCAGTGGGGAAACGCAAGGAACGTGGCACTGTGTCAGCAGGGACAAGAAGAAGACAGGCGAAGACTGACAGGCGAGACAAAATATTAGAAAGGAAAGGCTTTTAGCCAGAAAATGGCTTTTTATAAAAAAACCAGATGAACTCTGTGGCCATTAGCAGACATGTATATTTTTTGTGCATAGCTACTCCTAATTTTTCTCACAATTCCTTAAAAATAAAACCACCTCTCAAGTTAGTTTTATATTGACCAGAAAATCAAGGTTTTAATGGGAAAACCTCATCTGGGAAAAGAAAAAGACAAACCATATCCCAATTTCATGTAAGAAGGGTACAGTGAAACAATACCTAAAACCTCAGTGAGACCCGGGAGCGGCTCAGGAGCCACTGCTCACTTGACAATGCTGAAGTACGTTGCGAACTTGTTTTCCTCTTTATTTTTATGAGCCACTCCTGAGGGCTGGCGGGTGGGTATGGCTGCAGAGAGGAGCTGCCTTGGGTTGCCCCCTGTAGTTTTTAATAACGCTGTGATTCAGCAGAGCTCATCTCCCACTCGGTGCCTGGAGTCACCGCCCCGGCCCTGCGGGACGGTGCGCTGGGAGCAGGATTTCGAGATGCGGCACAAAAGCGTGGAGGGACGCGCCGAGCCCCAGACGCCCCGGGGCTGAGCGACGGGCTCCTTCAGCAAAGGAGGGAGCCTGCGGAGGGCTCTTGCTGAGAAGTTGTTGTTCAAGGTGCTTTTCATAATATTTAAAAATGTGTTTGCTTCCTCTTGCAAATGTTCAAACGTCTTTAAAGTGTCTGTGGTGCCAAGCTGCTTCTCACCCTGTTTTAAGAGAAAATAAGCTTTCTTTAAGGAAAAGGAGCTGCAAAAAGCACAGCAAGCCCAAAGTTAACAGCGAGCAGACCGAAACTAAATTAACACCAGCAAGATTTCAGCTGCCCCTCCAAAATATCGTGTCTCGCGGCAAAGGGTCCGGGAAAAGATGGGAGAACAGATTGTTTTAGCGCATCTTCGCGGTGTCTCTGCGGCACAGATGAAACTCAGGCTGGGTCCCCTTCCCCTTGCCAAGCCTGCAGTGGGGACTCCCAGCCCCCAAAAGTGGACAGTCAGAGGCTCAGGCTCGGCAGTGCCATGAGCACCTGTGGGTCCAGCGCTGTGGGGGGATGAGACTTGGGACGCTGCAGCCGGCCAGTTTGGAGAAGCGTCACCTGCAAAAATGGAGCATGAGCCTGAAAAAGGAGCCTGGGACTGAGAAGGAGGCAAGGGACAGGGAGGGAGAGCCTGACCCTTCTCCACTGCCATAAAGGCAGAGGCGAGAGAGTGGGAGCATTAGCCATCGGCTGTGGTGTCACAGCTCCGTGCGGATTACCTTGGCCAGCATCAGCGATGGAAATAGGCAGCTAACAGTGAGTTCCTCTTTGTAACAGATAATAGTCAAAACAGCTTGAAAACTATTCATAATGAGAGCTCTGAGAACAGGCAATGCTACACACACACACAGAGCGAATACTGTCATTAAGCGCTCTTTGGATGACAGTCCCAGCAGTTCATTATCCCCCATCACTGCTTGGGGTGGGCGGAGGAGGAGAGAGAGGGGTGAGGGTTTTTTTTTAAATAATGCTTTTTTTTTCTAAATTAATCTCCACTGTAAAGCAGAGCAACAAAGGAGCAGTATAAAGACGGCATCCTGCATCGCCAGTGCCCTCTGAGGCTGGAGCATGGGGCTCTTGCAAGAACCAGTCAGGAAAATTGGGCACAGACTGGTAGGGGAAGGGGATGGCCTCATGGCGAGCGGGGCTGCAGCCTGCCTCAGCAGGGCCGAGGGCCTTCCGCAGCACAAGGTTACGTGGGATTACACCTGGCACGGGATCCGCTGCTGTCGATGTGAGTTAACGGTAGGGCTGCAGGGGCTGCAGTGGTGGCGCGGGGAGGGGAAAGGCCAGGCTGTGGGTTAGACACGCATGTGTGAGTCTGGCACAGCTAACAGCAGCCCATGCTCCTGTGTGGCAATTTGTCACACTCGCTCTGCGTGGCTGCTGCGGCACAGCACAGCACGGCACGGCACGGCACAGCACGCGGGATGCCTCTGGGCAGGCAGCCTGCTCTGCTCTGCTCCCGCACCCCACGTCTGCGTCCCAATGAGTTCACCCTGCATTGAGCCAGGTGTGCAGGAGTGCCAGCAGCATGTCAAAAACCCGCACAGGGGGACCGTGATGCTGCCACGTGTCCCCTTGGGGCACGGAGCTGGCTGGGGGCACCTGTCTGACCCATTTGCCACATGTGCAGTCCACTGCAGGGTGCCGGYAGAGCCTCACTGCCTGCGATGGCACCTGGCAGTGCCTGGGCTTTTATAGCGCTGCAGGTGGTCCGTGGCCACTTGACATAGGGCACCTGGGAAGGGGCCAGGTCTCTGGCTCTTCCCTTCCCTTTTCTCGCACGGGTGTTTTTTGTTCAGCCCGCAGCTGGTGCTGCCACGGCTAATCACAYCCATCCCTGCCGGCTGTGGAGGGAGAGCCCGTGCAGGGCTCTGGCCCTTGTGGCATATCCCTGGCAAAGGCTTTGCCGCTCAGTGCCACCAAAACACAATTCCAGCCTCGATTTTATTCAATTTATTTTGTTAATGAGTTGTATTTATCTCCATGCTTTCCTTCTTTTTTTTTAAAGATATGGTTTCTGGGTGTATTTTTTTCCTCTGGAAGTGCAAATAGAAGTTTACTTTTAAGACCTTGGCTAGCATTTCTGACCCCCATTAGGCAGTGGCTCCAGCAGACGTCAGCTCCAGCCCCACCACCCGTTCACAGCGAATGATGCACCAAGCGCCAGGAGCCGCCTTCTCCATGCGAGGATGCTCGCGAGCAGGTTGCGACTTCCTCACGTGGATGCAGGCGGGTGTCCCGGGCTGCGCCTCGGTAGCCCCTGCATGCGTGTAGGGTCCCCTCCACATGGGGACTGCGGGGCAGGGGGGCAGCCAGGAGGAGCGGGTCTCCCAGCTCTTGTCCTGCGGTGGATCAAATCCCGTAGTTACCTGTGCTGAGGGAGGAGGCGCAGGTTGCCCAGCCTGGTGCAGGCGCGGGGCTGGCAGCGCTCTCCGCATTTGCAGACCGAGCCAAAGTGTACCCTGCCTAGGCTAGATGGGAGCATCAAGAGACGGTGTTTTATGATTAGCCTCCTCGTTTGAAAAAGAAGTGTTTGTTTTTGTCAGGGACAGTGTTACAGTGCAGCTTGGGTTGCCTGACCAGAGGTTTTTAGGACATGAAAAATCCCCTTATGCCCAGAGGAGACATCTGTGCCCTACTTGCCTGGTCAGAGGAGCCCGGCACGCTGCCGCTGCCATCCAAATTCATCAGGTCATCCCTCAGGCATCAGGAAAAATGTGGACGGGGCTTGTTAAAATTTGTGCAAATATTTTCCTAGCCTGCCAAGTCGCCTGGGCAGCTGTGACGAGTCACTGTGGCTGCACCGTCGCTCTGTCCCTGCGCTTCATCAGCATTATCTCCCCTTCATCTCTAGTATCTGGGGGAATCATCATCACTTATTCCCGAGTCAAGATGCTGAATCTCTTCAATTCCAGCAACATCGCTGCGTTCACAACCTTGTCATTATCCCGAGGCTGATAACCTCAGGCAGAGGTGTTCATTTTTTAAGCCATTGAGCAATGTCCTGTTTGTGACACTGTGGATATCCAGAAATACAAGATACAGCAGCCCTTTCCATCCTCCCAAATCACCTGCTGAACCCTCCACTGTTCGACCCAGCCTCACCGTCCTGCTTAGCTCTTGAAATAGATCCCGGTTTAGAGCAGCTCGGCTGCAGGTCACGTTACAGCCCCCTCCTCATATGCCAGTCTGGCATCGCTGCGTGCAGGGCCTGCCAGGCACTGCAGATCGCTATTTTAATGGTTTTATCATGACACCCAAAGCATTACAGCGTCTCGTTCCCAAGTGTGGCACTGCTCTGTTTTAATGAGCTTTGGAGATTGCATCGGCAGTGCAGACCCGGCTGTTTGATGGCGGTCAGCGGGGCTAATTAATCTGGTGTGCGCCCAGAGCCCTGTGCCTGCCTGCGGCCCCGGCTGGGGCAATGCCGATAGCACGGCTGGGCTGTGGCTGAGACGTGAAACTGCCTTAGAAAATGTGCTTAAAGGGGCCTGTTCTTACCCAGCTCTCCCTCTTAAATTGAGACTAACACTGTTTCTAATCCCAAAGTCTCACTTCTTCCTTTGAAAAAAAAAAAAACAAAAAGACTATTTTTGAAACAGCATCCAAGTGGGACTCTATGACTTGCTCCATAACACCACTGGGCCCAGATGAGGATGCTCCTTGCTGGTACCTGTGTCTGCATCTGGCCTCCGCAGAGCTGGCGGGGCAGAGGCTGGGGCTCCCCGTCCCAGGGAGATGGGCTAATGTGCTCCGCGTCCCCCCCGAGCCCCCGAGGCACACAGCCCCACGGGGGTGCCTGCGGGAAGGGTTAACAGCGCTACCGCCTTTGCCTTTGGCCACTTCAGCATGTTTCCCTCCGTGTTTCCCCCAGCCCTTCCACGTGTGTCGATGCTGAAGCTGGAAGGAGCTGCTTGGACGGCACCGAGGTGTTTGTGTATTTGAAGTTCAGAAAAGCGAGAGTTGCCGAGATGGCTTTTCCTCTCAAGCCAGAGCCGGGGCTGGGCTTTTCTTCCTCCTCAACCAAAACAAAACCAAGATTTGAGCTACTTCAGCAGTTGTTAATCACTGCCTGTGTGTCAGAAAGAGCCACGGAAAATCCCCTTTGCTCCATAAAACCAAGCAGACCTATCCATCACCCTCCTTGTCACAGCTGTCCTGCTGCGTGTTGGCAGGGAGGTGGCACCTTCCAGGCACTGGGATTTTCTTGCAGTGGCAGCAACGGGCCGCGGTGACGGGGCAGCCCGCGGCGGGAGGCGGCACGGCTCCCCTGCCTGTCCCCATCCTCATCCCTGTCCGGGCTGTGAGGGATGGGTGGCCCCAGCATGGTGCTTGGCTCGGCCTCAGCACAGGGCAGGAGGAGTTTGGGCAGGGCCCCCAGTACCTGGGGAAGCCCCCCCGCCAGAGGGCTGGGCTCCCATCACCCCCCTGCACGGGTGCAGGAGAGGGATGTGGTGGGGACGGGTGCTTGCGAACCTGCGGCTCCCAGTCACCCTGGCTGAAATGGTGTGCATCACCCATAGGAAACGCCAGGCCTGGTTTACTGTGTGTTTGCAGGAGGTTTCCTCATCCAGCAAAATAAATAAATTGATAAATAAGAATTGCCGGGCGAGATGTGGTAGCAGGGTGCCAGTTCCAGCCTAGCCAATTCATCTGCAGTTCTCATTAATTTGGGCTGACCTTTGCTCACATTTCTACCACAAGCATGTTCAAAACAAGGCAGACGTTTTACTTTGTTTTGGGCAATGTTACTCTAATGTGGCTTTTTTCTGCATAGCTCTCTCTTTTATGGTAATCAAATGTACTGCCAACTTTTCTCTTGCTGTGTACACCAGCGAAGGGAACCAGATGCTTCGTGTTTTCCTCCGAAATGTATCTGAATGTTGTTTTTTGTTTAGCGTTTCGGAGGGAGGGCTGGCTTACAGACAGCATTTTGTAAATCCAGCCCTCGCTGCACCCTGTTTCCCAACTTACGGCGGGTCCTGGCTGTGGCTCCCGGCTGGATTTGCAGTCTCTCCTCAGCACAGTGTGGCAGCAGCCCCCGCGGCGCTGCGGGGCCGATCCCCAGCTGTCCCGGTCTCAGCAGGACACGGCTGCCACTGGGGGACACCCCACGAGAGGGGGTCCCCAGTGACGTGGGGCAAAAGGCGTGGGGCTGGGCAGGTCCATCCCACCGTCTTCTTGCACCACAGAGCATCAGCAGCCTGGCCAGGTTGTGCAACCGGCCACGGCTCTCGGGGAAGCACTGGGGTCAGCCCAGAGCTACGTCTCGGGGGGGCTGATCCCCAGTTCAGGAGCGGGTTGTGCTGCTCATGGGGAGCAGCATGTGTGGATTTGCCTGGCGAGTGCTGGTCTGCCTCTGGAAATGGAAGGGTTTCACTCCGGCATGCCCGAGGACACTGGGGTTGTATGGGGCTCGCTCCTCGCCAGGAGCTGGTGCTCTGTGTGGTAGGGGCTGCTCCTCCTCATGTCCCCGCAGGGTCTGAGTTGTTGAAGCCCACCCACCGAATTCTTGCTGCAGAAGAAAAACAAGCAGTCTCGGGCAAGATTGTCAAAAATACCTGTGCCACCGGGGCACTTCTGGCCATTTTTAATAGTGTCTCTCCTCTACCTCCATCTGTACTTCTGCTGCTATTTTTATAATCACTTCTCTGCTTTCAACTCCTTATCTTCTTTAGCTTTCCCTCTCCTTTTCTTCTTTAGCTTTCCCTCTCCTTTTCACTCTTTATGCCCTAAAATGTTTTCATCGTCTTTTTTTTTTCTTTTTGGGTCTGATTGGGCTTTATTTCTTCTCCTCTGCCAGATTTATGTGAGTTGCCAAGTCCAGCAGCCGTTTGTCTCTGCCTGATGACAGACTTGCCTTTCGCCCCTCCCCAAATCAGATTCATGGCTGTTCTTTAAGGCCCTTTAATATTTTAATGCTCCGACTATAAATTTGATTTTCTTTAAGCTTCAATCCTTCTGCGGGCCTTCCCGCGGCTGGGTTGGCAGCTGCCCCCCCCCACTCCCCGGTGTGATTTGCGGCATGTCGCAGGCGACGTTTGGGGTGGCTTTGCTCCATGCATGGGAGCGGAGGGCAGGGGAGGGGAGCGTAGCAGGAATTTGCTTTTCCTTAAGCTCAGACGATTCTTCAAAATTTGACAGGAATTGACTTTTTTTTTTGCTTCCAAGCCGTGATTTGTTGTGGGCTTGTTGTGCTTTTTATTAAAATGCTCTCGTGGAGTGCTTAAAAAGGTTGGCTTTACAGAGCCCCAGCTTCCTTCTTTAATAAATGCAGCCTCGGCTTACAGTTTTTCCCTCTGATGTGTCAGCTGGGGGACTCGCTCTCCAGCTCAAATGCACCCAGACTGCTTAAATCATCCTTATTTCTCTCGGGGGGAGAGAGACTTTTTGCTCTCTGAAACTTTTCACACCCTAAGTTAATAAAACTTCTCTGCTGAAAAGGATGGATGTGACACTGTGCTGAGGATTTCATGGCCGAGCGCTGGATTATTGCTGCGGTGTAAAGGGCTCCCCAGCTCTGGTAAGCACATTGAATGTCTTAAAATATGAGGTTGACATTCATTTGGCAACGGCTGTCCCTGAAGGCTGCTGAAAGAGATCCCTGCCTTTGCTGGTGTGGCAGAGCAGGACACCTCTGGGAAGCACTTCCCAAGGGACAGCACAGCCCAGGGCTGCCTCTGCATTGCCCGACACAGCCCGTCGGCGAGGCGGTGGGGCGAGGGAAGCGCTGCCCTGTGCCTCTGCTGAAGGCTACTCTGCTTGGGAGTGTGCTTTGAGGGCTGCGAAGCAGGCTGGGCTTGAGGCCAGGGCAGAGTTACTCTCTGTATAAACCCAAGAGACCAGGAGGGCAAATATAGTGCTAGAAATTTTGACGGTGTTTGTAAAGAAGTCAGTCAACACCGTTATTAAGCATGAGATTGGCAGCTGATCCGAAGAGTGACAAAGCAGCCCTGCACCACGCCAGGAGGGACCCGATAGGAAATTATCAGCAGSTATTTCCTCCAGGTTTGTAAACGTTTAACCAAGGAAATGTTAGCAAAGTCTTTTGCAGCAAACAGTCCTGAGCCCCCAGCTCATGCTGGCTCGTCCCGCAGCCCTCCACCCACCGCAGCAGCACGAGGAAGCAGGGCTATATTTCTTCCCTTGATTTTTGGCACCCGGGCCAAGGCAGGGGTAGAGCTGCTGAGTGTTTAATTCAGTGCTTTCCATTTCGGATATTAGTGGTGCAACTGAGTTATGATACAGGAGCAGTCATTCCCTCTCAACACATTAAGGATTAGTTATTTTCCTATTAAACTGCTTTAGTCATGGTGAATTTGTTGCCTTAAATGGGTCGCTGTGTGTAACAGGCATTGATAGGAAAGCCTAATCCTACCTGATCAGTGCGAGTGACAATACGAACCTATTGAATTCAATGCAAATTTTGCTATGAACGTGTACAGACCAAAACTCGGGGTGCCCTCCGTATTTACAGCCACAGGGCTCTGCTGAGTGTCCACTGGAGCAGCCAAAGTAAGGCTGAGAGGACGCGGCGTGGGCACAGCAGCGGTGGCACCGGCTGCAGTGGGATCCCTGGCACTCAGCTCACCAGGAGTCAGGGGTTGGGGGGGGTCACCATCGCCTCCCACATTCGGGCGCGTTTGGCCCATCTGGGGTGTAAAGTTGGGAAGTGTGAACTATGTCCGTGCAGCTACAGTAAAATGTGCAATCAAACTTCCCCAGGGAGGGGCAGCGGGGAGCTGCCCAGTGGAGAGAAGGTGCCTTTATGGGTGCCAGTCGTCATGGTCTGAGCATAGGGAGCCTGGCAGATACGGAGATGTAAAGGCACCGTGCAGCAACGGGCAGGCTCCCCACGGTCCCCATGGGGAGGGGATGTGAGCACCAGCCTCCGTCCTGTCTGCCAGAGTCACTGTCCACGGCAAAGCCGGCACCAGGTTTTGCTCAATGCCCTTGGACAGTTGGTGATAGCGCCAGGCTCCGGGAGACAGAGGAGCTCTTCAGAGAGAGACAGAGGAGAGAGAGGCGACGGGAGGCTCCACTTGCACCTGCCTGCAATTAATTAATTACGAATCCACTCATTAGCTCAGCCCCATGGCTCCCCTCACTGCCAAGCCCCCAGCTGTCCAGAGAACAAGTCATTATTTGAAAAGATTTCCCATTAAACCCAAAAGCAAAGGAATATTTCAAAGAAGAAGGGGTGAGAGAGACAGCGAGGGTGCATGCACGATTGCAATCAGCTCTCAAGGGTGTGCTGCAGCGGCTGGATCACCGTCTTGGAGCAGGCTGAGAATGGTGAAATCGATTTCATTAGCCCGCTCAGCTGCTGATTACTCTTGTGCCACACGAAGGGGCCCTGCAGACCCCACAGTCCAGCCTCTGCTGGTGGTGGGTACCTGTGTGCGCATGGCAAATGCACAGGGGCACCCCCCCGGTCCCACCCCACCCTGCCAGCCGCAGAGCAGCCCACCCAAATGCAACCCCAGCTCGTGCTAAAAACCCCTGAAGATTTCGATTTCCTGAAGTGGGTGCCTGCCTCCCCTTTGTGCCCAGGCGGCAGCTGCAGCCCAGCTATCAGGCTTTCAACCCAGCCAGTGCACATATCTGCTTCGCCGCCTGTTTTTCTTTTACCTGCTTTCTGTTGCTCGCTTTAGTGGAGGCGCCTCTTTAACCGCAGTGATTTACAGGCGGTGTTACGGCAGGACAGGTCTGACACTGATTGAGTCGCTTATCTGCCGTCTCCATCCTGCTTGCTGACAGCCTCTCCCCCAAGTATCAATCTGCACCTCAGTTCTTTATTCCTGGGTGAGGCAAGAGCTGTCAAGGTTGCAGCTACACTGTCATCTTCATCTAAGCTGCCAGCTGCCCTTCATCGCTTAAAGACCCTCTTTAACTCACGCGCGCTTTGGGAGGGGGCCACCACATTGGAGGTATGGAGATGGCAGCAAAATTTCGTTTGCTCTGGAGGTGCCCAGGGCTTGATGAATTGGCTCTCGTTTGTCAGGGCGCCTGTAAATAAACAACAGTTTCCATGCTGTAGGTTCAGCCCCACTGCTTCTCCAGCCGGCTCCCTGCAGCCCTGCCCTGGCTCCCAGCCTACCGGTGCAGGGAGAGCATCAGGGTGCTGGGACCCCTGCGAGAGGTGAGGCTCACCCCAGGCCGGGGCACCATCAGGGTGGCAGAACAGGGTGGAGAGAGGGTGGAGAAGACAAGCGTGTGGGGGCAGGCTTGGCTTTGGGGTTTGCCACGAGTCCCCGCTGCCGGATGCCTCTTGTGACACCCAAGGATGGGGCTAAAGCCAAACCACAGAGGACTTCCCTGGTCCGGTCACTGCCTGCCATTGCAGGGCCGTGGGACCAGGACAGGGCCATGCTGGCACCTGGCACCTGCACTCCGGCGAGGTGGCCAAGCTGGGCCAGTCTGGCTCCCTGCACACCCCCGAGGCTGGCTGGAAGGAGGCAGAGAGGGCGCAGGTTGCTCCCTGCATGGTGCCTGTGCCACCGTGCTTCGAGTCACCCCCAGCCCCGTGTGCAGCCAGGGTGTCCCCACAGTGTYCCCCCGCTGCCCTCATCCCCCCGGCTGGCCATTACCGTGCTATGTGTTTGCACTGCAAAGCCCTGACTGCACCTTTCTGCTCAGCACCGAGCCATCTTAGTCCTAAATGATGTTTTTCTTAGCCTAAAACCGCACTCCTCTCTGGGATCGCCAGCAGCGTTGGGCAGCGGCGCAGGGTGGCAGGAAGGGACCTGTGTCCGCTTTTGGCTTTGTGCTCAGGTGCTGCTCTTGGGCTGGAGCAGCTTCCAGCCATCCCCGGCTCCGGGACAGGAGGCCGTGTCCAAGCGGGAGGACGAGTGTGTGCGCAGGATCTGCGTTACTGCCCCGCGTCACCTCGGGGTGACCTCCGCAGGGGGACGGGCAGCGCACAGCAAAGGAGGGCGGTGGGCACGGCCCCACACACCTCCAGCCGTGCCTTGGTTTCCCTGGGGGTTTCTGGCTGCCCAGAGCCCTCTCAGTTCAGTTTTCTTGTTGTTGCTCCTTCATAAATAAAAAAGCCACTGAAACATGATCTCTACCATAATGTTTATTAAATAGTAATTTTAAAAGGTTTTTATACAAATCATATAAACACAGTTTGATTTTTTTTTTGTTGTTTTTTTTGTTTGGTTTTTTTTTTTTTACACTGAAGAATCACAGTAAAAGCTCTTTAAGTCCATAAGTCCTGGCTCAGCCAGTGAACGGTCAAATACCTTGAACTGCAAACCCTGGAGAAGTTCCATTTCTGCATATCATTTCTTAATGGTTTAATTCCCATGCTTACCCCCGGCACCTTCCCACAAAATGAAATCACCCAGCACTACAGCCTGCCAGGTAGCAACATGTCCTCACCATGGGAAGGGTGTGGAGGCAACAGCCCACTTCAGCAGTGGCATTAACACCAATCTTTTTTTTTCTTTTCTGAATTTCACAGAGGGAATTGCGATCAGCAGACCTAATCTATTTGCAGAGGAGGATGCAATGAATTGAATGCACAGACGACTTCTTTTTTTTTCCCTGTTGAAGTTACAATCAAACACAGTTTTCTGTAGAACAGTAAAGCACCCGGCAGAGGTAAGTGAGGTATCGGCTTTGCAGCATTATTGGCCTGCTCCTGCCCGGCAAGCGGACGCGCGTGGGCCCTGCCCCGACTGGAAGGGGCAAGTGGGACACACAGGGCGGACGCTTCGCTGGGCCCATGCCAAGCTAGTGCCAAGATCAGCAGTACTCTCCTGCCCCAGATCAAGAGATATATTAACACGAGTCAGTCCCACGGAATAAGTCACATACACGATACATACAGAGAATTCACGTGCGTGTGCAAAGACACTATTTCTGAATATATGTATATACGAACTCTTCTCTCTGTACGCCTACTAGACACCATAACGTCACCTTTTTAATTATATATTTTCACCTATTGTTTGCCTAAGTTGACTTTTCTATTGTATGGTCCTTTTCCATTCATCCTTCCCCTCATCTGTGATTTGAAGGGTATAAAATCATCAAGCAGCAGCAATCCAGCTTTGAAATGGTCTGGTACATTTCCTCTTACTGCCTCTCTTTCTTTTGTACAGTAAAATAACACCCCTGGGGAATTTGTCCATGAAGAATGCCAAAAGAAATAAGGTGATTCGAAAGGAGAATCTGAGATACATTTACTGCCGTTTCTGTTGGGCGCACAGTGTGAATTAAAAAAATGAAGGCCTTTGTGTGTGCGCGTCTCTGCGTGTGCGTGTATGAACCGTGGATGTTTTGATGACACAGCTGCTGGTATCTGCTTCCCCAGTAACACACGCGTCTCTCTTACAGTGGAGAAGTCTTTTTTTTTTCTTTTTTTTTCCGAAAAACTTACTGTCTGATGGAGCTTTTCATGAAACACTAGACAAATGTTCCTATTCCCACAGCACCRAGGAGCAGCTGTGGCACTGTCCGTGCTCATCTCCTCTCCAGATGTTGCTCATCTCCCTGAACACCTGGCCTCCTGCAGGATGTGTTTGCAGGGGCTGTGCAAACTGAGCTTCATAGCACATCACACCTTCGGCGCTCTGCGGTTAGTGAGGGGAAAAAAAAATCCATCCCCAACCCAAACTATTTGCTAGGCAAAATGTAAAATCAGGACATGTCAGCTATTTCCAAAGAGCCCCTGGAAAAGCAAACCCAACGTGCTGGAAGGGTTTCTCACTTACATATGYGCAAGCTGATAGGGGGGATCCCTCTGTGCTGAATTGGAAATGAAGGCATTGGTTTGGGGCCCAGCATTTGAACTCTTTTTCTCCATTAAATTGTTTTCATAACACTCCTCTCCCACAGCACAGTGGTAAGTGGAGAGGTATCAGCTGCCAGACAATGTAGCCAGACCACTTGAAAGTGGAAGGACCAGACTTCTTCAGCCGGGCTTTACCTGGTAGAGAGCGGTGAAGAAGAGCGTTTTGCCGGGGAAGGATGAAGGCCTCGCTTCTTGTTTGACACAGCACTGATCATCAGATGGAGGAAAAATACTTCTTCTAAGGCACTTGTTCAAAGTAAAACAAAACACAGCTCATAAATAAAACTTCGGGTTTTTGCTGCTGGTCAGGAGCAGCGCAGCTTTGCTCCGAAGGGGATACGACGGCAGCCGTTTGGTCCATCGGTGCTGACAGCGCCAGCTCACGCCCCCCAGCTCCAGGGAGAAGGGGAGCACCGCGAAGGCGAGGGCGGCCAGTGGGTGCCATGGCCGGGCTCCTGGGGCTGTGGGCATGGCTGCAGCCTCCTTCCCTGTTCATTTTCCCTCCCTGGCACTTCGGAGAGGCCTTGGCTCTGTGCCTCAAGTCAAACCCCGAGTAAAGCCCCCTTCCCAAAGCCGTYGCCTGAGCGCCGGGAGCCTGACGGGCTCTACCTTTTGTTTGCTGCAATTTTCTCATTATAGCAAAAAAAAGAAAAAAAAGAAAAAGGGCAGAATCAAGTGGGGTGGGAGATTCAAAGAAAGGCCTTCCTGATGAAGGCCTCAGCTGTTGCAATCCAAGATCTGGATTTAATAAATGGCTCTTATTCACAAATCACTTTAAGGCTCTTCAGCTTCTCTCAAAGAGGTGCTTCTACACATAGGGTTTCCTTTCTAGTTTATTTCTTAATGACTTCAGAAAGCGCTGCTGTTACCATYGACACTAAAGCCAGTATCCCACCTATGCTTCCATTTTCAGGACTGGAAACTGCAGCTTCCTGGACTTAGTGTGAAGTGCACAAATCCCTACAGCCAAAAAGGTATCTGGATGGGGTCTAAAATGGACAGGGTCTCCGTGTGTGTGTGTGTTATTTCTAAAGACAGGGTGGCTGAAGAAATCCCTCAGCCTTCTCAGCAACTCACCAGAGAAAGGAGGTGGGAAATAACGATCAACATTTAGTTTCTCACATCCAAAAGGTAAACCAGTCTCCCTYGCCACGTCCCAGCCACTCACATCAGCAGAAAATGAAGATGAACCAACAAACAAGGGTCTCGGTCCCACCTCGCCCGGCACAGTCCGGTTTGCGGGAACACCCGCTTGGTCCTGGCGGAGCGCGACCCACTGGCAGGACCTGGCGGCAGGAGCAGCGCCTCCTCTCGCTCCTCCCACGCCCCTCATTCCCCGTTATGGCATTCAGTTCCCATAGAAAACAGCAAAAAAAGTAACCCCCCGCCAGCCCACCTCACCAGGCACAACGCCAAGGGTGATCCCCAGGGCACCCATCAGGCCTCTGAGCAGCACTTCTGGTGATTCATCTTGACCTTGTGCTTGATGCCATCGTACAGCTCAAAGTTGTAGTTCTCCAGCGTGGTGGAGCTCCGTGAGGACAGCCCRGCGTACGAGCACGTGCAGTAGAGGAGCAGACCGGCGCAGATGGCCCCGAGGAGGACGCCGAGGGAGCTCATCGCTATGATGGTCACCAGGATGGGATCCAGGGTGTAGAGCCAACTTTTTTCTTTGTCCAGCTTTGGCGTTCCTGGAGAGTTAGTAGAGAACAGTGTGTCGTTCCTATCCGATCCAAAGTAATCTGCAGTGGAATGGGCACTTATTATCCAGGAATCACTTTTTCCCCCCCCACCTTTATCCATTTCTTACTTGGAGTTGTGATGGTCTTACAAGAGTATAAGCTCCCCCATAGGTATATCTCAGCAGTATTCTCTAACTCACGTCTAGAAGTAATGGAATGCGCCGAACTACCAAGAAAGTTAGGCGCCCTAATTCACTTTTGCATCTCAGGCTATGTAAATAGCATGCTAGCATTTTACACCCACTGAAACTCTGGCCCTTCAAGTGCCATTGGGTTCAAAACTATGGAAACTGTCACAGCTCCCAGACTTAATTTTCTCCGTTTACAAGTCAAAATGCCACGCAAGCAGCAATTAATGCTTGAAAGATCAGTTCCACTTGTCCTAACACAAATACAATATATTGACTTAGCAAGGTTGCTTGCTGTTGAAAAAGGAAAACAAGAAAAGAAAACTAGTATCTTTGTCCAGGCACTGAGCCACCACTTGCATGTACGTTCTCAAGTGTGTTCTAGCTCCTACCCCCATTAAAGCTGAGGTTTGTGAGTAATTGTAGCATCTGATACTGAAACACAAACTCCCCCAGATAAATCGCCATGTGGTATTTGGGTACGAACCTGGATCACCGTTGTCTTCAAAGTCTTGCTCAGTGATCAGAAAGTCATCCTCCATTCTTGGGAAGTTCACTAGAACAACAAAATGGGAAGCACTGTTTGTTTAAAGAGGTCTTTCGGGGGCATTATTGCCACTGGTCACTGGATTGCGAGACCGGCCAGAAGAAAGCAATAGTTGAACTACTGCAAGGCTCTTCCTCACGAAAGGAAGACGAGTTCTTCCCCTTCTTCCTTTGGCCAAAGTCAATGAAGACTCTTGCACACTCGAGAGAACAGGATCTGCCCAGTACATCACAGTTCATGACCACCAAATGACCAGCTTTTAAGAAGAAAAGAGCGCGAGCGAAAAGCAAAGAAACCAGATAACTTGAATAGCACTAAAATATTGTCATTGGTGCCTGCATAATGGCCATAATTCACTATTAACATGCTCATGGGTATTATCCTTACAACTTTGAATAGGATCTTAGTGCCTATCATTACTTGCCACTAATGCTAGATCCATTTAGCACGCTCTACTTTTCATCTTTTCCCATACATCTTACTGGACACAGAGCTTCAATGACCCAGTTTCTCTTTGGGTTTCAGAAAAATTCATAGTAATTTGAGGAAGTCATGTATCATCATTATATGTTTTAATGCAAAAGCTGGTTGAAATGGAGAAAGCAGCAAATGGGTGTCCATATCTAGGCATTTATATTAACATTTCTCTGATCCAAATTCCTTTTAGTGGTGACATTTCTTCTTATTGTTCAGCACAGATCAAGCACTAGTAACCAAATGCACATGCTGTAATCTGAGCAGAAGAAAGGTATTTCCCTGTGCAGTCTTCCTAGCATTATCTCTACGTATAGTTACCATGTTTTCAGTTTTTCCAAAAGAAAATGCCCTTTCATTTTGATCTGCTTAGATTTTTCAAAGCTGACTGTAACTTGGGGTGCTCAACTGAGAAGGAACCTCGAAACGATCAGGAATGCAGAAAATCAGGGACTACTAGAAAGCGGTAGAAGTCACACCTTTGGAATAGTTGTGGTTGGAAACCAAGGCTACTTCACGTCTTGTGCAAAAACGGCAAGACGAGTTTTAAGCGATTACTTAAAAMCAACCAAAACCAAAGAATGTAACTTGTGCCTAAAAAGCCACATGCAAAGAAATTATTCAAAACCATATAGAAGAATATTTGTGCATATTTGCACAGAGATTTAGGACTGGAAAAGGCCTCCTGAATTGTCAAATCTATTTTTTTGCTATCCCAGGCAATGGTTTCAGGCAATCCCCGCCAGCGACATTTTGAGGTTCACTTCCAGAGCAGGGGGCTCTGCTGAATGCCACGCCGCCCCAACACCACCTCACACCTGACTGCAGTGATCGTCCGTCCTGGCACTGATGATACCTTCCCAAATACCCATTCTTTGGGCAGAACTGTCTTTTGCTCTCCGCACTCAAAGGATTAAGGGATTTCTTTGACTTTTCAAGCTAACCTGGCAAACAGGAACACACAAAACCCAACACTTGCCCCTCCTAACGGTGAGCTCTGCGTCTAGTGAGCCAGGTAATTAAGCCAACTCGAGGCTGCTAGTAGCTTGTTGAAGAAACATAGGTGCACACCATCTTCTGTAAATCCTCACTTTAGCAGTGAGTTCACATGATTTCTCAACACTTCCAGAACTGACAGGCCCAGATGGCAACATCTTAGGGCTGGGAGAACTGCCTGAGGGCCTCTTGCAAACATTTAGAGCCGAACATGTGGAAAAATAACTTGCAAAGCAGTTCACACGCAGAGACATCTGCTTTGCTAGTCCTCCATCAGAAAACGAGCAGTGAAATTTGCCATCCATGTCACCCACACAACCCTATGGAAACTGTAGGTTGCTCAAACACAAGCAAAGGTGGCAATTGGACCACGGTCTGCCCAAGGAGCCCATGTGCGGGGAAAGGCCGTTGGAAATCTTTTGCCTTTCCATATTGTAGCTCCTCTAAATTTTGTGTGAGAACAAACTAGCCATTTGGTGCTTTTTTGTTTCCCAGGGTAGCCTTGAGGGAAAAGCCAGAAAAAACAAAGTACCAGTTAATCAACACTTTCAAAAGAACACCAGTTCTTCCAGCCTGAAAGGAAGGAGCGCTGGGAAAACTTGAAAAGAGAGAACATTTATACAAAAAGCCCAGCCCAAAATTTATTTACTCTTCTAGCAATTTTCTCAATTCCCCATGCTAATATGACTCCAAGTCCTGCTTAAATGATATCTTCCTCCTCGCCCATTCTCCTTCCTCCTCAGGCCCGTGGTAGGCCCTTATTCTTCTGTTCCCCGCACACCATTTCATTGCTATCAGATTGTATGTTGTCACGCAGGGCTCTACACTGGCTTTGGAAAAATACAACTCGACGTTTCTTTTTCCATACTGAGGTTTCTTGAGTCATTAACAAAATCAGCTCTGGCTGTGTGGCTGGCTGTGGGATTTGAAGCTGGTGGTCTCAGTTCAGTTCCTAGTGGAGATGATTTCCCGTCACAGAAACTGGCCTCCTATTTGTCATCATTTAGGCTCCTTTGTGACAAATCTGAGCAATATTGTCACAAGTGGAGCAGGCCATGGAAAGGGACCCCCTTGGAAAGCGGTCCCCAGAAAAGCCCTGCAAGCTGCTGGGCAGAATGGGAGAAACATGCATCGCCCCGTGCTGTGGAGAGCTGCTTCCTTAAAGGGCAGCTTTCACGCGCAATTTACTTTGTATTTTAAAAGGAAAAAAAATATACTGGAGAAGGGTAGACAAGAAAGTTAGGGGCAACTGTATTTAAACACGAGGAGCGCTTTCTCCTGACTGAAAGGCCCTTTTTAAAGCATGTGTGCTGAATGATGGCTGTGAGCACCTAGCCGGTTACGCCCAAAAGATGATGTTAGCGATGCTGTTGGAAACAGCCGGATGCTGAGAAAAGGCTGTTATCTGTTGGATCTGAGAGCACTGCCAGCTAAAAGGCTAATTTATGGGACCTGAAAAAAGAAAGATGAGATTCTAATCAAAGACAAGGAGCAACTTAAGTACCATGTTCGTATGAACTCACACGGAGGGAGAGCAGGAGAGAATTAGTATTTGCAGAGATTAAGGAGCTTTAATGTACATCTGTTTTAAAATAGTAGCAGGGGCAGGAGGGATTGGGACAGCGAGCGGGTTACTGGAAGGGGGGGTGACGTGCTTGATACGCCTCGCCAGGGCAGGCAGGGGAGGCACAAGAGCAGACGAGGGTCTCCGGTGTCCCACCACAGACATACACGTGCCTTTTGCAGGAAAGCTCTCCAAACCTGCCCAAGGCAGCTCACCTCTGCAAAGCTGAGGTCAGCGCATCATATGGACTGGCATGTACTTCCCGCCACCACACAGGCTCAACGCCAGCCTGCCTGCATAGGCTTACCAGCAGTGCCCACTGCCTCAGGCAGAGACCTTCTTTGCACCAAGCCAAGAGCTATTGCTTTGGAGAGGACACCCAGTCTCAGTTGCTGGAGCCTAGACATATTCCTCCAAGGCAAATGACCACCATCGAGAAAAAAATGGCTGTTTCTTTCTAGACTGACTTTGTCTGGTTTAAGTCTGGGCACCAAGCGCTGCCTCCTGCCGGGTCCCTCCATCCCAGGGCAGAGCTCTGTCTACCACCATGCATCTCTCTACACACAGGCATTTGCAGATGTGGCACCTCTTGGGCTCTTTCTAGGTGAACAAAATGAGCCTCTCAGCAGGAGGTGCCTTTCCCAAACGATATATCAAACTTGCGGCAATTTCCAGCCCTTTTTGTTGCCTGCCCGCAGCCCCTCTGGTGCAGGGCAGCCTGGTCTGGAGAGTKCCCGGGATGCGCTCCCGCTGTCCCCGTGCTCCTGCTCCCCACTTCCCACAGTGGTCCATGGGCTCTGGGGCTGAAGGGGATGCACCAGGTGATGCTGGCTTGTGGGCTCTGCTACCTACTGTCTTTCACTTCCCAGTAACATCTGTGGCTGTGCCTCCTGGTCCTTTCCACAGCAGGGAAACAACYGTGTGCTGCTCACTTCCCCGAAAACAGCAAGTGCCCTCCTACATGCTCACCCCTCTCTCCTGCTGCCACAACAGCCATCTTGGCCAGTGCTATCCCGTCCGGCAAGGGAGTATCGGAGGTGCACAGCTGCTCTGCTGCCAGACAGCGCCCACACGGGCCTGAAACATTAAATCCAGCTAAGCCCAGGAAAACGGGGTCAGAAATAACCRCTCCCCAGCCTTGGCAGAGAGAGGCAGAGCTCCAGCTCCGCTCTGATCCTCACTTTTCTCCCTTTGCTCATTCCCAGCCCTTTTCTCTCTGCAGCAATAGCGTGACTCCAACACACATCATTTTGTTTTGACATAGCAGAGGAGCCACTGTGGCCTCGCCTTGACACCGCTCTGTTTGGCGGCGGTGGCGGCGCGCTGCTCCTCCGGCTGGGAGCCCCGGGGGCTGGGGGGGCGACACCGCCCACCCTCGGTGAACGGGGAAGCGCTTCTCAAAGCAGCAGCACAGGCAACAGGCAGAAACACCCCCTCTGAATCCCCCATCGCTCTATTTCCAGCTGAAAATCTGCCTTACTTCTCTCTTCCCCACTCCTCCAGAAACACAGAACAATTTTAGTTTACAAAAGGGCTAAATCCCTGCCAAATTTCAAATTAAAACAGTGCTTTGGCTACAGCTGAGCATTAAAGAAAGCAAACAAGCAGCCTCTCCCCTGGCCCGGCCGCCCTCTGCAGCGCGGGAACCCCCGGACTTTATCCTCAGATTGCCTCGGGGCTGCCCCGCTGGCAGTGCACACCATGGCACCATCTTCAAACTGGGTGGCACCGAGGAGCCTCTTGCGTTCCTTGGGCTTCCCCTACACAGAGGAGATGGGGAAGCACAGCTAGGCAGGTGAAGACCCCCACCAAAAGCACTCAGAGACATGAAGCTGGGTGGGCGCTTGGTGCGGAGGCAAACGCGAGCAGGCAGCTATTTCCAGCCCTCCGACGCATGGCACCCTGCCCTCGCCACACGCACGGCAGATGGCCAAGGTGGCTGCCCAAATCAGGGACCCTGCCAAACCCTCCCCGCAGCAGCCACATCCCCCATTGCAGCCCGACCCTTTCCCCGGCACCTCCCCGGCGTGTCCTGCTTTTGCACCTCTCGTCAGCACCGGCACAAGGCCAGGGAAACAGTGGCGGCAGCGTGCATGCATACGGCATTACAGTGGCATTCTACAGCGTGGTTTTCCTCTCCTTCTCTCTAAGTGCTGGACTACTCGGGTAAGGAGCCACCATTCAGGTTCGGCACTCCGTGCCGGAGCTCACCGGTCCCAAACCAAGCAGCTCCTCGGCACGAGGGCAGTGCTGCCAGCCCACTGCTGCCGCGCAAGGGCTCAGAGCTGGGGGAGAAGCTGGCAGCTCTGCGGCATCCTGATATGTTTATCGCCCTCCCTGTTGTTGCCGTTTGTTTTTACAGCGGCAATGGCTAACGGCACTATTCCTCAAACTGGCAGTCACGCCTGCAATCGCTGCTAAGAGCCGCCAAAGCCACTGATGGAGGAGCTGTGGCGGAAAGCCAAGAGGCTGTCCAAGTTCGCCTCAGGGCCCTCGCCTGGTGTCTGCGTGCCAAGCTCTGCTGCCCTGACACAGGGTAAGCTGGGGCCAGCTCCGATGGAGGCGGCAGGTCTTCACAGATTTTCTAGAGGGGCAAAAATCCCAACACAGCCCTGTGCACAATCTGGTTTCTACCTCATTCCCTTGCATTCCCAGCAGAGGCACTGCAACCCGTCCCTGCCCAGGAAAAAGCCAAGCTTGCCCTTACAGCCCGGGGGAAAGCAGCTCTGGGTTCCCTGCGCCAAGTGTCATCTTGTAGGCACTTGCCCTGGCAGGAGGCTGACCCGGCTGCGCGTCCAGTCTCAGTGCTGGGTGAATGAGCAGTGTGCTTTGCAGCCCGCTCCTGAGCGATCATCCATCTCGGGCATGCTGACATTGCCTGGGCAAGGCACAGCACAGCCCTTCCCACGGCCAGGCCGTAGCTCCCTCTTTCACAACCCCGTTTGCCACCAGCTTTGCCCCATGCTTACAGAGAGTGCCCATGGGCCCTCTCCCACCAGCCGCACAAGGTCACTTTCCCTACAACACGGCAGCAACTGCAGAGATAAAAAGACCAACACCATCACCCCACATACAACTGGGGGAGCCACGTCCAGACCCTCCCCGTGGCACGCAGGAGACAGCAGGCTTCCACCCCTAATGCCACTCCCTGAAATATAGAGCCCCTACTGCTACCCCAAAAAGTTTACCCCTTTTTTTTTAAGTAGACTCTTAAACGCCTGAAGTTACCTGCAGAGGAGGTTGCATCAAAATCACAGTAAGTTGTATCTATTTTCTTAAACAAAGCGTGCTAATTTTAGCTGCTTTCTCCCCTATGATGCACTGTAGCATGAGCAGCACCCAGCTCTCCGGTCAATCTGGCTGCGGCGCACATACGGAATAATTAAACCCTGAACGATTCCTCCCTTTTCGTCTGTTTACTTAACAGAATTTTTTTCTTCCTTGTTGGGAAGCCATCAGCCAGTCTCTCCCTCCCTGTTTTTCGCATGTGCATATTTGTTTTGAATTTTGCTTGGACAGTCACTGAAGTGTACAAAATGCAAATTACAAGTGTATGGGCTTTGCTGTACAATTAGAGGGGAAAAAAAAAAGGCAAAAAAAAAAAAAAAGGCGGCATGGGTCGTCAGCTTTGCTTGTGTTTGAACAGCCAAAGCAGGGGATCACATTTGAATTGTTTTTTTGTTGATGGCCTGAATTCCTAGTAAAGCCAGGAAGTTTCATTGCAAAGCTGAGCTGTATGCCAGGTTAAAGGGTATGAAAGAAGGAAAATAAATGCAGGAGGGAAAGAAAAACCTCTCAAACTGGCAGCAAAATATATTTCACATGAAATGTGATGCTGCTGACTCCTCTAAAGGGGCGAAAGGTGCACCTGAAGAAGATGGGAAGGACAAATGCTGCAGCAGAGGTCCCTGCAACAAGCTGGGAGGACTCGGGTGGAGGGAAGGCAGGGGACGCGCACCTCTCCAAACCCTCAGTGCTGCAGCACCCCGGCTGCTCCTGCGCAGCTCTCCTCAGTCCGACATGCAGAGGCCCGGCAAGGATTTTACAGAAGAGGAACGCGTTGCCATTTTCATTATTAATTTTGGTAATGGCTTACCCGGTTTGCATTGTGCTTGGGGACGGAGCACGCGGCTCAGCTGAGCCGGCAGCCAAGCCGGCCCCCGGGGCCCCAGGAAGTCGGATGTCCTGTCTCCAGGGGCCCCGGCCGGAGAAATTCTGCATAATCACATTGAGCAATTTAGCACTTAAGCAACGTTAGCGAAATCCCCAAACAATCCTAAGTGTCAGTCCAGCCGCCCAAAACTCCCACTAAGGACTGGTACAAATGTAATGGATCTAAAAGCCGCTATTAATGGCCCGATCCTGAGTGCAGCGAGGCACGGTGTGCACACCAGCTGTGCTGCCGGTAGCTGGGGGTTAGCCGTGGGTCTGCATGCAGCAGGAACGAGAGCTTCGCTTTCCTAAAGGATATAGCCCTGATGCTCCGAAAGGAATCATGGAGTTCTGAAACCACTTTGCTTCAACCGACAGCGTTCTTGTTAGCAAAGAAAGAAGAAGGAAGAAAAACCCCAGATATTTGTATAAAAATATCATCATTTTATTACATTCCACACAATACATCTTCAAAGAGTTTCAAATTTCCACAAGATATTTTTCACACACAGGCAACTGGGCAATGCTGGGGATGTCAGGGCTCGAGGAGCAGGGGAGAACTGGGAATAAAAATCTTGAAGTGACCTTCTGTTTTGTCTTTGGTGATTTTGGTTTGAAAGACAGGGTGCCACATTCTCCTCTCTGACACACCGATGCGCACTTGCTAAAGTCCATGGGGGTGAACCTGGTCGAAGCGAGGGGATCATCTGACCTACGGAGATTGAACTGACTTTGGAAACATGATGGTATCATCTGCTGACATGGCTTCGGCTGACCTGAAAATGCAGCAAGCGCATGCCAATATTTCACATCTGTTTTAATTTGCAGCTGGCTGAGGGGGGCTGAGATTTCACATCACAAACCATACACACTGCAACACCAGTGCTGCGTAACGAGGAGGCTCATGGAGAAAGCACGCCGGCCCTGGAAGGCCCTCTCTGGGGACCTCTGGGCAGCACCACCTGCAAGGTGACAGGAGCACCCCTGGGTCCCTTCCGGCTCTGCTGGGACAGGCACGGCCCTGCTGCCCTCGCAGGTGGGTGCTACAAAGCTCGGGGGAGTCAGGGCCCGGAGGGACGCTGCCCCGAGCACCCACCACCTCTAACATCCTCATGATGCCAAATCACCCTGGGTTTTTCTGCACTCCCTGCGCGTTTTAGACACTTGCTGCTGCAGCTGAGGGGGTCCCACTGAAATCTGCTGAATAAAGGGCACGAGGGGCTGAAACAGGCTGCATGAATAAAAGCAGGGAGGGAGGGGAGTGTGACACCCCCACCGACAGAGATCCCCTGGGGAGAGGGTTCTGCTGCAATAGGGGCCAATACCACGTACGCACAGCACCGTTTGTGTTTCCACTTTTCCCCAGACCAAAAGGAAGTTAACAGAGCTGCTCGCCTCGATTCATTTTATGCAATATTTATGGACAAAGGAGGGGTGGGGAGCACTAGCAAGTTTAGGAGGGGGCAGGGAATCTGATCACTCATCACAAATGAACACAAACAAGATGGAGAACCTTGCTCACTGGAGGTACTTTTTTTGCCTGCAAACAGATTAGAGTTAACGATTCAAACCACTTTTGCATGTCACCATTCAGTAATTTATATAAGGCATTTCCACTACAATACGCTGGGCCATTCAACAGTTGGAGGCGTGTTGGAGGCTCCATCTCGCCTCCCCAGTTAAAGCAGCAGCAATAGCTGGGCCCCCCAGGCGCGCCTGCTAGGCTTTGCTTGCTAGATGTTACTGATGCTTTAAGAAGCAGAACATTAGCAAACGCAAAACTAATTGACATTCTAGAAAGTCAACTGGCAATTTTTATGATTCAGCAGCTATGAATTGGGCAGAGGAAAAAAAACAAACCCAAAACCCAGAAAGGGGAATTACACTTGTCCCTTGAACATTTCTAGCAGAAAGTCAAGGAGGAGCCCTCTCCCCCTTCCCCGTGTAAAAGCAAAACCACCAGCACCCAGAGTGAGGATACTTACAAAATAAATAAACCTTCAATTCTCAAGAAACTACAGTATTTAGCATCCACCTTAGACCTGCTGAAGTCTATGTGTTACCCTAAGGCTGGCTTAACAGATACAAACAAAACATTCATTATGAGCTTCTCTGATATAAGGCAACTTTAAATAGATTCACTTGCAGGTGCGGGAAGAGGAGGGTTCCCCCCGCTTCCAAACAATGGCTGTGTTATCATGTTGGCTGCAGAAAGAATAAGATGGAGAGATCTTACTTTTTGGACGTCTATGAACCTCTCTGGATTCTTCTAGCCATCTGAGGTGGACATTCCTACTGTCCAGCCTGGCCTCTTCTTCTCATTTTGCACCCAAGACATTAACGCTATCAAACAAGAAACCCAGCCAAAGCTAGATAAGGCAACAAAAAAGCATTGCTCTCTTCCCCAAGTAAACAAATCAGGGTATTTACCATAAATGTGTCCCAGACCTTCCAGAGGGGAGGCGGGAAGGGGGGAAAATAAAAAAAAAAAAAAGTATTCCCTGTGCAAGTTGAAGCAACAACAAGCAAATTAAAAAGGGGCTGTTTCTAAATATACATTCAGTCAGTCAGACGCATGCACTCCCATGCACGCTCGCACACACAGATTTAGCACACACGCGCACGAGCCGCACACACAAGCTTCCAGGCTCGCCATCAAGCTTCCTTGCAGGTTGCCTACCGGGACGAGAAAAAACCAAACCAAACAAGCCTACCAACAAAAAAATACTCCCCAAACAAACACAACAAAACAAAAAACCCCACCCGACACCCCAAGAGTCCTCGAAAAGTAATCGAAAGGGAGCGTTCACTTCTGAAGTGAAGGGGCGGTGTGTCTCTTCTGGCGATCCAAGATGCAGCATTAGTTTAGAGTTTGTAAAAGATTCGGGGAGGGCTGGGGGGACGGAGAAGGGACGGAGATGTCTAAGAGTTCACACATATGCTAGGTAAGGAAAAAAAGTGCAAAACTGAGGCAACGTATTTGAAGTCTTAGTTTGTCTGTCTGTCTGTTTTGTGTTTTGTTTGCTCTCTCGTTCCTGTTCGGCTCTCAGCAGCGTGAGCTGGGGTCTTGCTCTAGTTTTATGGTTAGGGTGGGCTCCACGGCCACGGGGGCCCCGTTGGCATAGTGGGAGGTTTTGTAGGTGATGGAGTGATCGCTCTTCTTGGCCGCATAGCGGAACCGGTGGTAGTGGAGCACAAGGGCCAGCGCGACGGAGACCAGCACCACAACAGCACCTCCGGCGGCAATAACGTAATACCAGTAGGCTGGGATGGGCTGCACTGACACCGTGTCCACTGTGGGCTCGGTCCCTGGCAGGAGGGTTGCCCCTGGGGAGGAGACACAGAACAGGGTTGCTAGGTGGGAGGCATGCAGACGCACAAAAAGAAACACACATGCTTTCAAGAGTACAGCACGGAGTAACACGAGGTCCCGGGGCTGCCTCCGGGTGCGGGGTGTGCTCCTGGCGGGGAGCACAGCCTGGTGTTTGCTGAGCGCGCATATTCAACCGCCTTTTTCTTCCCTTTTAATTAATCAGGCTGCCTGGATCGCAATACAAATTCCATATGCGCGCTATTATTACTGTTATTTCTGGCATCAACAAATGTTTTTTTCCCCTCTTTTTTTTGGCCTTCTCCAGATCAGCCGCCTGGTTTTGTCTCCACATGGCAGATGTTGTCAAGCAGTGACAAAACACATCACGTTCCTAATTGGAGGAAGAGCRTAATCTCAGATGGCCAAGGAAGTTACCGCAGGAGACTGGGAAAGAAATTACAGGGAGAAACATTTGTTGTTCTTACGGAAGAGACAGAGAAGAAGATCTCTGCCTGAAAGTGCTCTGCGCACAGATCTGGTCTCTCTAGGTGCCCCATTCACAGACTTACAGATTTCCTTATTATTTTTTAAAGCGAGAAAGGATGGTTACAATTATTTACATGGCACAGGCTGTGAAATTCAACCCAACACTCACATAAGAAACTCATGCTCTCGGCAGCTTAAGCAAGCCAGGACTATGAATTCATGCCAATAAAGCAAACATACCTAGGGAGGCTTGAAAAGCACCTGCCTCCCTTGAATTCAAGGGCAGGCAGCACCCCGGCTCAGCCCAGCGGTGGTTAACCCTTCCTACTCTTGCAGCTGCAGCGTGTTGGGAGGCACAGCATGGCTGCAAGGCACTGCTCCTGCTTCCCAGGTCATCCCAGGACAGCTCGGCACACATCTGGTGATCAGACGCGCGTAGGACCTTACTGCCAGTCCGCCGAAGCATGCATGCACACGCGCCTCCGGCAGGCACCGAGGAGAGGAGCGCCGGTGTCTGTGCTCTCACCCACAGCCCGAGAGCGGCTCTGCACTATTCCTCCTGCACACACTGCTCCCACCTCCCCAACTCTGCTCGTGGGGGCGAACTGTAAATAACTCGGGAGACATGCACTTTTGCATTACATTTATTTACTGGCTACTTCAAGGGGGACAAAGTCCCCGGGGAAACTCTCTGAAGGGTTCACTCTGCCGCTGGACACATTGACCACCCCTCGACTCCTCTTGCCCCCRGCCCGCTGGTGGGGGGCAGCCCCCTGGCTGGGTGCCAGCAAGCAGAATTTTGGGGGCTCCTGCAGTTTGGCGTCAGCATATGGTTGAGCTCTGCGCTAACCAAACTCCAGCTTGGTTTCCTGAGCAGGCTCGGAGCATGCCAAGGGGAAAAAACAACACAGTGCAGGATGCACCCGGCTTTGCTAGCAGCAAGGGCATCTCGCAGCAYGGCCTCTGCCCTCCCCTCCAAACACTGCCCTGCCAGCAGTCATCGGCTGGCAAATTTGGGATGGCGACAGCTTTTCTGCTGCTGGTGGCACAGGAGATGTCGCAAAATGATAGTTCCTCCGCCAGTAACAAGGCTTTCCTCCCTTCCCCATCCCCCAAAAGCCCGGCACAGGGAGTAAAAATAAGAATGAACACTGCACCCAGATACATAGCTACAACAAAAAAATCCCTCAAAACGAAGAAAAAAACCCCACACAGGCGAGACAAATCCTGCTTTTACAGAGCAGGAGGCTGGGAACCACCCACATATTTGTCATTATAGGCAAGAAATTCGGATGTCTCAGGAGAAGCCTACCTGCCAGATACACCACCCCACACTGCCSCATCTCACCCCAGCTGCCCCTCGCTGCCAGGAATGGGGGTGGCCCTGTCCCTCCTGCCCCCCAACGGCGCCTGGGGAAGGGGGGGTCCAGGCTGGGCATGTGTYGGGGGTGGCGAAGGCAGGGAGCAGGCAGCCCTCCGACCGCCTTCCCTACCTCCACCGGCCACCCTGGCGCAGGGGAACAGAAGCGGCGCATCCCTGCACCTCCCCGAGCAGCTGCCCCCCCTCAGCTGCATGGGGGGTGGCAGTGTGGGACACCCCATAGGGGCCACTGCCAGCCCCCCGCYGGGGTGAGCATGTTCAACACCGCCCTGACCTTCACTGATAAGCCACCACTGTCTCCCACCGCAGATCCAGCTGGCCGAGCCGCCCCAGACCCGTATGCATCCCACCCACCGCCATGCCCAATGGATCAGCCACACCTCGCCTGTGCCTGACAGCACCAGGATGCGGGGCTGACCCCTGGGAAGATCACGGGGCTGCTCGCTGTGCAGAGGCCACTCGTGTTTACACTTGGTGACAGTCTCTGCTTACATAGTGCCTTGCTCCAGCGAGAGGTTTACAGGCGAACAGCCTCTCACGCCACCAATATGCACCAGGCCCTGCCGGTGGAAACTGGGATGGGGAGGGGGGGACAGGTGTCAGGGATGCCGGCGGCTCCTGAGCCTGCAGGGGAGCAGCACTCCCCTCTGAAAAACAGAGGGGAGGAAGGTTTCTGTGGCCTCCTTATGGCTGTACATTGCCCAGTGCCAGGCTGGGAGTACAAAAGGTGGGTCTGGCCATAGAGGAGCCCGTGCCATGGTGCCCAGCCTGCACGCCCTGCCCCTTCCCCATGCACCTCTGCCCTCTGCCTGCCTGGGGATGGAGGAGGCAGTGTGATGCACCCCAGATGATCCCACTTGTGGGAAGGATCCCTGGKGGACCTCGAGGCGGCTGTGGGTTCAGGACAACCTCTGCTTGGCTCTGGCCCACTCCAGATGTCCCCGTGCAGCAGCCGGGGCTGCAAGCGTGAGGGGTGGTGCAGAGCCCCTCCTCGGCCCCCGTTTCCGCACCTCGAGGCCCTGCTGAGAAGATAGCAGAAGTCTGGAGAGTTCATTTAGCAACTGAAGTCATTAAGGAATCACACTCAGTTGTCTCTAAGCCCTAACGAAGCCAATTCCCAACATTAATGATTGTTCTTCCTTACACTGTCAGCCACTAAATATAGCTGCCCATCCACTCAGCACCCAGCGCTGATGTTATCTGCTCTGTTTTTACTGGCTCTGCTGCTCTCTGGAAGTTTTCTCTTATATCAGTGGAAAAGTTCTCTGCTCAGGGAGATGAAAAAAAAAATCCATCTTCTTAACTTAATAATTTTTCCACTCCCCTTTGCCTTCTGCCACACACACACACACACACACACATGCCCTTCCTCATTTATTCACTAGCACTCTCGTCTTAATAAAGAAATGCCTCCTGCTGTTGCTGTCAAGTTTGTGGGTGCTGTGTTTATGCACGGCTTGGGACATCGGTCAGTGGAAACCTGGTTTAATCCCTACAGGGTGGATGATTTCATGTGGGTGTGCTGCTGTGCTCACACCTCCAACCTGGCCAGGTGCAGCCCCCTCTTCTTCCCAACAGGGAAGACTCTACAGGGACCAGTTTTAGAGCTGTGTAGCAGAAAGCAAAACCCAAAAGAAGCAACAGCAAAAGTCAACTGGGGAAAAAAAGGAGAAAATCCTTTCAAGAGAGTCTTCTAGAGGGCTGCCTGCCTTCCTCTGCTGCTGCCATGTCACAGCTCATATTCCTCTCCAAAATCACTGACATTAACCGCTGTGGACAAGCAACACAGCTGGACTTTTCACAGATGGCACAGATGAAAGTGAGTATTATACTCATCTAATCTGAATGCCACAAAACCGGTGTCAGCCTCGACCCCTTAATTGCTACCTGTCATTCCTCCAGGAAGATATCCCTGTCATGATTTCAGGATACCTGGTGTGGGAGAATCCACCAGTCCCAAAGGCAAATTCTCCCCGCGGTTTGTCTCCATGCTCTTTGGAATATGTCTCTTATTTTTAGCCTGGTATTTATCTAGCTCCTTGCTTCCAGCCACTTGTTATACCTTTTCTTTATGGGTGAGATGCATTGACTCTCAAATGCAGCACAGTTTAAGCACACTTGACTGGTCTTGTAAGATCCCGACCCACTAGCTGAAAGATATTCCACCCACACAATTCTCTTCTTATTATTTGCCTTGTGATCCTGGAGCCTGTAAGGTGCATATTTTCAGCTTTGCTCCCAAGCCAGGAGAGGAAGGATTTGCTATTATTTTTAATGGCATCCAACTTTTTCAGCTCATCATGTAATTGCAGGAGTGGGTGCTACAGAACATCTCAACACTTTCTGCACAGTCTTTCCTCTTGAGCTCCCTTTTTTTCTCCAATCAGGGACTTCTTCCCCTTCTTCTGCTCTCTCCTTCTGTTGGGCATCTCTGCCTTCCCCTCATTTTAATTGCTATCTTGGTTTCTCCAATCTTCATCTTCACTTCTTCATGTTTTCCCTTTGCGTTTCGCTCCTTCCCTGGTCACTCCATCCCTCTGCCCCATCTATTCCTGCCTGTCAGCCAGGGAAACCTTTTCAACCTTTTGCTGCAATTGCTCCCCTATTGTGAGCAGTGCTAGGATGTCCTCCAGGGAGCTAGTGATGGCCAGGAGCCCACTGGCACAAGCTGGCAAGCTCCAGTGTGAAGGGGAGGTGTGCCTGCAACAGCATCTGCCTGTGGTGCTCAGGGACCTCACTGTGCTGGGCACAGCAAATGCTGTCCCTACCGAGCCAGCGTGTCCTGTGCAATATGACGGGGAAATGGAGGCATACAGGCAGCAGGGCAAAAGAAACAACAGGGCATACAGGGTGAAGGGCAAAAGAAACAATGTGACTTTGGGATAGACTCAATGTAAGAATCCAGAACGAGGTTCAAACTGAATATGACACGCATGTTACAAGCCTCAAAAGACAAGGATGCTGTTTGCAAAATAGGCAACAGACCAGGCCCAGGAGAACATAGGGAGATGGTGTAAGTGAGGAAGGGTCGTGAGGCTTTAACTGTCAGCTGAGAATATTGCAGCAGCTTTTCAGTAACACCACAAGCCTGAGTAGCAGATAAATAAGCAGCCTACAAACAAGCAACCCCAAATTCCTAGTTGTTACACTATGGGTATGACTGTAAAATATTGTGTTACACCCTGTGCATGTCCCTCCCGTTGGTAACGCTCCACAGCCTGCCTCACACCCCAGGGACGGAGTTGCGCATGTGACTTCAGTCTCGGTGTCTACTTTTCCTTTACTGCCACAGCTCCCACCACACATACCTACCAGAGACAGCTTTGCCCTGCACAGAAATGCAGCTGCTTCTAGGGTAGAGTCCAGTCATATCTTACAGCCCACCAGCAGAGTAGGGGATGGGAAGAGTACAGACATCATGTCCAAGTGAAAGCAAAGGGTACATTGACTGAACTGGCAAAACAACTTTCAAAGTAAGGGGAGCCCCAAGTTTGCTCTTCATTACAACAAAACCCCCAGACGCATTCCTGAAGAGGCAGGCAGGAAAACAAAATCCAAAATCAAAATGGGAAAAAAACTCTCAAACAGACTAAACTGATCTTCCCCGCAAAAGCAGATAGCTTTTCTCACCCCAGAGCAAGACAAACAGCATCCCCACTGACTGCTCAAAGAGCGAGGCAGTTTTTCTGAGTTCCTCACCTTTTGTCTTACTCTGTAGGTTTGATCAGAGAAATGCCAGTTTCTATCCTTCAGGCTAGTATTAAGCTATTAAATGCACCATTTCACCTTGTTTTCCTTTTATTGACTGTCACCTTCAGAGCTCCTCGCGGCAGTTTGGTCTCCCACTTCTACCTCCCAACTCCCTTCCCCACTCCCTTCCCCTTCCAAGCAGACCGACCCCACCCTCCTTCACCAGCAGCTCGAACACCACCACTGCCAGAGCATCTATGAACTAGAGAGCAACCTTCCCCCACACTAACGTAAGTCATTGCCACCTCATTTCACCTTTAATTGGCTACTGGTTTTTCATGTCAGTTGATAACTACCCTTTACTCCTCAGCCTTCCCATTTTGGGCTCAGCTGCTCTTCAGGAGGCTGGGTACCTCATGATGGCAGGTTTCCTAATGCTATTCAGCCTGAAGACAGCGGGACTTGTCTGTTTGCCTGCTCCCGGTCACCTAGCAGGACTCAGAGGGTGCCACCTCCTGCTGCTGCGGTGGGGGAGGTTTAGCACACGYTTGCCATTTCACTGCTCAGAACATTTGCTGTTTGTACGAGCACGCACATCGCTTTCCTTCAATGTAAAAGCCCATGCCAGCAGAAAGAAACCACCGAGAAAAGTGCAGTTTTACCTGGAAAGTAGTTCTCACCTGGGAAAGCTGTGATGGGTTCTGCAAAGGAAAAAAAACCTAATATTAAAGAGGGGAATATTACACAGAAGACCACAGTTCATGTCTTTGTTGATTTGCAGTAGCCAAGCGAAGCAGGTGTGTGGCTGTGCCCCACAGAAGCCACTTGCTGGAAACAGCGTGGGGTGCTAGCCAACCTCACCAGGATGGGGAGAAACCCTGTCTCAGCTGAGGAGTGACCAGACACAATAAGCTTCAACTCAGCCACAAAGTTCAGAGAAAAATATGTCCGAAGTTGAGGGAAATTTGGAGTCAGCTGGCTGGCCTGAGTCATCCAAAGACAAAGCCCCACCTGGCCCAGTGATGAAACCCTGAAATCCCCTAAAATTTCCAAGAGCAGTTTGGTTTCCGGCTCAACTCTGACATCGTTATTCACATGGGAACTGTGTTACTTCTGGGCATCGATGCCATGCTCCTCTCCATCTCACAGTGCCAAGAAACAAAGGCAAGTGATTTTTTTCTTCTTTAAAGATACTTTGAAGTTATCTCTTACAAATTACTGGATCTGAAAAGCAATAATCAGTACTTATTACTGATTACTTTCTCGCAGAAGCAATAGACTTCTGATCATTTTTAGATTACTTCTGCATTACGCCTGTGAGTCACAGAAGCAGACTGGCTCTACTGAGTGCTATGAAATCATCACTCAAGTTCAGAATGCGAATGACACATCTGTCAAAGGAAAAAATTATTGTGACTTATTAGCGTTCTTTCACGCTAAAAAGGAATCAGATTACTTCCCAGGATTACATTTGAAAAAACAGTAGCCTGTGCTGGAGTCAGCTATTCTCATGGCCCTGACAAAGAGAGAGCAGCACTGTATCTCTACGGTTTCATTATTATTTTGGTGACATCGGAAATGACCCATGAGTTATGTTAAAGTTTGCAGTGGAAGCCCTTTGTTAGAAATGATCTGAAACAAACTATCCTTATCGGTTTTAAGATTCCCATTCAACTTCCTAGAATGGGACAAATAATTTTGTGTAGCAGTTTGGTGTTATTTTTAGGGCTGGCAACGCTTGAAACTTTATAATTTATTACTGCTTTTGTTTTGAAATATTAAGCTTTAGGCTCATGAGGCCCAAGATACAGTAACACTGGAGCTAGGTGAATTGCTGAGCTCAAAAGAAGTTAGATAGGAAATGCTATTAGTGTTAATCATCAGTCTTGCTTCCCTTTAATGCCATAGAAGGCAAGGGATTAAAACACCACTGTCAAGCCTTAAATACAGGGAATTTGACATATGGAGTATTAGCTCCTTTGGCAGATGGGAGCTCAGACCAGCAGAGTTCAAAGCATCAAAGAAACTGGGACCAATGGCGCTCCAGAGCATCTCTGGGGCAGTCCTGGTACTCTGTTCTATTATTAATGCTGGTTCCTGCACCACCTTCACCATTGCCTGCCTGCACAGGGCGGCAAGCGACATGACCAGCCCTTCCCAGGCACAATTTGTCCCGTGCCTCCTCCCCTGAGATACACCCCTCGGAAGACAGCGTCCGTCCCGCCTGGGTTAGGAGGCACCGGAATCCTCCCCCTCCCTTGGTGGGGGAGAGGACAGCAGCTTCACTGAACGGGGCCTTTCAAAGCCCAAAGGATAGAGAGGCTCTGCTCCACCTGACTTTTTCCACTGACTTCAGGATGGGTTGGACACTTTGCAGGTGTTTTAACAGKGAAACATGCCTCCACCAGGTCACGCAGAAGAGCAGGGCCTCGCTACTGCGGGCAGCTCTCAGCACAGATCCCACTAACTGAATACTGCTGGTCCCATCCTCAACTGGGATGGCTCTAAATCCACATCCAAGCTAGATGGCGACCAGAGCCATCAGTGTGTGCATGGATGCGCCAGCTAGAGGAACAGGGCAGGGCAACAGCTCCACCAGCAAACTGCTAAACCACACTTTTTTCTCTCTCTTTTTTTTTAAAGTCCTCTCTATCTTTCACATTGAATGAAGCCACCTGGCTTTTGGCCTGGTTTGGGGAACGGTGAATTCTAGGTCAAAAATTTCTTTTGTTATTCTGTTAACATTGCTGTAAAACCCCTCTGCTATTTTATTTCTTATTAGAGAAGAATCCTTTTGAACTCATCGGCCCCTCTACACGTGTAATACTGACTAACAGCTGGTTTCTTTTGTCCAGCACTTTCCTTTTAAATTTGGTGTATGTCCTTATCACATAGAATAGTCCTCGGTAACCCTCAGCTCCACTTTTAGCTTTGCGCGGCAGAGACATGTGCTTCCTGCCTCTCACACCAACGCGGTCAGAGTCCCCGTCCCTCAGAGTCTGAGTTCCCCTCATTTCTTTTGTGGGCAAGGAAAGTCCCAGCTGCGATCCAGAAACTCCCAGTAACTCAAGCAGGGAAGAAGAAGTGGCCCACTGGCAGCCTGCAAGCAAAGGCTCTCCAGCCCCGGCTGTCCCCACTGCCATCCCCGACCCCGTGGCCAGACACAGCACGTACCCATGCAGTTCTCCAGTGGGATGTCGGTGCCTAGCCGGATGTCATCGAGGGCGAGCTCTCCCGAGTGGCCGTTGCGTATAAATCCCTCAAACACAATCTGTGAGATGTTGGGACAGAAATGTCAATGGTAAGCTGGGAGGCAGAAAGCGGCTGCTGCTCCCGAGGGAAAGGGCAGGAGATCTGCTCCTGGCATTCCCTGCACACCTGTGGATGACCTGAGACTAGTCCTGCTTCCTTGCCCTGCCTCTGCCACCCCTACCCCAGGGAAAGCTGCTCTGCAGGGACGGGTTCAGCAGAAAGATTGTTACTTGGCCTGGCAGCACTCAGCTTGCAATTTGTTCAATTAAATGTCTCTCGCATGGAATAAACTCAGTGAATCAATGTTCAGCATCGCAGGCCACCCTCCGGCCCTTGCACAAATGATGCAAGTGGCATAACACTGACTTACAGCAGCGGCAGATTGGCCTGTGGTATTAACTGGGCTATGATCAGAAAAAGGAAGGGAAGGACACAAAATGCACAGCTACATTAACTGTAAAGTGCTGTTCCCATCAACATTACATAAGAAGTATTGAAATGTTAGAGGAGAAGGGTCAATTTATTCCTACTTAATTACAGGCAAAATATATCTACAAAAATAAATAGAGTCGTTAGCTCTAAGAACTGCTGAGTGGAGAGACTGGCRTTATTTACATAATGATGCTGTTATTTAGCTAATGCCAGTATATTCATGTTTAACGCACAAAGTAGTCATCCAGTGCCCATCATTCTTATCTGTAGGCATATTGCATTTACTGGTATTTTATTAAAAAGCAAACACACACATGCAAACTAGTCACGCAGCTCCGGTGCAAAGCTTTTGCTTTCTATCTCCCTGACTACTCTCGAGGGTCCAAATAATTTCCTAGGGCTATGTATTTCACAAACCTCCTCTCCCCATTTTAGGTGCCCCCTTTCCCTGGGGTGGCTGGGCAGCCCGATCCTACGCCTGCCTGCAAGGAGACCTTCCTGAAGGGCCGKGTGTCTGTCTGCGCACAGGACAGAGTGTCAGAGCTGCTGGTTCCAAGCACGAGCCATCGACCCACGCAGGAGGCAGCAGTTTGGAGGGGTCAGTGGCCTGAGAGCAGCAGCTCCCGGGGTCAGGGTCGGGGCTGGGAGCCAGCCAGAGCAAGGCTCCCTGCTGGGGTGGTCGTCAAAGCGCTGCCCTGGGCCTGCAAGTGAGTGTTTTCTTTTGCTTCAGAGGGTGCTGGATGCCATGCTGATGCTCATTAACAAGTGACAACAGCAGCCCTGGCTCCCTGGCAAACGGCGCACTGCCCGGAAGGGCTAACCATGCCAAAGGCACTCCTGGAAGCAGCAGCCTCTCTGCGGGGTGCTGGCACGGCTGTGCCAGAGGGGCTCAGGCAGCTGTGGCGAGCAGCGCCGCTCCCTGCAGCTCATCCCTCTTCTTCCACTGATCTCCTGACAGCGGGATTGGGCCTTGATCCCACAGCGCTGCACCCAGCCCTCTCATCTGGTATCCGAGAAGCGGATTCACAAACAAACCCACATCCCTCTTCCTTCTCCCACATCAGCACTTGCAGCCGAGGCTGGAGAAGGGCTGTTTGCTGCCTACCCTTAAGAGCTGGCCGTGTCCCCTCCCAGCTTCCCACTTCTCCTGGCTGCAGGGTTTGGGTTTGCTCCCTGGAGCTGTGCACCTGCCTCTGGTCAGACTATCTGATGACCATCAGCTGGGAGGGGAAAAATGCACAAAACAAAATGAAAAAAAAAAGAAGGGAAAATATTTGCAAAGTGGGAGATTTGAGGAATATAAAAGGCAACAGGCTGAACAAAGGCACAAGTCTGTGCAGAAGACAGGCACTCTCTGAATAACAAACAGTGTCGTTTAGTTACTATAGTAACTCGAGAAACACAATGAAAACAGCCACATTCCCTAATGATGAATGGGCCCTGGCTCTGAAACACTGAAGTAAAGATGCTGGAGATGCCTGCCTGGCCCAGCACACCTTCCCCGAGCATCTTACCCGGTACTCCATGTCGTAGCTCGGCAAGATGATGCGGCCTTCCCTCCACTCCTCCCCTTGGTCCTCCGCGATGACCCACAGCGCCTTGTGCTCCTGGCTGGCTTCCCGCCAGACCCGCAGCATCACCCCGTTGCTGCCCCACGCCTGGTACTGGAAGACCATGCAGACAGCGCTCCGGGGCAGATAGATGGTGGGACTGATGAGCCGGGCTCGCTGGCCTTCCCTCCTTCTGCTGCTCTGCAGCTGCAGGTAATTCTTGCCTTCTGTTCAAAGAGGAAAACACCATTATATTATTTTCTGTGGCCACTTGCAACAAGCATCTCACCTCCAGCCAGGTGGCTTTGGCAGTGCTGGGCAGGCTCTCACACCCATGCCTGCAGGAGTGGAGTCTCACACTGGCACCCTCCATGTGCGCAGCAAGCCGTGCCACTGCTGCACCCCGTGCAGCCTGGGAAGGGCATCGAGGAGCACACTTCCCTCACCAGCCACTACCATCTGGTAGAAGACCGACAGCAAAACCAGAAAGCGGTAAGCCAAAGATCAATATAATTAGGAGAAGTTAAAGAGCAGTTATTGTCAGAAGAAGCGACGCCACGATAATGATATTGTTGGGGGGTTGTGTTTATTCTGCTGGGAGCTTGCTCAGTGAACAAGCCTGAGGTGGGTTTTTCTGACCGCTGGTACTGAAAACTCATCTTGGGATGGGGATCTCAAGCTGTGTTCATCCTGCCTCTTTTCATCCCCAGTGGTAAATACTCCACAGTCAGGGTCTAGCTGACAATTTTGTTTCGAGGATACGCATGACAAAATGAAAGCCTGGCTCTCGGTTTTTCTGTAATGCAGCAAAACAGCCCCTAAAGCACAGCACAGAGGAAGGACATGGTCCCAGTGAGTGAAGTATGCACAGGTGACAACTGGGTAGCTGCAAACTTGAAGGTAGCTGAGACGATACATACAGCAGGGGATTCACTGGCTTTAATATTACATTTTAAATTGTGCCATGCTTTTTGTCAATCCTCAGGGAGATTTGGTACGTTTGATATCCCAGGAGAAGTTCAAGGCTGAGACTGGAATTGGAGATATTTGATCTGAATACCAATAGCAGTAAAAGCCCATGGATACAAATCCCTGGGCATGGCTGATTTGGTCTGGAATCAGTGGTTTCCAGCCCTCTCTGATGAGAAGCCTCCTCAAAGAGTTCCCCATTTGCAGCTTGGATGCCTGAAGTCCCTTAGCACAGACTGAAAGCCAAACGTGTAGCTGATCTGATCCTTACCAGCCCCCTCCCATCATGACCAATGGCAGGACAGAGTCCCTTGGGTTGCTCCGACTGCAGTGCCTCCAGTACAAGGTGACACAGACAAGCCAACAACAGATATTGCTGTATTTCGTGTTTCACTCAACAGAGGGATGAACACACTTGCTCTTGCTACACAGTGGGCAAGTGTCACTGGTGCTTCACGCCAGCATGTGCAAGCCCTCCTGCAGCCCAGTGGGGTTACCTCTGCCCCAGGACCACACCAAAGGGTCTGTTGCTTCCTTTCCCCATGTCTTAGCCCGCTGCGCTTGACGGGCAAAGCTCTCAGCAGCAGCCTGTCTCCTGCTTGCCCTGCTCCCTCTGCGGCTTCAGTGCCCACAGCAATAGCAGAAGAGCAGCGTCTGCACTGAGAATGTTTGCAAAGTGCACCCAAAACACCTCCAAAAMTTAAACCAGAGAGACCTGAACTTAGAGCCCAGTTCCCGAGCATCGAAAGACAGGTCCTACCCAGGAAACAGCAGCTGACCTTGCTGCCGCTCAGCACTCTGGTGACATCCCAGCCCAAGGGAGATGTATCGGTGGTTGCACAGCCACTGGCCCTGCCACAAGTTTGTCACTGCCAGAAAGCTGGGCTGAAACCAACCACCGTGAGCCACACAGCTTTCTAAAATTTAGGACAAGACAGCAGAAAGATTTGCCATCTCTCTACTCCTGGGATGTATGATCAAAATACTGCAAAAGCGTATCCACTCCATATGAACTTTCACTGATTTTGCTGCGTGAAGGACAAATCTGTCCCCGACCAGCCACATAAAGAAAGAGCAACATTTTCCAGCAATATTTTCCAGCACCTATGAAATGTACTTGGGCCACTTGGCACTTTATGCCAACAAACAGTAGCAGAAAAAAAGATGAAAGCATGTTTGCCCACTCCTGCTTGAGTGAATCACTTGAAAAAGTACCATGCCGTTCTCTAATGGAGGAGTGTTCTTGTGATTTACCTTGGAGTGGTAGTGGTGGAGGAGGAGATGTGGGAGATAAACAAGTGGAGGAAGAAAAAAGAACAAGCTGTACTCCATGCCTAAGGAGCAATAAGGCATAATAAGTCATCAAGGTCTCCTGAATTAAAATCCTCTTTTTGTAATTCACTACAAGCCTCTTCAAAGAAAAAAGCAACAACAACAAGAAAAAAGCAGCAACAACAAACAAGGTGGAAGAGCAAATCAGACTACGATCATACAATTATCTCACAGCTGAAATGGTCTCACAGGCAAATCCCTTAATAAAAGCATCAGCCAGGCTTAAGAAGGATCAAATTCAGATCCTCAAAGTTCAGGACCAACCTTTGGTGCCAGTATCTAGGCAGCCTGATTGAGTGCAGGGATGCAAGCCACCCTTGGATCCGCCCAAAGACCACAGCTGAACGCAGGGGACTATGTTAATTGTGCAGCTGGACACTCCCCACAATCTGCACCCCTCACTGGGAGCCGGTGGTACCCAGCGTCGCTGCCTCCGCTGCTTCAGCAAAAGAGCCTGTGTGCCTCTGAGTCACATCCCTCCCACCAGGGATGACATCGACCTCCGATTTGTTCCCATTCCTATCAGGCTGTGAAATCAAAGAAACTGCTGAACCGCAGCCAAAACCAATACCCTCCCCAACCACACAGGCTCTTTCAGAGCCGCGGGAGCCCTCCCAAACCCTGCATCTTCTGTGCTCCCTGCCCAGTGCTTGCTGGGGCCCACAGAGCTCTCCAGGACCTGCTGGAAATTCCAAGGACTGCAGGGAGGCTCAGTCTTTGGGTGATGAACCCAGCTGCTCCCCTGCAAGTGGCAGTGGGTTTGGGTACCATGTGCTCCTGCTCCTGGTAACAGGAGCTTCTGGAACAGAGCGCGGAGCGCAAGCAGACACAACTTTCCGTGTCATTTGAAGATGAAATGGCTGGATCACTCTAATGGCTAGTTGGACCTTCTGAAAAGCCCTGCGAATTTGCTGAGATTGACTGAACAAGGGCACTGTGGAGCTAATTCTTGGAACAGCATGTGGGAGCCCAGTGGTTCCAGTAGTCGCTCTGTTTGATACAGTAAATGGAAGCCTTTGGCACAGAAAGCACCTGAAAGGCTGATTTCCCCTGCTAAAACACTTGAAGGGAGCCTTGCAACAATGAGCTGATCAATTCTTCCAGAATCAGACATGCATTTTAATCTCTTTCCCAGAACTTCGCTTTGCAGCCTCTATTCCAGCTAACACGGTAGCTACATCCCCAACCGAACTGGCACTGGTAGTTCAAAGCGCCGGCTCAAAAAAGGCAGGACAAACTCGCTCAGGCATTTTAACCTACCGCTGTTTTTGCAACCGATGCTATGGCATAAATCTCATGGAAGATTTATGGGATCATCTGGATATAGGGGAGCCAGAAGAGCATGAACACGCAACCATCCCCAGCCAGACGATGGCAGAGTCGCTTGTATGTGCACGGCAGTGAGTCCCGGATAAATCACCAGCCGGGCCCTGCAAACAAACCATCTGGCCAACGCAGTTTCCTCTTGGCATGCCCRTCCCCTCCTGCTAGCAAGCCATCTGAGAGGACATTAGGGGCAGCGGGGGATGAAGCCTTGTGGTTCGGGTCAGGCTGCAAGCACGAGCCACGGCAGCTGCCCCTTCTGCAAGGTCAGCCTGCCTGTGCTTGGGTCCTGCATGTCTCACCCCCTCTCCCAAGAAAAGCACCTTCCCTCATCGGTCTCAGCAGCATATCTGGAGGTTTTCCAGCAAAACATGTTGGGCAGGATGTACACAAGCAATCACTGAGATTTCGGATTCCCTCCGCATTTCCCCCTAGCTGGATATCATTGAGTTACAGCTGCTGCTCCTACGGAGGACCCATGCTGAACTGCCTTCACTTATGTCCCTCCAAAGGTCACCGCACTCTTCTTCATTGCAGAGCTTGTTTCATGGTGTGTTTTAGTGGCAGCGCCACAGCCCACCGGCAACCACCTCTTGTCTGCCAAATCCCATAGGTGACATCTCTGCTCTGGGCCCTGCCTGCTGCCTGCACAGCCCCAAATGCCACCCCTGACCATGCTGTGTCAGGGCTGGGGAGACGTCCCAGCGGGGCCAGATCCTGCTGTCCTTCTGGGATGTGTGAGCTGGAGGCTGCATCAGCCCTTGCCTTTCCCAGGGAGCGGATCAGCTCAGATCCCCTCACGACTGCAGGGTGCTCTGGTAGCAGGGGGATGGCAGGGGGATGCATGAATATGCAGATTGAAATTGGATAGTTATTATATTTTAATTTTTTTGGCAAAACATGCAAATTCACCTCAAAAGGCTGCCGCCGTAATTTCAGTGACAGGCCTCTCCTCAATGACAGACTTTCATTTACGAAGAGAAATCAATCCTCCGTAAAACTAATATTTATATTAACTAGATCACTGCATCTGCTGGAAAATCCCCTCAATTTTGATTATGTGTTAATTAGCCTGCCAAGTCCTTGCCATTTCAGTCTCTAAATCAGTCCGTGAAAAGGCATAAAACCCCACACCTGCCCAGAACCAAGCCCTCCGCCTGCTCTCCGGAGCCTTTCTAATGTATGGGCCATTACATCCTCTCTCTTAATTAAGCCTCACGTCCTCAACAGCGCGGCGCACTTGTGAGTCCCACTGCCCCCCCCCGGGAGCACAGGGAGGGCATGGTGTCCCTGACAAACCAAATGCCAATTAGCGCCTGACATTTATGCTAAGTGAGCTGCTTGCCACTGCGCCGCGTCCACCGCCAGCCTGGCAGGCACCCTGCATGCCCCTACATGAAAGGGTGTGCGCAGACCCACCCGCACCCGGCGTTTGTGCATGCACAATTAAAGGCATTAACCGAGCCGGCGCTTCCACCGCACAGGCTGCACACTGCGGCTTGCTCGCGCGCGCGCACGSTTTCCCGAATCGGGCTCTGTGACTCACAGGCTTCTAAGTCACTGCTGCGAAGCGATGGAGTCATGCACGCGCTAAGATTTGAGAGACAGTGTCTTGCTTTCCAGAGAGCATTCCAGCCTGGTTTTATAGGCAGTGTGTGTCACTGGTGTTTGGGTCCAAAATGTGACTAAGGACTCAAGACAGGCAAGCAGCGAAGAAATGGGTCAGCCCCAGAGGAATGGTTTCTTCTCCTCTGCCTCCAGCCCAGCCCAAGCGAGCGGGAGCTTTGCTGGCAATGCAGGGACAGACCGTGGCCATGCCCCTTCTCTCATGAAAGACAGTTTGGGCATGAGGACGGCCACAGCCTGGCCACAGCCTGGCCCTAGCCCGCAGCCAGGGCACTCGCACAGCCCAGCTGACGCTCGGCAAACCTCCTGTGATATGGGTGCCAGTGCATCCCAGCTCCACCATGCTGCGCGCAGCCAAGGCACGAATGACTTTTTAGRGTTTGCTGTCCTCACTGTGCAAACGAGGCTCAGGAGAGCTGCGTACAGCTTTGCTGAGAGGCAATCTGCACCACCCATGGGGGGAGCGGGGAGAGACAGAGCCGGGTATGTGGTCTCCTTCCCACAGCGTGSAGCTGCTCACTCATAGCACAGAAGTGTTTGGCTTTCACACCACCCCACATGCAAAACTCCCTCCTACTTCAAAGGGGACAGGATTGACCCTAGAGGTCAAAATGTGTCCCCAGGGCACAAGCCCTGAGAGTAAGTCTCATGAGAGTAAGGGCAGACCCAGTTCAGTCCAGCCCTGCTCCATTAACACCATGAAAACCTTTCTGCTGGTTTGGACAGAGTAGGATCAAGGTCTTCAGGCAGAAGTTCTCATGGATTGCAGGAAAAATATGAAACTTTCCCTTTTAAAGATCCCATGGGAAAAACACAGGAATGGTAAAGGGTAACCATCAGCTTAAAAACAGCTCAACATTTGTTTTCCTTAAAAAATAAGCTCTTACGAAACTTCAGAGCACTACAAACATTCCTCTGCTGGAAATGCTTTGAAACAAATAAACCTTTCCCTGCAGCGCCTGCAACCCGAATGAGCAGCATTCCTGACCCTCAAAGCCAGCGAGGCCATGGCCCACAACAGAAGCTCTTGGTGGGTTTTTGCAGCCCAGCCCAAGAGCTATGTGGTCAGGAGAGCTGCAAGCTTAAAATCGTTTCCTTTTCTGTGTGCATGTACAGCTGCCAACATCTGAACAACATGGGATTCACAATGCTGCCAGGGCTCCGACCCCAATGCCGTGCTCACCCGAATGAGAAGCAGCGTGTGGCAGAGGTGCAGGCCCCACAGTGCTCTTCTAGGACAAGGTATTTACTTAATGACTGCAAGAAAAGGGGAGGGAAAAAAAAATGGGCAAAACACACCGACTCCAGCTTTTCTGTGCTTGCTTATWAGCGTAGCATCACTGAGAGCAATGCAACCGCACCTACCAGCTAAGGATATGACCCAGGATCTTTACACCCTTCAGGATCAAGACTCTGGTGAAATTCAAAGACGGTGAAGAGTTGAGGTGCCCAACTTACCAACCCAGATTTATTTTCAAGTCTTACGACCTCTATCTTGACACCAATGGCACATTGCCATTGCATGCAGCAGGAGGGGGGATGAAACCTCATTGAAACCTGAACTTGTTGCTCCTTGAAGCTTGCTAGGTGCAGCTAAGGGGAATCTTTCTACAGATGGGAAGCATCTGAAAATTGATAGAGGAAAAAATCCTGGCGATCTCTTGTGGGGGCATAGAAAAGGGAGCAACAGTATTTTTTAGGCTTGCAAAGGGCAGGGTAACAGCTGGAACCATGCTGGGTTTCTGCTGAGTTGGGCACTTTGGGTCCACTTTCACCAACGGGGTCCCCAGACATGTAACGGGAGCCTGCAGAAGACGTGGAGCTAATGCATGGTGCGAAGAGCCCAAGGAACATAGGGCTAAAAAAAGAAACKCAGAGCTGCCTGAAAGAGTATCTTGGAAATAAAAATAGTGGAATGAGAGCAGTGGGTGTCTTGTCAGTCTTGAGAAGTTCTTCGCGCCAAAGATGAGGAGGAATTGCATGCAGTGCATAAAATGAAATCGGGAGATATCTGAGGAATTCAGGCCTGTCTCTCAGCAGACTTTTCTAATCAAGTGCCTCACAGAGGATATTTCACCATGGTCATTTCCTTCCCCCTCTCTCTCATGCAGACTGAGCCAGGACTCCTCCTTTCATTATTTTTTTTTTTCCCTTTTAATTTTAATTTTTGTTTTGCCATTTTCAGAAGAAATAGAAACACATCCCACATGGCTCTTAAAGGCACAGCACATTTCCTTGCTACCGTGGAGCAGCCACAGCCTCTAGCCCAGGCCAGCACCTTTAAATCAGAGTAAATTGGGCTCCAGTGGCTTTGAGTTCCCGTTAGCTTTTGCCTTGCCCCTAAACCAAGCACAGCTGCTCTCCTTCACCCAACTGCTCACCCCAGGGTGGGGAATTCACAAGAAAAGACCACCCCGAACAAGGGCTTTTCATTCCTTCCTCCCTGGAGTCTGAGGATGAATTTTCTAAGTAGAAACAAAGTGCTGGAGGGAGTGTGAGGGAAAGGCAGGGGAAGAATGGGGGAGTGTGAACCAAACAATGCTTCGATTCTGTTCCCGCCGAGGGGCCGGCATCGCCTCTTCTTCATGTTTCTCCAGTTGTTTTTAAAAGCTGTGTGGGGAGGAAAAAAGCAAATAGTTGTTTCCTTTTGTGTCATGTCTTCTTAATTTCTAAGAGCAGGACCAAAGCGAGGCGTGGCAGTGACACCTTTGCATTCCAGCCCCTCCGCAGCCCTGCACTGCGCGGGCAAGGCAGTGGCACAGCCACCAGGAGGGCGCATCCCTGCCTGACCCAGCCAGGAGGCTGATCCCATGGCAGTGCCAACAACCATCCCTCAGCCTGTGCCTGGTGTCTGCTGCTGACTTCCTCCACCACCGTGGACAAGTCACTTCAGCCCCCTGGAGCTGCTACCTCCTCCTCTTCCTCTGCCTGTACAGCCTGTGACTTGCCGGGCAGGGCCTGAGCGCCTGCCTGCACCTCGTCGGTGCTTCAGTGCCTGGCGCAGCACAGCACCGTAAGGGAGAGCTTTCCACACTGGCACAAAACCAGATCACTGAACTCAGTAGGAAAACATTCCCCCGGCTGCAGCAATGAGGTTTTGCAATTCATAACTAACTAAGAGAAGAAAGGGTAGAAGAAGGGTAAAAACCAGAACTGCGTGCTGAGCTGTCTGAGGCAGCACCAGCCTCTCCTGGGCTGTGCATGCATGCACGCACACACGCGTGCGCACGTACAACAGAGTCTTCTAAGAAACTATGGCCAACTAATTGTAGGGAGACTCGGGGGAGAGGAAATGAAATGAAAAATTGAGTCTGAGTTATAAAAATAAGTAATTTTTATCCTACTTGCAGGAGGCTTATATTAATTAAACATTATCACAGCGAATGAGATGGCGAGGGTTATTAAGTCTGGGGCTGGCTGTAAGTGTTCTCTCCTGTTGCCTGAGGCTCCACTGAGCTCCAGATATTAATCTTCTAAAGCACTCAAATGCTAAGAGATAAACACTTGAAATATGAAAATGTTTTTCTCCATAGCAGACACTGTGACCCTATGTCACGCCAAAGAATTTGTCAGCTGTCCATATAGGCTGCACTTACAGCATTACCATGTCTCTCAGAAAAATGCCGAGCACCTCAGGAGCTGAAGAGAGAAATGATGTGTGCATTTGTGTGGGGGTGATTTGTGTGTGGAGATGTAGCAGATTCTCCTCTTCCCATATGTTTCTGGAATACATATTTTCCTCTTTAGCACTGCCTACCAGGTGTTGGCTGCACGGCTTTCCAACTGGCTGGCGGCACTGCCAATCTGGCCAGCGCCTCTGCCAGGTGGCTAACAGGTTCGCCTGAATGTTTGCATCTCAAGACTCAACCTTACCGGGGGAAGGGCAGGGAGGAGCCCACAGCATGCACGGCTCTCTGGGCACATGGCATGCAGACAGTGGAGTCACCGGGCATCAGGGCAGAGCTGAAGACAGGTAAGATCAGCCAGCTCTCCCTGGGGGAGCCTTGAGTTTCATAAGCAATGACTGATTGTGAAGAGAAGTGATGCTATGGTGACACAGTCTACTGTTATAAGGAAACTGGCAAATGTTCTTCATGCCACCCATGCCACAAAGTCAACGAGGGTATGGAAAGGGCTCTAGTCCCAGGGTGAGTTCCAAGACATGAAGCTGAAGAACTTGATCTATCAACCACACTGCCAGAGGCAGGCTCCCTTCCAACCCATGCCAGCACATCTCAGTGAGGTCCTCCATAAATTAGGCTCTGCCACGCTCATGCAAATCTGCTTCCAAAGCACAGAAGAGAAAAAGAGCAAAAGTCAAACAGCAAGAAGCTGGCATATTGCAGCATTCTTAGGGCTTAGCTCGTCCTTCACTTGGAGGAGGCTGAAATCCAGCCTATGCAAGCCCAGAGTGCAGAATAGCTGAAGACTATAGGCAATCCGAGCAACATATGGGAGGAAGAAATGCACCTCTAACAAAAGGAAATTCATTCTGGGGAAAAAGCATTGGGTCCTACAGAGGACATTTGGATCAGGATGTAGAACAAAGCCCGGGCTAACCTTCACGGTTACAGGGGATTCAAAGCCCAGTGTCTGATTCAAGGCTATCTCAAGAGGATAGTTAGTATAATTCAGTGCCAGCGGTCACAGTCCTATAAATAAGTCATGAACCATACAGCAAAGCATCTGAAAGCTTCCACAAAAGAAAACGTTCAGCTCTGCACAGCCTTTACAACTCCTGATAGCTGTGCAATAACCAGTCATGCTGTTCACACGGAGAAAGCCCCATCAGCTCCCTCTTCCCTGCTTTGGTATGGTATTAACCATCTTACCAGGCACAGTCTCAGGGCTTGGTTCAGAGTTGCCAATCCAGGTGCTTGTAGGCTGAAAAGACCACGTATAACCCGTTGCCAAGTCGTGTGACCAACCACAGAGGTCTTCAGGGAGATCGAAGTTGCAGTTGAAGTTCGCCGGGAGGTGGAAATCTTATAAAAAGAAATAGAAGCAAAATAAAATTGGATTAAAAAATGACCTACCCATGAAGGGTTGCTATTAAAAAACAACCCAAAACTAAAATAGCTGGCAAGCCATAACTACCGAAGAAAGCATGAAATCTCACTCACGCTGATGCTTTTAACCTATCTCACATTTCATCAGCTCCAGGGATCAGCCTTAAGTTCTGCATCATCAAAATGCTCACACCACGTCCTGCGGCTAATCCACCAAACTAAGCAAATATAAAAGCAAGTACCAAATGCTTCCAGACTAATCAGCACCTTCTCTTCATCCCCTAGAGCGGTCAAATATTAAATGCCTTCTTAAATGTCAGGGAAGAGCGCTTCCTGAGTGCCCTGTGCTCATCAGTTCCTGCTCTGGCTCCAAAAGGAGAATCTCAAGTGCTCCAGAAACCCAGCTCCTGAGTGACACATCTAGCCACTTGCACCAGACGGGAGCTGTCTGTCAACGTGGCGAGYTGTCACTCACCGCTTCCTACCTTCTCGTGGAAATGCTACCAGGGGAAACGTGGGGCTACCATGAGCTCAAGCTTTTGGATTCTGAGTGAAAGGAGCCAGCCTCTATTTCTAGCTCCACTATGGACTCACCACATGATCTTTGGGCGAGTCATTTAACTTTTCATCTGTGAAACAGGAGCAGAGCTAATTCCCCTGTGTCAACAGCTTTAAAAGCTCTGGAGAGCCTTCCTGCAGAGACAGGTCTGTGGGCAGGAGGGCACATGCCAGGGGCGGCATGTAGCAGCGAGGCAGCTGCTAGATCCTTTGGTCGGGGAAGCAGCCATAATGCATGGAGGCTGCAGAAATGGTCTGAGACCATCCCAAGCACTCAGCGGACACGCACGTCAGAGCCCAATTATAGGCTGGGCTTTTCCTGAGCAAAGAGGAAGTTTTAAATCACAGTGCTCACAAAGTGAGCGATAGTCAGAAGGGGGTGAGTGACTCAAGCGATAGGCATCAGGAGAACTTTGCTGCAAGGGGCAGAGGGCTTTTTTTACATGCTCCCACTTAGAAATAAAACAATGCAGATCATGGATCCTTTTATTCCAATCTAATCTCATACCCTGGAGAGCAGCATTGTTTCTGTTTGGCTGTCATAAATCTGATTGTCCAGAGAAACACACTCATTGTTTATGCAGTATGAGAATGAAAATTGTTGCTAAATCTGAGGGAAGCGGACGGGGAGGCTGGTTCCACGCTCCATGGCATACTCYGCTGGCTCTCTTGCCCTGGACTGCACCCAGGAATCGTGTTGTTGCAGAGACTATTACTGGCCTAAATTTCCTCTCGGCAGCTTCCCAAGTGCCTCAATGATAGCAGGGTTGCACAGGCTTATCACTGAGGCAAAGCAATGAGAATCAGGCCTTTTGAGCTACTTCTGCATCTTGCAATTCCAGAACTGAACTACAGAAGAATCCCGATGGGAGGTGTGAAAAAGCCAATTAATGTTCTTTTTTTCATTTATTTATTTTAGAACCCATTAATTTTTTCTCTGGGACTGGAAGCTGAAGTGACAGAAGTCCTAGGAGCTATCTTAAAGGATAGCTTTTCCTCATGAGATTTCTCRTTGAAGTCCTTGTGTTAGTGCCTCAGCCCCAGTGCTGAGGCCCAGGCTCTGCTGTCGAGCCCAGGGGCGTGCATCTCCTGCACACTGCACTGTACGACTAACCCTGAACAGCTCGGCCATTCCCTCTCCCCTTAATCTGGACATTTCACAAGCTTTAGATGCTCACATCCCCTTTGCAAGGAGCAGAAGAATATGACATCTGCTTTTACAGGTAGGGATCTGAGGCAGAGAAGATTAGTCCCCCCCAGCACTGGCTCTTAACAAGCACAGCATGAAGTCTAAACTAACATTCAGCCTCTTCTATAGTCAGAAGAGGCAGGCAAGCACCACAGATACCAAACCATTCCCTGTACATCTGACAGCCATCTAAGACAGGGGGCACAAGGACTGTCCTAAATTTTAAGCAGCTGATACTAGGGCAGATGATCCTTAACAGATAGCTGTTCAGGACATCAGTCTTCTCTACATGTCGTGATTTACTCCCACAGTTGTGACCTCTGCAAAAGGAGCCCTGCATACCAGGCAGTCTGAATCTCTCCCCTGAATCACCTTCTGAATTTATGACACCCAGCCAAGGGGATCTGGAATGGAGGTGGCTCTAAACAGGGCACTAAGTGAGTTTCTTCAGGTCACGTAAGGAAGCTGGGAGAGCAGCTCTTCAAGTCTCGTACCCTAGGGACTGAAATTAGCTGCTATCTCTTGCTCTTGCATCCTTCCTTGATATAACTTATCAGATTTTGGTAGTTTTTTGGTTGTGTTTTTTTTCTTTTTTTTTTTTTATCTTGGCCTATCACTAATAATATTACTCTAAGCTTTCCAGGAATCAGCCCCATGTATAGGAGCTAATGGGCAGATAAGAGTATTTGCTTAGCTCTTAACCTATCATTTATTGAGATAAAGATGTGCTGCTCTGATACATACCCTCCTCTTCTCCACAGCTATCACCACACTCRGTTGCCTCTTCATCAGTTGGGTATGGGGTGGTGGTCTCTTCGCTCTTCAAAGTGGGCACCAGCGTCTCTGCAGTGGGCTTTACATCTGAAAAAAATGGACAGTACAAAAAGCTCAGGTAGGAGGAAACAAAGCAAAAAATCTTTTTCTCATGTTCTTATAATGGCAGGAAGAGATAGAACAAGAATACCATGAAATTTCCACGTGCTACAAATGTCAGCATGGTTTGAACTTCAAGTGAACTGGCTATTTCCATATGGGAGTTCCTTTGATTTAGAGTTCCTGTTGGACAAGGCTCTCCTCTAGACATACATGCTACTTTTTCTCTTAATTTTTTAATCTACACTGGTGTTGGCAATCCGCTTAGCTGTCATTACTGGATAAGAGAGATCACAGGCAGAACATCTTTTTCTTTCATAAAGGCATATGACACGTTAAAAAAACACACACAACATTCCCACCAATTGTGCCAATTTATAAAACAAGTCACTCAAACCCACAAATGACGTAACTGCAAACGGACCCAGAGGATCCCCTAGTGCGCTCTGGCTCGCTGCAGAAAGCATCTGGTTTCACACTCCAGGCTCCTGACTAAGCTTTCAAAGGGTCTCTGTCCAATTTCCCTCTCTCCAACATGGCCTGTATGAAACAACCTCCAAGCAGGTGTCAGGGGAAATTTAAGCAAGAAAGGGAAGGATATTAAGATCAACAGTAAATGACATTAGGTTCCAGCAGTCTCTCCTTTTATGGGTGCGTTAACTGGAGTACAGCATGCTCGATTCTTTCCACTTTTAAAAAGAGGCTGCTTTGCTCAGTTATGTGTGATTGTGTTTCTTTGTCAGCACCCTTCAGGATATCATTTAATAAAGCCAGAAGCAGGAGGAAATGGCTAAATACATTGAATATTTTCCATAGGCTCCTTTCTGCCCTTTTATTTTCCTGTTATTAAACATGTTGCACATAAACTCTCAGGGTTTTTTTACTTCTTTTTTTTCCCAGTGGCTGTCTTTTGTTCAGAATAAAATACCAAATAACCTCAAAGTCTTTTAATTTGTAAGTTCAAATTTGTAACAACCCCATAAAACTCCAAACGCAACCAAGAAGCAAATTGCAAGCAGCCAGGCACAGAAAAATGTCATAAAAAAGAAAAGAAAAGAAAAAAAAACCAGAAGCAGCAGGTGAAGGCAACATATCAAAAGCTGCAAGTTATTTAGAGCTGGTACATTTTTTTAGGTTGTTTTTCATGTATATTGAGATTTATAGCTGAAATGTGACAATGTGGAAGGACCTTGAAAGCCTAGTCCCATACGGGACACAGATGCTGAGCGGATGTAAATCAACGGTGTTGCATTGCCCTGGACAAGCCGCAGAAATTATCTTGAAAAATCAGTTACCATGGCAGAGCCGCAACACGATGGTTACAAGAGATAATGAAAATAGCAGGGAGGACAATGTGATGTGTGAAATGGAAAGTGAAAGAGAGAGGTCTTGCTTGCTTGCTTTCTCTCTCCCTGGCCCAGCAAGTGTCTGTGCAACTGGTAGTAACTGCTGATCAAAATGCAAAGTCACTGAGCAATTGAAACCAGATGTTTGGAACTTCAAAGGAGAGAAAACCAGCTGCAAGTGAACATTCATCAATCTCCACGCTTCAGAGGAAAAATTTTGGCAGGTCTTTGAAAGAAGCCAGTTGCTGACTGCCTGCTTCCCAATTTTTGAGTTACTAGCCAACTAGTTTGTGAGCCCAGTTGCTGTTAAGTTACCTGTTTGACTCAGTAACTAAGATGCTTGTTGCTGATAAGAAATAGAAACAGCTGGGCAGGGTACACATGGGCTTAGGCCCTCACTTCAAAATATTTTTAATCAGCTTGTTTTAATCCATCTCTTCATCTTGTTCCCAAGCAAGTGCAATTGCCTGGGTTTTCACAGCCAGTTCTGTAATGTGCCTGGGTCCTCCCAGCAAAGGAGGGCTGTATCTTGGTGTTGTCAAGGACTGCTGCATGTAGCCAGCCTGGATTTAACATGCAGATAATGCCATGGGCTATCTCTGCTCCCCAGGTTGCATCAGGGATATAAATGCATTTTATAACATGGTGAATCCACAAGATTACAAGCCCTGCTCTGACTACAAAGCTGAATGCCTGTAGATCAATAAAGCTACGAATATTTATGACTTGGCAGTTGAGTTTTAAACATTACAATGTGCAAATGATTAGACAGCCACACTGGGAAATGACCATACAGCACCCTGCCTGGAAAAAACATGGGCTGTTGCTGCTGATATTGAAACTGAGCGTGGATATAGCTGTAGTAGAAACTTTGGACCAAAAATAGCACAAGAAGTTGAGGATGCCAAACCCCTTAATCTCTAATTTGGAGGAGTTCAATGGATGGGCTGACACGTACATGGTCGGAGGTCTCATGCCACTGCCTCCCTTTGCGGCAGTGATGCAGCACTGTGATGCACCAGCCAGCAATGGTCTGCAGAGATCTGGCAGCTGAAGACTCCTGGGACCTGCAGGAAGCAGCGACGAGGGAGCTGCCCAACCACTTCTGCATGGAGCCTCAGCTCCTGCTGCTTGCATGAAAGCCACGGCACCTGCTTCTCCTACAACATCCCAAAGATGTTGTAACATTTAAATTGAGATCTAATCTTGATTTAAAGTTTAGATCATTTACAATGGATTCCCAGTCCAGGGGGAGATTTGCCATTGACTTCAAAGGTGACAAATGATCATTATTAATGGTGTGTACGTGTGTTGTGTGATTTGCTGTTAAGTGTTTGTAATGCATCTCACAGGAGGAAAGGGTAGTAAAGACTCCACARAAGGGCGGAAAAAAGCTCTGTGTCTTTTAAGCTTCCTAGACTGGGAATTCTTACACGAAAATGCCTTCTACAGATGTGTTTATAAAATGGAAATCATACCTCTTTATCACTGACATCTGGACACCAGATTCAGATTTAAGCAGATATTATTAAAAAATAAAATAGATAAAAAGGGACAACTAGCCCCTGGCACTGAAAAGCTAGCATCAGACCCAATGAGTTGTCGGGTGCGTTTTTGGCTTTTGGGGATGAAACTATGGAGCAATCAATCACCATTGAGCCTCAGAGGGTCAGAGGCACAACCTCTACTGATCCCAGTGAGTGTTAGACAGTTTTCACCTCTGTATTAAAAACAATGGTGGCTGCAAGGCATACCACTTGTGAAAAACAGGTGGGCAAAAGTGAACAAACTTCTCTGGTCTTAGGGATGTTGTAGAGACATCGTAGAGTTAAATCCCCAGCCTTGTCTGCAGAAGGATTTCCACATGGGGTTCAATGAGAGAGGGACAGTTGTTTTTACAGCAAAGCCTTATTCTGGCAGCTCAAGATACCTGTACTGGTCACTGCACCCTTCTTCTGCACCTCTGCTTCTCTTCCTACTTTTTGTCTTATCCATTTGGATTAAAAAGCCCAAATGTTATCTAACAGAGAGACTGGGAAAGCCTGCACAACATCCAGATAAAAGATCTGAAAGGAGGGAGAAGGGAGTTGGGGACAAATCCCGCATGGGGCTCTGTGTGAAAGCTTGGATTGGGGTCCAAACATTGCTGCTACATCCTGCATCAAGGCCAGTTCTTTTTAAGGTGGAAGTAAAAAGATGGTGTCAGGCCACACTGCAGGTCCTGCCTTCATGGCTGCGGTCTCCCTGCCACAGCATAGCCCTGAGGTGGGACAGCAGGGAGAGAAATAACCTTACACTTGCACCTTGCTGGTTTAGTGCCTGCCACAGCCCCGATGGAGCTAGTGGGCAGAGGCGCAGGGGCTCCTACCTGTCCAATTGCAGCCCAGCACCTCCAGGCGCATTCCTATTCCCGCTGGGGACCACCTCTCTGGGTGCACTCGGACGTACTGGGCAGGAACAGGGTCAAACCTCCGGACTTCAGGAATATCGTAGTGGATGTTGCCTTCAAAAAGCTACAGAGAGAGAGAGAGAGAGAGAGAAGGCAAGTGATGTGTGCATCCCACACGCTCTGCACCAGACTTGATAATTTGGGTCTGGCAGGACGCAGCCACAGTTTGAAATAGTTTAGCTGTCCGACTCTGGGCCATCAAGTCCAGCTGAGCAGAAATTGGGCTGTTCCTCCTCAGTTTCAAGAGGACCAGACAGGCTGTTTCTAAGAAACTTGCACAATCTCTCTTGGCCTCTGCTTTATATCCAGGGGTCAGATTCTGATCGAAGCCACGCAGGGGAAGCCTGGGGAACATTCACTAACTTCGCATATAAGTAAGATCAGATTTGTCCTTTGGCAAATAAAGAAGCTACTGCATGTTCTAGGATAGTATAAACGCTCAGTTTTCCTCACAGTCCAAGTACTGCTGCTTTTCAGCTTACGTGCACGAACTCAAGTCTGTGGGGAATAAACAGAGGGCTATAGATAGCATCAGGCTTTCTAAGACTCATTTGTAGGATCAGGAAAAATTAAMACTTACCCATGTTTTCAGAAGCAGGTGAGTTTGCATAAAAACAGAACAGGCAGTAGCAGAGAATTCATTTATTCCTCAAGCCCCCTGCCACTCCCATACTGCTAAGCAGAAAGATTATGGGGAACTCCAACGATATGGGAAAAACACAGGGAATTTCAGAGTCACACCAGTGTGGCAAAAGGGACTTCAGATATAGCAAATTTCCCAAAGAGAATTTGTGATTCATCTTCCTCTTCCAGAGATGCAAGCCACAACAGCAACACCTTTCCCCTTAAAATATGTAATTAGTTTGTGTCAAACATAATYGAACACACCATCTTGTGGGCTCTGACCTGCAGGAGCTGGGAGGACCAGAAGGTGATGTCCACATCCCCAGGCCTGGTCCACAATAAGAAATGAAGGGAAATTGCCATCCCTGGGGCAAGGTGGAACCTACAGCCTCTAGTACAGCCTAGGAGCAGGACCCGGGGACACAACTTGGGATTTCACGGTGACAACCCAAACTCCCAAGGTCTCTGTGGGGAGAGAGCTCATTTCCTAAGACCCTATCAGGCAGACCGAAGATAACCAGAAACATATCTTGTTTTGCAGCTGCTCCAGGCAGCGCCTACCTTGGCTTGCATTGTTTTGGGGTCCTGGATGAAGTCCCAGTCCTTTCCATTCATGCTGTAGGCCACCTTAAACTTCTTCACGAAGGAGCGGGACTCGGTGGTGGTCATGCTGTCCCCTCCGCGAGCACCCTGGATAATGACGCCTTTGATATTCTTCGGGACGCCAAGGTCCACCTGCAGCCACTCCTCCCCAGGCTGGGCTTGGGGGAGGCGGGGAAACCAGCCTGAGCGGCTGCTCACCAGGCGGGCCATGCTGGGAGACCAGTCGTAGCCTCTGATGGAAGAGGCTGAGATCTGAGAGTCAGGGATGAGGCCGGAAAGCATTCCCAGCAAGTTGGAGCAGGGTGAATCTGCAGGGAAGGAAAGGGCATGAACAGCTGGGGCGGTTGAAGGGAGCGCTTGTGGTTTTCCCCACAGGTTTAAGCTCTGGGCACTAAACCAGCACCAGCACTGGGCGCTTCCCCCTTGCCTCCGGGGCCTGGGTGCCTGTCCCCCAAAGTGCATCCCTTGGGATGGGTGCCCCCATGCTGCTTACAGTGTCACCATTCCCACCGCAAGCAGCCAGGACGGCTGTGGGTACAGCACCCTGGGACAGGCTGTCGGAGAGACAGAGAGGAGGGCTGAGGCCGAGGGGAGGAGGGGACCCTCACCAGTGATGCGGCAGCCATACAGCTCCAGCCTCAGGGCGATGCCATTGTGCCAGCTCTGGGGACGGATGCGCACGAAGCGTGTGAGCACCGGGCTGTGGATCTTGTTGAGAACCACCTCTGTGGCATCCTCGTTGGCCTGAAATGTCTGCAAGGGAGAGGGGGCACAAATACAGTTACGTCCTCTCTGGGCAGAAAGAAATAACCAGATCAGCAGTCGAAATATCTCAGCAGGGAAAACTGAAGAGAGGCTTTCTGGGCAGGGCCAGACTCCGGCCAGGGCAAGCACCCAGGGGCAGGCAGGGAGAGCTGCGCCACTGGCAGGACAGCATGGTGGATGGACTTGCCCATCAGGCAGGAGACCCAGGATCTTGCTGCCCTGCTGCCTCTCACAGCACCCCGAGGCACCTCGGACTATGAGGACACACCTGCTTCGAGCTCACCCCCAAACCTAGAGCTGCTCCAATTCAAAAGGCCAGATGTCCCCAAAYGCTGTGTGAGATCTTGCCTCCCCTCCACAGGTAAACGAGGAGACATCCTGACACGTCCTCGCACCGAGCTCCACCAGGAAGCATCGTGCGGAAGCAGTGGCGCGAGCAGGGAGGATGCCACCTCTGCCTGGGGCGACAAGCCGCCGTCCCAGCCAGCCCCTCGCCCCTGCCTCTCTGGCGCACACGCAGCCCGCCACACAGAGACAGCTTTTTGGGACAGTTTATGATCCGACATGATACGAAAAGCCTGCTGCCTTACCAGCTGGCCATAATCAATAACTACCAGATGGACATTAGATCCACCCCTCCTGCCCATTGTTTTAATAGGCCGAACAAGGATTGGATACTTGTGTTTCTGTTTCAGGCTGCAGAGCCATAGTAGGGAAGAAAAGGGGGGGAAAGAGGAAATACCCAACCTGAGGGCAATTTTCAACCCTTTCTCTGCCACCAGCATAAAGCACTAAAGCTCACAGACCGAGGCTGCAGGCATTGCCTGCTTTCCCTCCAAGCACGCAGGCTCTCAGGACAGGGCTAGGGCATCCTCCGATCTCAGACAGGAGCCGCATCYGCACTGAGACATTGGCTGGGCTCTTCTGCAGGCTCCTACCCTGCGTATGCCGTGCTAAGCACAGGAGCTCCCACTAAGTTTATCTCAGAGCGGAGCAGGAGAATGTAATCTCTGGCACCGATCTCCTTCTGTTGGAGGCAAGAGTCAAACAATTCAACTGCAGATCCCTGTGATCCGGGACAAAAAAAGGGGTGAGGCTGTATCCTGGCCTCTCGCCTTGAATAGCGGTTAAGAAGCATTTTATAAGCCTCCCACAGCTCTAGGCCTGCAGACGGCACATGTTACTGCTCTTCTCCCAGGATCCAGCAAGCCAGGGCGTGCAGAGGGCGTTCACAGAGAGGGACAGCGGCTGTTCGCAGCACCGCAACCAGCTCTGGGCTGCCCCTGCGCACCACCGTCCAGCCCGGGACAGCGGCACTCCTGCCAGGGTGGGGAGCAGCCACCCCACAGAGGGCCTTGGTCGCAAATCTGGCTGGTAATTGGGATTTGGGGTTGATGTGAACTTGAGCAGAAATGCTAATCTGGAGAATATATATCATGCTGCTACCGTTTAGCAACACAGCATGGTTTATGTGTTTTTAATATCCTATTTTATCCTGTCTGACCCCACTTCCCATCCTTTTCCTTGCTCAGCAGACACCAAATACCCTTTTTTCCAGCAGGAGGGCTATAAGAAGAGTGGTTACTGTGAAACACTCTCCAGGCATGCGTGTGTGTGTGTGTGTCTTGTAAACCTGTGGGAACACACACACACACACACACGGGCTGAAAGGATACATTTCCACACCACAGCAAAGCCTCCAGCTTTACGTCAACACAGAAGCTGACACACAACACCTTACCTCTGAACCTAACACCGGAGGACAGGAAATGTTTATCTGAGCCGGCGCAACTATTTTAGCATGAGGAGCAGCACGTCAGGTCAGCCCAAAGGTCCCTCTGTCCCAGGGGGTGGCTCCTGATGGTGGCCCCAGCAGATGCCCAGGGACAGCAAGCCCGGGGGAGTCTTCTCCTGGCAACCTCTCTTCGCTTCCCACAATAAGCAGTTTGAAGACTCCACGAGCCAAAGGTTGCATATGGACCAGCATGTTTAACAGTCACTGACAAGGTTTGCTGCTCTTTTTGATTTAACATATTTCCAGTTTTGTTCTTTTTTAGCTCACTTCGCACATACGAGCATCAGGGGCCAGAATCCAAATTTACACCAGCGTAATTTGTTGCTGACTTCTGCAAAGTCAAGCTTGACAGAAAGCAGAAGCAGGACTGAGCCCAAAAACTTTATCACTACCACATGCATTRCTGAAAGCATCTCTTCCACGACCTTAGTCCCAACCACCTGCTTCTAAGGAGAGCAACCTCAATTCTGCTTTAGATTTGGGGCCCAGTAATTTCCTCAGACTAGATCACATTCCACAAGCTATGTAACTCCTAATTGGGGCCTTGACACTCCGGACTGCCAGTTTATGAGGGCAGAAACAGCACCTGACTTCCAGGTCTAGTATCAGCTGCGTTGGYAGGATCTGCCCCAGTGAACCTTGTTTCTGAAAAGCCCCAACTGATCATAGCAAGTCATTGCTTCACACCCCGTTCAGCGTAACAGAAAGGGGCCATTTTCAKAGGGCAGGTGCTTAGTGCTGTTAGAGAGGCGGGGTGCTCCCGTGTGCCTGGCCTTTCAGCCTCCTTCCCAAGTGGAAATGCATCGCGAGCCCGCAGGTCCCGATGCTGCTGACCAGGGTCTGACCCTGAGCGTAYGATTTCTCTGCCCTGAAAATGCTGACCCCAGAGCCCAAGCGCACCATGGAGAGAGTCCCATTGACTTGAACAGGCTCTACATCCTGCCTCAAATTAGCACTCACGGCATGGGAAGAACTAGCAGGAAAATGTGTGAAATTGGGAGTGCCAAGAAAGCAAAGATTTCTTCCCCCTTACCAAAATAGAACATTGCTATTCCTCCCATCCTATCTGCTTCCCATCCCACTCAGCACATATTTTGAGCCAAGTCTTCGAATGGTGTAAATCAACATATCGCCATCGAAGTATAAGAAGTCACAGTAATTTACACCAGCAGAAAAAAAAATCTGGCTGTGATCTAGGGAGAGAGATATATACACACTCAGCAGAGAGCACACATGCGCATGCGCATGCACACACACACACACACACACTGAAGGGTGACGGAGCCAGAAGACGAATGGGAAAACCATTAACAAATTAAAAGCACCTTCCAAGAAGCAGTCAAGGGAACTCATTTTCACTGCTGCATCAAAAAGCTGCCCATSCCCTCCCCACATACTTAATGTTTACTTCCGTTTTAGTCCAGTCGGCAGGTCTACATGTAAAAYTAAATTGATAATCAATGAGAGCTGACCTGCTTAATTAATTTGCTGCAGAAAGCAAGTGGTGGGAGATGATGTCTAGGCTAGAGGAGGATTGGGCAAGTTTTTCATGTGCATGCACATGCAGGCTCCACACCAACACTTGCAAGTCGTATTTCTGACACATTGGAACCACCATGGGGTGATGGGGGGATTTCTGAAGCTGCATTAGTTCCAGTGGGTATGGGAATTGTGCCAACGGCAGAGTTTGGAGTGAAGGGAGTGAAGGACAGGGAGACAAAAAGCGCCATGAAGTCAAAGAAGCAGTGAGTCAGGGAGGGGGCAGGAGGTAACCTTTCTCCTGCTTTATTTATTGTGCTGCTTGGCCACTATGCAATTTCTTGGGGAGCTAAAGAAAGTGGCTGGGGGAGACAGAGGAGAAGGCCAAGGATGGCAGCAGCTCTGCCTTCGTCCATATGTATGTGTCTCTCTGGACCCACTAGATTTACTGCAGGATTATGTTACTCCCGTGGAGACAGAGCCCTGGAACAGAGCACGTTAACAGGATTAGGGCTTCAGGATTGAGACAGAGAAGCATGAAGGAGAAAAGTAKGGGAGATTATTTTCCTTGTCAGATAGGGAAAGCATAAAATGGGGCATGTTTGATGGTGGGAGGATTCTGGCTCGAGTGGAGGGTGGATAGTTCTGGATTTATTAAATCCAGGAACAAAGAGGTAAAAGAAAAATGACACTTGGCAACACTCAACAAAGCACAGCCGTCTGGGCAAGGCACAGCATGCTGGGCTGGGCTTKCCAGCGCCGTGTCTTTGAGAGGCTCCACTCAGATCCGGGAGTCACCAGGGACATGAGGAGTGGCACTCTGTTAGCCTGCAAAGGAGATATCAGGCCCAGAAGTACAAAGCTTCAGCCTTGCTAGGAAAGCCAGGGCTGTAATTCTCCCCTGGTACTGCACCAAGGGTGAATGCACAGGGCTGCCTTTCCCAAAGCCTGATGTCTTTGTCCTGCCTGCGAAAGCAGCAGAAGCAGGCTGGGACCTGGGGATGCTTCTGGGCAAACCCTCTGCACCATGATGTCTCTGTGCAGAAGCACTTGCGGCCTTCTGGCTGATTACGCAAGCTTTTCCTGAGTTTTCCAGATAAAGAAGCCACAGGACTGAAAGCTTTTCTCTCCCTCCCCAGGTGAATGAACACAGGAGACCTCATTAAGAACTGAAAGGACAGAGAAATGCTCCTAAGGGAAGGCACAAGGGTCTCCAAAGAGTCATCCTCAATACTCCCTGCCAGCACCAAACACCTCTGATGTCCCCGGCTCCATGCACAGCTGAGATATTTGGCTCTCTGCAGCAATTCAACCTGCCTTCTTGCATCCACCTGAAATACCACCCAGGAAGGTTAGCTGATAACAAGCACAAAGCCGTCAAAATGAATAGGAAATGGAAAATGCCCATCAGCTGGATCTTGCTGCCATTTCTCATCCATTGACTTCCACAGGTTCTCAAAGCAAATGTTTCTGTTTCATCCTCCCATTTTACACACAGAGCAATGGACGCAGCGAGAGCACCCATCACATTCCCAACCCACCCCGAATCCTGAAACCCATCCCATCCCCCAGTCCTTCACCACACTAGATGATCCCCATGAGCTGACCTCCACAGTTACTAAGACGGAGTGGCTCAGACCACACGGGAGCTGGAACCTGAGACCCTACAAAGAAGGAAGTGGATCAGAATGGATGAGCACTTTGTTTTCCAATAAAATCCTCACAGTTGAATCTGTCCGAAGAAAATGGCCAAAAACAAAAGGTCAAATCCTGCCAGGTGCTCTTTTCCTTCCTTGGGTTCAAGAACGAGTTGTTGTTTTCTGAAGACATTTGCAAACCGCTCGATAAGATCTTGGCGTGCAAACCAGGGTCGGTGCCTGGAAGATAACCTCTGGGGCCATTGACCACGGATGACACAGAGGGGGATGCAACAGGGAGGGCAAGAGCCAGAGCAGCCTTTCTGGGGCAGGGGTTGTTTGGCCCTGTCCCATGGGGATGCACTGGTGGGTAGTAAGGGGCGAGTGTGGGGCAACACATGGTGGTGGCCGCTCTCCTCCCCATCTCCTCTCTCAGGGGACACACAGAAGACAGCTCTGCACCTTCGGCCAGGTCGCTCCGTTAGCCTCTCCCCCTGGTCCCACGCCCCAGGCAAGGCGAGGGCATCACCCCCTGGACAGAGGGACGTCTGGGGTGTGCTGGGCTGGGCTTTGTGGAGAGCGGGCTGCCAGGCAGGGGGAAAGCCTTTCGCRTTTCCCTCGCCCTGAGTGCCAGCAGCTGGGGACTCAAAGGTGAACCATCACATTTCGCAGGGAAACACCCTGGCCCCACTCTCCTCCGAAACACTGGAGGGAGGGGAAGTGGGGGGGTGAAAGAGAGGAGGTCAGAGCTCCCCATCCTCTGCAGAGAGCGCCATCCCCTCCCCAACCCTCCTGCACTCACTGGTTTTCTCTTGCTTTAGTTCCCTGATGAAGATGTAAATGTTAGCTGACCCACCTATAACATGGCGGAGCTTTGCTTTTGGCCAACACAGCTGGCAGAAATTCAGAGCAGTGTTTGATACACCCCATATGCCTATGTGTGCATGTGCATATATATATGTATGTGTATATACACGTATATATCTGCATGTATATAGAGGAATAGAGAGTCACTGTCTGTCCACCCCCTCCCCTTCCTCCCCGCTCTTCATGGCACCAAATCAAGCTGCGGCAGACTTGACAAATCTATTTGGCATGGTTCGCTCCACCGTTGCAGCCTGAACCGTGCGGAGCGCCGCACTGACGCAGGGAGGAATCTGCACCTTGAATACAGACATCTGGGAGCTTGCCTAATGCAGGAATGGTGGGGATTCACGCAGGCGGGGAATGCAGGGCCAGACCCCTCCAGCACCAGGCCCGTGAGCAAGGGGCTTTGCCCTGGCCCTGCTGTGGCTCAGCGGCTGGCGGACGGTCATTCGGTGGGGAGGGAAAGCAGTCACCCAGATGCAAGGGGTAGACRAGCCACCAAAAAGCAATTACTTATCCTCCAGCCTCGGGAGGTATCTGCTAAATTGAGGCCAGAACATGGGAACGAAGCGAGACTGGAATAAAGGAGTAAAAAAGGAGAGGTTTGATTTTTCCTCTTTTTTATGAAGAGAGAAAACAGAGCAGAAAAAAGCTGATAGTACTCAAGGGTCAAATCCTGAAATGGTGGCAATTCACGTGGCTATGGGACTGCTTTGGGTTGACAACAGCCAGGCTTTAGGGTCTTGCAGGAGTGATGTAAATTGGCCCAGCAGCACTGAAACCAGCCGTGCTGTCCTGCTCCACCTGGCTGAGGATCCAGTGTCCAATGCCCAGGACTGCAAGGACGGGACATCTACTCTCCCCTGCAATGAAAACCACCCTCCAGGCCAGATTCCCGCCCCAGTTAGACTCCAAAAGGTAAATTKATTGCCAGTGGTTATTTGAAACACTGAACTGTGTATTTAGCCCATCTCTCTGCCCGGCGTGTTGCCAATCTCCTGTCTGCCTTGGCTTGCAGAAATGGTCCCAGCGAGACCTCAAACTCACCCGTTTCCACAGGGTGCCCGGGGTGAGGAGAGATGGGCCCGGTTCACAGAAAGGTCTGCYGTGGCCAGCGGGTCCTGGGAAAGCACAGAGGCTTCACACCAGCGCATGGCCACCGTGTTAGGGTTATACATGAGCGCTGCCATGAGCTCTGGCCCCAGGGCCAGCCTGCCCGAGGTCTGGGGGAGCCTGGCTGCTGATCTCCTACAGGGTGCTGGGCTGCCCTGTGCCTCCATTTCCCTGCCTCTAAAATAGGACTAACACCACCCCACTGGCATGAGGTGCTTATGCGAGGAGCTTAAATACTCCAAATATTGGAGGTATGAGACCCTGCTAGGGGCCTCTKCACAGAGAGGACTCATTCTGGGAAGCAGAGTGAATTTGAACTGTGAGACACTTGTGGGGAAGGGGAAATCACACGGCCCGGAAGGGAAGGAAATGTCTGGATGAATCCTGGACAAGGCAGGCTACTGCATTTCATGCCAGCAGTGCCTGTGCCAGCAAAGGGAGGGGACAGCTAATTTAACAGAAGCGCTGAGCAAGCAGAAATTGCTGGGATGTGCGTGCGGGGGGAGGTGTGTGGGACCCCAGCCACCGAGTTCACGCAGACAGATTACGGCACATCAACAGTGAGGACCTGAGCCGCGGCAGCAGTGCTGGTGGGCACCACAGAAGAGCAGGGAAGGGCTTTCCCGAGGTGCCCTTAACCAGGGGACAACCACAAGACCAAGGCAAGTGACAGAGCAGGACCAGCCCAGCACCATGGTTGCCTTAACCYCCCTCCCCTACGCCAAAGCTCCCAAGCAGACCACCTCGAGCTTGCCTCRCCTGGCCACACAGCAGCACCTGCAAGGCTTGGAAGGGCTGAACACCTATATTTACCCTCCCTCCCCCCCACTCCCATCTCTGTGTGCCTCCCAGAAACACGTTGAGAGCATCCAGCAGCTCCCAGGGCTCAATACATCCTTGCCGACCGCGCCTGCTAGCGCAGATCCCACAGCTCTGGCAGCCTGAATCGCTCCTCATTATTTATTGTTCATTTTGTTCTCTGGGATGGTGCGATCCCCTCTTAGGATTTGTGCCCTTTCATTTCCAGGCCTCAATAACTCCTGAACTACAGTTTCATGTGGTTTTGTGATTGTTAACCCAGCATGCGGATGGGGCTATGGCCATAAAAGCTCAATGAATCTTGTATGGCAAAACACAGGCTGTGAAAGCATTTTCTCCTTCATTTGCAGTCAAATAACATACTCTTGCCACCACGCAAGATGCAACAGCAGCCAGGTTTTCCAAGGAATAGGGTTTCCTCATTGCTGTGCAGAGGAGAAGGGACTATTTCTGCTCAGAACATCATCAGTCTTTTAGCCCTCATCAGAAAAAGGGTCCCTCACAGATTAAACACTCCAGGCCTGTAAAATCTCTCTGTTCTATTCCCTCCTGTTGGCTGCAAGACTCACCAAGGTGAATGCAAAAGAGACAAAAAGGCCTTTACCTTGTGGTTTTTCCCATGTCGGTACATCATCCAGTCCTCCCCATTGGTGCTGACCTCCAGCTTGTAGGTACGGACATAGTAGCCATTCTGGGTTTCTCTGGAGATGGCACCCTGGGTGGCAATGGCTGTGAGCACAGTCAGGAAGTGGAGGTCCACCTTTCCAGGGGAAAAAGGGACAAGAGAGAGAACGGTGACCACCTGAGAGCCCAGGTTGGCTAGTTAGTTCTCCTCTCTGCCTCTGAAACATGAAAAGGTGCGAATTCAGTCTGTCTCACTCCACCTGTGGGCGCACATTCAACAGGCACAAACCCCCTGGGCTGACTTCAGCAGGATGCTTGCAGATAGGACCATGGGACAAAAGTAACTAAGGATCTTGATGTCTGTCCATATGGGACCATCACAAAGCCTTCTTCCTGCCTCAGACCAAGCAACAGGATCTGCACAGAAGCTCAGGTCCATTAAAGCAGGACACAGGCTGACTTTTTCCGTGTAAAATAAAAGCATGATGTCCAATTAGCAAGTGCTGTAGTTCCTGGTTTTCCCTTGCTCTTTTTTTTTTTTTTTTACAATGTGGGTTGAGAAAGGTCAGCAGAGCTGGCTTGGTAGCACTGCCATGAATGAAGATGAGACGTCTGCTAGAGGCAATGACATTCACCACCTCCCATTCCTAGTGCCCTTTAGCAAGCAGTGTCTCACAGCGATGTGACACAGCCAGAAGCCCTGTGAGGACAGAGACTGTGGACCTAACGAGCTCCCAGGAAAAGCCTTTGCTCTGTCAGGCCCCTACCTGACGTTAGCCTGCTCATGCTCCCTGCATCAATGATGAGAGAAATATTATTCTAGTTGTTTTTCCACACGCCTCCTAGAGACTTTGGTCCTCAGGCCAGTGGCAGAGTCAGTGGCGCTTGTAAATGGCAGAGGTCCCTCAGTCTCTGTCAGTATGCTGGAAAGTCCATCAGGTTTTGGGCAGGAAGGAGGGAGTGGGAGAGGGATAGTGGGTCGAGTCAGCCCTCGTGCAGGYGTGATGATGGGAGAGCCAGCCTGTTGCATTTCATGGAGGCACTGCAGCTCCCCTGCTGCTTGCTCCCCATGAGCCACAGAGGCAATAAAAAATTCAACAAGCCTTATGGTCAAGTGTCAGTTTAACAGCGTGACACTCCATTTGGTGGGGGAAGAGGCGAGGGTGCTGGAAAGTGTGCGTACCTGGAGGTACTCTTTGTTGCTGTCTACATTGGGGGTCCAGCCGTTGTCATCACTGTTGAGCCGGCTCTGTTGAGGGGTCCATCGCCCATCTGAGTAGGTGGAGGAGGCACTGATCTGCATGTTGGAGATCCTGCCAGACTCCATCCCCAGTGGCACGTTGCACTGGAAGTCTGGAGCGGACACACAAATGCACACACGCTGATCAGCTTACAGTCTCTGTACTTCACTCCCAAGTGGAAGGCAGCCCTGAACTATCCTCCCCAGCTAACCCCGAGCAAAGCTGCCTGCCTGGAAAGATGAACAGATCTGCACCATCCTGCAGGCTGTGTGTGCTCACAGATGGCACTGAAAAATTAAAGATGGGGCAGCTTTATGTTTGCATGGCCCTCTGAAAACTAATACAGTCCAGATCTTTCTCCCTTTCTCTATCTCCTTCACCTTTGCACAGTTTTGACACAATTCTGTCCCTTCCCTCCCTCCATCTCCACCAAGATGTCCCAAGTACCCTTGCCACAAAGTTCCCCATCTTCTTGAAGGCTGGAGGTGAAATCTAAGCACTGACAAGGCAAGGAGTATCGCAGGTACAACGCAGGTTCAATGCCTGGAATGGGAAGGTCTAAAGGTTTTGTGTGCGTGTGAGAGTACGGATGCATGTGTGTATGTGTCTGTGTATATGTGCATGCRCTATATGTGATATCAGGCCCATAGGAATTAACCAGCCAAGAGTATGAAAGACTCTGGTATGCTTTCATTTGGGTTTCCTCACTTCTAAGGCTTTAAAAGTCACAATTAGCTCAATCTTATCGAACATCTCATATTATTTTATGGCAGCTGTCCTCTAARAACAATAGCAAAGAAAACATTGATAGGAAATACTGCATGGGCCCAAGCGTGCTGCTGCTGTAAATCAATGGGGCTCCACCAAACTGCCTGTGTTTTTGATGTGGCCAAGTCAACCCCRGGTGGAAATGATGGGCCAAGTTCTCAGTGGTATTATTAAAGTTTCAATTTTACACCAGCATAAATCAAAACAGGCCTGGCCCTTTAACAGCTCTTGTGCTTGATTTCTCAAGCTTTGTGTGTCATTAACATTTTATTTCCCAATCCTTTTAAAGAACCGAATAGAAAGGGGATTAAAGAACAGATCAACTGAGTGTGGATATAGGTAATGGTGAAGAGCTCATGCTTGTCTGTAACTCTCACAGCCTCAGCAGAACATCCCTAACTCAATCACAGAGCAAGAGCCTGTAACCCAACTGCCCTAGTGCTGCACAACCCCTACTCTACCCTGCTCTCCATCATGGGCTTTCAGTGTCGGGTCAGGGACCCCCTCTCTTTCTCTGGGACTGAGGGGTGTCCTGAAGGCTTCTTCTGTTGTATCACAGGTTCACTGCTAACAGAGGTCAAGAACTGTAGCTCTGATGTAAAAATACCATGGGAAAACAAACTGAATCTTTCCTCGTCTGCAAGCATTATCACAAAGAATCAAAATGCTCTTCATTCTCAAAACACACAACTTAACTTCCTCACATCAATTTACCTCCCTTAATAAGGGATCTAAAACAAATTTTGGTTTGAAATTCTTAAAGCTTTAGGCATTATTTAATTAGACAGCCAATTCCAATTTGTAGTTCAGGGCTGGGAATTTTTGGAAAACCAGAGAGAGGGAGAGAGTATTTTCCCCTGTGCTTTAATGAATCTGCTGCACCCACTGGGCTGAAGTCTTCCCCTAAATCTTTTGGGCTGAGTACATACATGAAGGATTCTATCCCAAAAGGTTTTGAGAAGACTTCACAAGCAAGTGAAAAGTCAAAGAAAGGTCAGAAAGTGTGATTCTTACTGAAATCTCACTTCTATAAGAAACAGAGAACACACCTAGTGTAACTGCTGTCTGCATTGCCAGTGGGGGACCAGCCCCTGGACACACTCCTGCCTGCCTCTCTCTCACATGTGCCAAGTGAAAGACTTGGGAAAAACAGGCGACACGACTGCCTAAAGTCATACACACACATTTCCAACTTACTTTCTGGGACTTCCTGCTGGATCAAGTAGTACTGAGCTGAGAAACCGTCTTTAGCCACTGCCAGGTCCGTGTGGAAGGTGAGCGAGAGGACRCCGGTGGCTGAGCGGATGTCTGACGGCATCCTAGTGCCACAGTACCTGCCTATCAAGGGGCCAACTGCAAAAGAAAGAGCAGCAAAGGTAATGCTTGCTTTTCCACCGGCCTCCTGGGTCACCAGCAGATTGGCATCACTCAGCAGGGATACCTTAGCAGGACCGGTAGGGATAAAAGAAAGGCTTTGGGGATGGGCTATTTTTTACATCCGCTGGCCTGGTGCCATGCAGCGTGCCGTGCAGAAATATCCACTGCAGCAGGCATTCTCTGCAATTGCTGGGAAATGCTCCAATCTGCTCCGTTTCTCGGTGTTGGTACGTGGTAGGGAGGTCCTCCCAGCACTGCATGAACCCACTGCCCTTCCCTGAGGGAGGAATGGTGGTATCTTGGAGTGTCCCATGGGGCTTTTCAGATCAGTGGTTACAACAGAGCAGTAGTTTGGAGTTTAATGCATGCAAGCTTCTGCAAGGGCACTGTCCCCACAGCCAGCCACGGAGTGTCCCGATGGCAGGCTGCATGCTGCAGCCACATCTGAGGTTAGGCACCTTTGGTGTTCAGACACAGACTGCACAGTTTTGGAGCTTTGTGAGACACCATGAAAGGATGACGACAGCAGCGCAGCACCCCATGGCTTACCCTGAGGGATGCCGTCCCAGATGTCCAGCCAGTCATACTTGCAGTCTCCTTCCCCACCCTGCAGCGGGTCGTGCTCGAGGTCGAAGAGCAGGAAGTGGAGGAGGATTTCTGTCTTTGGCTTGGCTATGATGGTGAAGATGCAGTCCAGGTTGTGTGGATACTTGTCAGGGAAACCTGGAGACTCAATAGTGCCGTTGGAGGCAGTGAAGTTTCTGGAGCAGTCCTCAGAGCCTGTAGTGGCAGAAAAAAACCCACACCCTTAGCAACAATGCAGCTTAATGCCAACAGCTTGACACACAGTGGAAACCCCATTTTGAGCTTAGAGGGGTTTCCAGATATTCACTTCTGGAAATGTCCTGTAACCCAAGAGCTGTGTGAATTCCTGCAAGGACCAAGTGGGTGATTTTCAAAGCTTTCCACAGGTGGAGAGACAAGGTCCGCCCATTCACTGGAGTGGACAGCATGTGTCTAAATCCCTCAGACAGTTCTGCAAATGTAAACTGTATGCCACTGCTGATCCCCCTGCCAATGACTCCAGAAACAGGACTAGGAGAGTGATCCCATCCAAAGCCATGGCTGCGATTTGGCAGGTCAGCACCCTGCCGTGTCCCCCATGCCAGTGCTGGTGGCCTTGGTGGGGAAGGGAGGCCACGCCGAGCTGGGCTGGGCTTCCCCTGCCAGCCCTACCCACTGTCTGCCGGGCTCCCCAAACAGCCAACTGCTGGGAGACCTGCGTCCGCCGCCCCAAAGCCCAGTGCGCTGGGGGCTGTCGTACGTGGTCCTCGCTGGCGCGGCTGCCACCAGCCAGCCCCACTGGCAAAGGGCCACAGTAGCTCCAGCTCTKATGGAGGAGCCCCTGTTCGGGGAGGGTGCTGCCTGGGAAGGGGCAGAGAGGAGTAAYGGCGATGCCATCTCTTTGGAAAAAGCTGTCCCCAGGGGCTGGTCTCCTGCAACCTCTCCCCCTCCGGCACGGACATCTGTGCCTCAGTTTCCTCTTGAGAAAATCAGGAAGCACAAATATTTACACAGTGAAAGGGCCCGGGGGAGGGTGCCAATGTCTCCACTGTTAGCTGGAAATCCTYGGAAACCCTCAGGAAGCATGCAGTTAGCCTGCAGACCCCTGAGTCCCACGCAAAGGACGAGGGGCAGCTCCAGCCTACATCCCTGCTCCACGGCCATGGCAAGAGTGGGGGTAATGGGAGGCGTCTCTGCTGAGAGGAGGAACAGAGCTCTCTTTCTTACAGACTGAGCCGTCAGCACCAGAAATGCAAGTTATTTCTAACCTTAAGGAAGACCTTTGCGTGGCGAGGAGGGCAGACAATGTTGCCTCTTATTTATTGCTGACCTCAGCACTGGCCTCGGCTGCAGCCGGCCCAGCTCCATGCCCCCTCTCACACAGCCAAGGTGCCTCAGGGTGGCCAGGGAAAGGGGAATTTGTGTCGTATTCATACCAYGATGACTTTGAAACCACTGCGCTGTGGAGACAGGACAATAGGCAACAGAAATCTGCAGCCTGAGGCTATCAGAGGCGAAAGGGGATGTTAGGCTAACGGCCGCTGCTGCAACTCGGCGTTAGCATTCGCAAAGGTTTCTGCTTTGGTTTTACTGGGACACCCTCCTTCTCCTCTACGAACACTTCTGCTCCAGCTCTTCCAGGCAGCACGAGCCTTCCTGGGACTAATGGGAGACTTGTTATTCAATTCAGCATTAACCTACAGGAGTCAGGCCAGCAGCCCGCAGTAATAGCAGGATCCCGGCACTGCATTATGCAGCGCCTAGCTGGAGAGCTGCTCAGGAGAGGCTCTTAATTGACTACCTAATGAAGCAGCCAGCTTTTCTGGTGTGAACCTGTGGGGTAAAACACAGAGGCAAAAAATAAGGCCAAACACAAATCACAGCATAATGCCGCAAACAGGGATAAGGGTGTACTTCGTTCCAAACAGCTCGAAAGACAAATAGGTAAATAGGGAAAATAACACAAGCTCCAAGCTAGGGAGAAAATCAAAGACTAAACCCAGAGTCAGGGACTGTCCTCTAGAGACAGGAGAGAGACATAACTATGTCACTGCATTAGACAACAACAGTTTCCTCATGTGGGGCTCTTACCCTTTTTGGCATCTTTGTCTACAGTTTGGCTGATACCAGCAAACACAATGATCAGGTTTTTTATAAGGAAGYTGCAGATAATCAACGGGAGTCATGCTGGCTTCGGCAGCACGGACCAGCCTGAGAGGAGACTTTGATGCCCAGCGCTGGAGAGCTCAGGCCAGCTCTGCCAAACTGACTCACAAAGTGAGCAGCAGGGAGGCTGGACCAGCCAGGGCAGGCGGCTCTTTTGTCAGCCCACAGACCGCTGACTGATACCCATCAGGGGATTCAAAGACTGGTATGCTGTTGTTTGTATGCAGATTGCTCCTCTCTCACACTGTGATAAGGGAAATTTAGCACAAGGTGTGGAAATAAATGCCTAGCTGAAAAGAGTTGGTTTTTTAGGTCACCTTTAAGAAAGAAAGAAGCTGCAGCCACACTGCCTTTACTGATGTGGACAATGACAATCCGATGACCTTTAAAGCTGGTGACACCCTTGCTGGCTACGCTGACAGCTCAGAAGGAAACTTCGCCCGTGCCTGCCTGCCTGCAAACAAAAGGCAGGGTTTGCTTGTACCGTGGTGGCCCCACAGCCAGCACTGCCCACCGCCCTCCCTGGGAGCCCCTCAGGCGGGTGGGCTGGGGGTGCTCCCAGATCACAGGCTCATCCCCGCTCCTGTGCCAAAAACTGCCTTGCTGGGCTGGTGGGCTGTGGCTGGAAGAAAGTGTGGCTATATTTGGAGAGGATGGCTGCCTGTGAGGGGGTGGGGTGGCTAAAGGAGCCCAAACACCACTTCAGACCTGAGGGCAGCTCTGCATGGACCTACATCGAGGGACACAAACTCGGCTCCAGTCTCCATCCAACATCCGCTCTCTCCCAGAGCAGCCCTTGCTTCCTCTCCTTCCCTACCAGCAGCAACAAAATCTCCTTTTCCCATGAATTTGGCCCTTGCTGGCTCCCAGCCAGGCAGACAGGGTTTCTGCCTGCTGTCCCTGCCCACCAGCCGCACTCAGCCTGGCCTGGCCACTTCAGCTGGCTGTACCATTCCACATTGCCCCGTGCCCGACTCAGGTCATGGACCTGATGTGAGGACAAGCACAACCCAGCGCAGTCTGCTGGGCTCAGAGTGGGTGTGTACAGGGAGGGAGAGGCAAGGGAGGATGAGGTGGGTCGGCAGTCTTCCCACCTGAACACAGGCATTCTTTGCCATCCTCCGTGCTGGCAACTGGCCTAAGCAAACCCCAGTAGCCGGGTGAACCACTAAACTCTTTCAGGACTAATCTGCATCCTAACCATTAACATACAGCKGTGGTGAGCTGGCTGCACCACAACAGCTCAATGGCCGGTTATACAGCCCAGGCAACCACCAGCAGCAGCACTTTCCTCATCCACCCGAACCTCCAGACACCTCCTGTCCTCACCATTTCACAATGAATTTGGGGAGTCCCATTCCCATCCTCTTGCAGCAGAGTCTCCACATTCATATCTACCTGTGACTGGGTTGCGGGCYGCCTGTGCACCTCTGCCTGCTGCACAGCTGGGCCAGGGCCCCTGGGGCACTGGTGCCTGTGCTCCCTGCCTTCCCTTTGAAGAGGCTGGGTAAGTGACCCTGTTGTGTGCCTTTCTGGTTCTTCACCAGGTGCGGGCAATTTTTTCATGCTGGATGCGATGACGTGAAAGCCACATGTGTGTTCTCTTCCAACGCACCACCAAAGGATGTGGGCACAGGGTGGGCACCCACATCCCCGCGCAAAACACTCTCTTGTTCCCTCGGTGCGCAGGCATACCTCTCTCACCCGCACACACAGAGCACACGCAGAGCGGGTTTTACTTTCTCAAGCCTCCTCCTTCCCAGACACACAATTCTGGCAAATATTTAGACAGAAATACTATTAAAAGGCCTTTGAGCAGCTTTTCCTTTCCTCAATAATAGTTCGGTATTAAACAGAATTATGAATAGTTCCTCTTATATCTGCCTGGAAAGGCACCRTCTCAGCCCTTGACAGCACTGCTGACAGCAGTCCCTTGAAAACCAGAGCTCCCCAGTTACAATCCCGCTTCCAGGGAGAGAAAACACAGCGTCATTGATCAGTCCTGAATCGCAGCTCCACAGGAGGGGGAGCTCCATGCGCTCCTAACCGAGGGACAATCCCCACTTAGCCCTAACAAGCTCCACACATGCCAACGAGAAAAGATGTAAGAAGTTTCTAGTCCTCRAATACAAGAGAGCATTTAACGAGGAAACCTGCTTTTGATGCCACACTGTGATCCAAAACCGCACTATCATGCGCCGCTAACATCTTTACCTTCTCRGAAATGTGATGCAACAGACTTGCTTAAATTTAAAAAAAAAAAAATAAAGAGCCCTTTATCTCTGGAGAGCATGCCAAAAATCATATTGAAAAGATGRCTAAAGACATCTCCTTGTGAAGATCATTATGGCAAACAGCCTGAGAGACAGGCACCGACTCAGACACTCACCTGTCTTGTAGATCTCGTAGCGCAGGGAGAAGCCGGCACCTTGCCGTGCGTAGTCCGAGGTGAACTTGATATAGAGAGAGGGGCCAGAAGAGATGATGGTAGGAGGTGCTATGTTCCCACAGTGCTTGCCCAGCAGGTCTGCTGCTTCACTGTCCCCATCTCGGATCTCGATGTAGTCGTACCTGTGGAGGCAGGTGAAATGACAGTAAAACCATCTGTCAGGGAGATGCTCCAGGATGCCAGGAACAAACACAAAACACTTCTTTATATCTGCATATTTCACAGAACATCTTCCAGACAGGTACTTGGGACTCTGTCACTCACACCACACCACACATCCCCCAATACGTTTTTTCCCTTTTGTCTGTCTGGCTACATTTAAGTCCCTTCCCCTGTTGCTTCTCACATCATTAATTTATTGCAGCCACATCCACTTCAACTTCAGAGTCAACATGCAAAATTTAGSACACAATTTGCCTCCATTTCCACAAGACTCCTTCGGCATGGGGAGAAGCTCAGATACAACTCTCCTGGGGCTGCTCTCCTTCCCTTACCTCTTTCCTTAAGTGCCATCATGCTACTTAGCACAGCTCAGTTTATTCCACTATCCAGGTGAGATCTGGCCAAGCACGCACCAAGCATTAAACAAATAGTCAATGTTCAATCCACATGAGCGGGTAGCTATTCTGTGCCCTGACACCACATTGGTCCTTTAACAAGCGTGGCTGGTACACTTACTTAGCACTTGGACAGTAATACTGATCCTCTTCTGTTAAGTGCTATCAAAGATTTCTGTCGATGAGAAGTGCTGCGTAAGAGCTGGGTGACCACATTCACTATTGCCTGATTCTTGTACATCCTGTAACCGCAACCTGGCTTTGCTAAACCCCACCTGGCAATCCCCCACCTGCCCACCGGCATGGCTCCTGGGCATCTGAACCGTCTGGGGGAGGAATCTGTAGGTTTGGAAGAATTGCCTCCTGGTGCAGAGACAAAAAGTTGTTGCAAAGTCTGGCTGGAAGGTGAAACTCCCACAGATTCCTTCATATTTTCTAGGCCATGACTAATGGCAAGGTAGTATCAGGCTCTGTGTGCTGTGAAGAAACAGCTTTTACGTGAACATCTTGTTCTTCAGCTGCCTGCTAACACCCRCGCTCTCCCGCCCCTCTTCTCCTCTCTGGCCAGCATGCTGCTATTTACAGAAACTGCCCATCTCTCTTCCACTGTTTATTCGCTTTGTATCAACCTGTTTGAACAACATGCTACAGCTCTTCTCACGGGGCCAGGGAGGGAAAAGGCATTTCCAGGCGGCCAGGAATCTGCCTTTCTTCTTTGTCACAAGATCCCCAGTTCAGGAATGGAGAGTTGAAAGGAGAAGTAGCTTGCTGGATACAGAATGATCCTCATGTGACTCATTCCTGTTCTGCAAAGCACACATCGGCAGGCAACAACCTCAAAACAAACTTACAGGGACTCAGTGTGCTCCTCCACAAAGAAAGATGGCCCGGATGGGTTCAGTTTCACTCCTTTCTGGGACTAAATCAGGCTGAAAGCCAGAAGCAAAATGCCTGCAGATAAAATCCTGTCTACGCTGGACCAAGCACTCAGCTAGCTGCAATCACCCGGCCCTTAACTTTGTTACAGACTCGGTTGGCTTGGCGAAGGTGAAATCCAAGTGGTTTTCAGAAGAGGCACTCGCACAGGAAGAGCATTTGGCTTAGCTGGTGGGTGGACACACAGCGATGTAAATGAAGATCTGTTCCCTCTGCTTTCTCCTCAGTTCTGTGTGGCTCCCTATCACCTTGTGACCCCTTATTACCCTGACACCGTCCAGCAGCACCCTGCGTGACCCCACTAATGTCCATCATGTGTGGCTTGATCCCACCGTCTCCCCAGGGAGGAGGAACATAGAGGGCAGTGTTAGTGCTTCTTTTAAGTAGAATTTTTTCCTCCTTGTTTGTCTATTTGTTTAAAGGAGCAGTGAGCAAACAGCGGGGACATTTTGTTCTCTAAACAACTACTTGCTCTCAGTGTGCTTGCAGCCCTTCCACATCCGAAGCACACATCTGTGCTGCAGGACTACCGGCTACTAGTGAAATCATGAATATGTGGCAAAAAATAATTTGGTGAAAACATGAATGTTGGCAAAACACAGTTAATGGAGTGGACTGTAAAAGCTGCCATTTGCATGGCACAGGCAGAGATTAGCTGCATCCCAGGGAATCACATCTGTTTTGCGTCCTCATGGGGTTATAACTCGCCAACACAGTACACAGCTTCAACTACTAGACTGTAATGATCACAGCTCCTGCTGTAGCCAACACACCAAACATCCTAGCGCTGTCCACATGGCTCCTCAAACCACCCAGTGCTGTAGGAGCCCTGGCAATTTCAGAAGCAAATTCTGGACCGAGAAATATTTGCTTAGTGAAATGGTGAATAACTTCCAATAATACATACAATTTGGGAATATTGCAATCTGCTCATGGGCAATCTGCAAATGGAAAATTAAAAGAATGAATCTAGTAAGTAAATCATCAGGAAGTATTTGCCACTGAATTAAACCCTGTTTGGCTTCATCCAAGCATCTAACTGAGCTTTCTCCTACTGGAGCTAATCCTTAATAAATCAAATGTTACAAACAACTAAAAAAACCCCTAGGAGAAGGTCAGGGAATCATTTTTGCCAAATGTAAAATTTATATTTATGAATATAAATGCATAAGAGTTTTCTTCCCTAGTTAAAAAAATCTTGGCCCAAGTCCTCTGCTCATCATGAGGCAAAACTCTCTTCCTTCAGGTCATATAAACAGAGTGTGAATTGGGAGAGTATTACACTCAGGAAATAACTCCTGCCCAGATGAGCAGGAGCACCTACTTCCTCTCCAACACAGCAATTAAGCTTTAGGCTTTCAAAATGAAACACCAAAGGCATCCAGTCCAAAATGTGAAACTTTCAAAYTTCAGCAAGAACACCGGCTAATCCGCACCACAGACTCTTTTGGCATCATGTGCTTCAGTCGTGTCCATGCCTTGGCCCACAATCAAACAAGCTGATAAACCCCCTTCTCCTCACGTTGGGTCACTGGCCATGTTAAAATCCAGTTTGGCCAGACCTTTGCTTCTGTTAAGCTTAAGCATGGTTTCCAGACTTTGCTCTTCCCGTGTGAAAAACAAGAAGAAAAATTGGAAGGAAGAAAACTCAACCCTGGGGATGCTTCCTACTCTAACCATTTCATTTCCAGATAATTACAGACTAGGGCACAGCTGGATGGGGCATATTTATGCAGCGATGGCATCCAAACTGTCTTGACCAGTGCCCAGCAATTTGCATTTCACTCCTATAACCAAATCCATTGTTTCGGTCAACGTGCACCAACATYCTTGTGGGCTGACCTCTCTGGCATCACCTCCACTGGGCTAGCCACCATCTCCAAGCACATTTCATGGCCACTTCTCCCCATCTAGGCACTGCTCCAATGAGCCAACCATAAATATGTGAGGGCAGGGTGTGGCATCCGTAACCCACAACTATAGTCAATGGATTAACCAAATCTTCTTGCAGGGAAGGTGACTGCAGTTGGCTGCTCCTCCAGCAGCAGGGTATTTTCAGCTGTGGCTTGAGTGGGAAGGCCAGCCAGTTGGTTTGAAACCGCCTCAAACAGAGGTTTCCACCAGGGAGTTTTAAAGCAGGGAGGCAAAGCTGAAGTTCTTTTAACTGCCCAGACAATGGGGGGTTGAGAAAGGAGGGAAATGCATTGCTTAGACGCTCTTCTTGGAGCTGTTTAACAGAATTAAATGGAAAATGTACAATGCTTACAAATATTGCTGCGTTTTTATTAAAGATTTTTAGTAGAAAGTGCTTTGCTAATGTTAAGAGAGCTTTTATAAACTAATTATAAAGCACTTCTAATGCCTGTATTACTCATGCTTGCTTGCTTGCTTTTTCCTCCAGTCAACCCTCTCTGCTTCCCAGTCTTTCCTTTCTCTCTATTTTCCCTAAGTCACTTTGCTGCTGGCTCTCCAAACAAGGCTGCGAGGCACAATAAAGGCAAACAAGCCCCAATTGCAGTGATTATGAGGAGCCCTCCACCTTTTCAGTCCTTTTCTGTTGTGAAATAGCTAATCTGCTCCCTGGCCATTGAGCTGTGCTCCACCGTCCCCCGAGGCCAGCCCAGACCTCCCAGGTGCCCACCCAGGCACTGGTGAGCTCMAGAAACACTGCGACCTGCCTGGGGAGCAGCACCAGCGAGCCTGCGCCATTCCCCTGGGTGCTCCTCTCCTGAGGCACAGAACTCAGAACAAAGCACAGTTTTGGGACTCATACTGCTCCACGGATAATCAACAAACCTATTGCCCCACAGCCCCAAATCCTAAGAGATGCTGAGTCCTTCCCCACTGAAACATGCTTCAAGGGCATTACAGGAACATTAGCTTAGGATGGAGAGAAACACGAACAATAAATCATATATATGTTCACAGCCATAATGTAAGTCCTCCTGATAGATGAACTTGTGCAAGCCTTGCTTCAAAGCCCGAGGAGGGCTGGCTCCCCAGACCAAGCTCCGACTTGGCAGCTTTCTCAGTCTCTTCCCAGAGCTATGATTTGGAGTAGGTGAGGGCTCACACACAGCTAAGCCCGGTTTCCAGTGCTTGCCAGGGCCAGAGAGAGTTGCAAGGCTCTAACCTGAACTTCCCCAATGTTTAATTTGGAGCTGTTATTTATAGGCATTTCCATGGGGCTCATGACTGCACCTGGCAAACAGTAATGATGGGATCCTCACGAGACCCTGAGAGGTGGGAAGGCAGAGAGGAGCAGTGGCTGGCCCAAGGTCACGCAGGAAGTTTGCAGCGCAGCCAAGAATAGAAGCCAGCCTTGATTAGACAGATTATATTATATTGGAGGAGTCTGGCCTAGATAGACAGAGAGACAAATAGGTACTGACTGCATGCCAACAGCCCCAAATTTGGGAATGCCCAGTGTTGACTTGAGCCTTCGAGACCTCTGGTCTGCTTGAACCATATGTCACAGTGTCTCTAATGCATCTGCTGAGAACAGGAAGAGAAACTGCAATTCTAGTGAAATTCAGCAGGCGTTAATACTCTGCAGGTAGCTGGGGGAAGGCATGGGGAACCTGCTTAGCCGTAACGTCAGCTGGTAAATGCAATTGTTCCCTTTGAAAAGGTGGTGGGTGGTTTGTTTCTCATAAATTGTTATAAAAAGTGTAAGGTTTTTTAAACATCCTCTAAGAAAAGGCTGTTTCTTAGAAATGAAATAGCAGCTGCAGTATAGAGATGGTTAAGAAATGGTGAACCAGAAGCTCTGTGCCTGTTTTGCAATCAAGGGGTGGCTAGAATTAATGTCCATTCCATGCTAGCTGGCTTAGTCGATTTTTCTGTGTCACCACCCACCTTCATGCTCTTTAATATGCCACCCTCAAACCAAATCCTTATTTCATGGGTGGTTACATTGTGAAAGACAAAAAAACTTTTCTGTGATGTTTATACAATCTTGAGCAACTGCAGGACATATCCTTCAAAGGCTAAATTGCTGCAGAAACTACTGGGACTTTTAAATGGTATTTTTTTTATAGCTGTGATAGCAGAGTCAAGCACCTCTGGTGTCTGATGAAACAAGAGCAATGAAGTTTGATCTTAACTGCCAGCCCATAATCAGAGTAATTAATTATAAATACAGCAGATGAATTGGATTCTCCTTTGACTCAAACTGGTTTTACACATGTGTAACTCATCATTTTAAGGGTAATCACTCCTAATTTATCCTGGGGTGAGAAGATAATCAGTCCTCATAGRCACAGATCCTGATATAGATTTGTGCACAGACCTAAAAAGCTTGTATCRTATCTAGCTTTAGCCAACTAAACCTCCTCTGCTCTCAGTGGAAGCAGACTCCTCACACCCAGCTTGGGATGGGATTAAACGTTCTTCTGCACTGACGACAGAGGTAGTTCAAATCACTCTCGCTGACTGGACCTGGACTTTAGATGGCTGAATGTAGGAGAGATGAATCTGGTCTCAGTCTGCAGCTGTGGGGCCATTTTTGCCCATGCTGAGGCAAAAGATGCACACAGCAGGCAGAACTTGCCCTTGTCTTGCCCTGATGGAAATAAATGCCCCTGGCAACAGCAGAGAGAAATAGGCTATCATTGCTCTGAATCTGAAGGGACTTCACTGGATTTCAGTGACTAAAATGACCAAAATCCGGTGGCAGCAGGGGAAGAGCCAGGCTTRGGGGGGCATAATTGCTTAGGATTTCTCGGAAGTTTGTTTTGAATTTGTTGCATTCAATTCCATCTTGTGTAATCACAGTATTGTAGGGTTTTGTAATCATTCCACTGTGCTTTGGATTATTTTCTTATCTCCTCAAAAATCTGACCAGAATTTCTGAGAAATGAGAAAAATCCAGTCATCCAGTCAAAAAAAAGAAAAAGAAAAAAAAGAAAAAAGAGAGACAGAGAGAAAATAACCCTAACAGATTGGAAAACTTCTTCAAAAATGCCTTGAAGACAAAAAATGGAAACTACAAATAGCCTCTATTTATACTCTTGGGTTGTTTTCACCCCCGTACAAGCGCTGCTGATGGGAAGAGTCTTTCAGCAGTTACTGTTAACTTATGCGGAAAAAAAAAAAAGGTAGCCAAAATACATCTTGCAAAGGGAAGAATAAAACATAGCTGCAAACTGCTCCTGTGGCAAGTTCTGATTCAGGAGGGAATTTCAGCTCCTAGCATGCTGCATGCTGCTGCCCCCCCCGAGATGGGAGAGCAAAGGCTCCCCTGTGCTTTGCCGTTCATCCTCGGGCTGCCTTCTTCAAGCTGTGTTGCCAGATCGTTGCAGAAAGGCGCGTTGGAGTAGAGAAGTGCTCTCATCTGGGGCATGTCTGGAAAACGGTTCATTATATAAGAAAACAAGATGTGCTAATGTGCGCTTTAGGGGTTTTCTGCAGGCTGTTGTTCAGGAGTTACACATGGCTGTTTAATTTTATTTCTGTCTCCAAAACCGTCTCTATAAATTCCTCACCCTTCTATCTTTAGCTGCAGGGGTCTTTTGTTGCAAGATGTCTTTGGTATTCTTTGGGGGAAAAAATCATGGTGAAACCAGGAATGAAATATATAAAGCATGTTAAGAATAGCCCCCCTTTCCATGGCATTCTGCCTTCTGTTGCTGCTTTAAGGGAACTGAAGCAACTCACAACCTTTTCATACCCCAAAATGCAGGACACTTGAGAAGCTGCATTTGCACTTTCCTCCTTCTGCTACAATCCATCTGTGGAAAAAATTAGACTTTGGTTTCTATGTCATTTTACTGTCACCACTCACAGGCACTTGATCACTAAGAGAAAGGAAAAAAATGTATATAATAAAAGATAACAACCACAAGAGGAAAATTTACTGCCAAAAAGCAGCAGAGCAGGCAGAAGGCAGGGGGCAAATGCTGACTTTGCTCGCTTTGCAGTGGGGGGAACAGGTGAACTGACTCCCACCTCCTGATGGAGTGAGCCCAGGCAATAGATGGACACCAGTTTGGGCCAGGCTGRCCCTGGTGGCTGAAGGTCTGGGGACTGGCTGGCAGGTGCTGATGAGGATTAGGGGACGCTCACATGCTCTGCTGTGCCAGCCCTGTTCCCAGAGGAGAACACCCTCCATGGAGCCGTAGCGAGGGATGTCCCATTGCACCTTGCTGGCACGGTATCAGTCATGGCCTTAGACACAACAAGCCGTGAAGAACGAAAGAGCTGGTAATAACTGGGATCAGACGGGAGCTTTGCAGCTCAGCTTTCCATATCTCACTCATTTGCACTGGCTTTTTTCAGCACAAAACCAAAACAAACACTCATTAAGCACCAATTGTATAAAGGAGGTTGCAAGAAGAGAGCCCTGACCAGCCCACCCTCGTGTTCCTGGCTACCTACATCCCTTGTTAATGACAGATGGTCACCCCGGGACCGGCCCACCACGGGACAGCTTTCTGACCCGCAGTTTCTCAGACACAGCCTGTTCACAGCCCAGCTCCTGCCTCAGCCGATGCACAAGTAAGCAAAGCTTTGCCAAGGCTGGCCTGCAGCCTCTGCTATTTGGGCACTTCCACAACAACCCGACCGTGCCAGCTTGTAGTAAGAGCAGTTTCTGGGGCAAACAGCACACCAAACCTTCCTGATCCCTCCTTGCATGGTGTGTAGGTAGCACAGCATCTCCTACCCCCTTCTCCCCCAAAATATGGGCACTTGCAGCTCAAGAGCCATCTGAACCGCACCTTGCCGAGGGTCTGAGCACAATCAATGCCTGGACGAGGGCGAGCACTGTGCCATGCACTCATCATGCCTTGCTGAGCGTTCGCAGCAGCGGTGGCCTCCCACCTGGGGTCTCAGAGGCAGCAGTATCTATCTGGGGGTGTGGGAGGAACTCGCCGCTTGCAGCGGCTGGTCGGTACCCCTGAGGTGAGCTCAGCCCTGCCTGGGACAGCAGGTCGGAGAGGCAGCCACGCCGAGACGGGAGGGGGAGACAGAGACGAGGGAATGGGCTGCTGCATGAAGCTGGTTGGTACCTTTTCTCCTTAATGCACTCTGGGAGCAGGGGGATGGGAGCGTCCCTGTTTCTCCCACAAACAAGGGCCCTGTCATTGCTTTGTTCAGGAAGATTTTCTTTGAAGCAACCCTTTGTGTCACCCTCTCGCTCAGCCGCGGCAGTGCATCTGCTTTGTCCTGCCAGCTCAGCCATGGAGTGTTTACAAGCCTCCCTCACCCTTCCAGGCTGTGGTTCAGCTCCATTGACACTGAAGGCAACAGACTCCTCTCTTGGTGTGTGATGAATCAATTACTTCCTCTGACACTCTATTACTATAGCCCTTACATCTCCAGATTGCAGATGAAAAGACAGGCTGAGAAGGGGGACAGGGAAGGGGAGAGGTCTCCTGAGGTCTCCTTCAATTGAGTTGTTGGACATCTGAAGAAATCCCCATCTGCCATATTTAAAGACACAGAGAGATGTTTTGCTCCTGAACAGCAGAAAAATCAGAGGGTTTTCACAAAAGAAAACCGAAGAAATCAAATGGGTCAAAAAACTTCAACAAGATGCAGTGAACATAGATCAATGGTGAGTCAGTCCCCTCTGCTGATGGAGATCCCAGRCCTTGTTCCTGCCCATGATTATCAGCCAAACATCAGCATTACCAAAGGCACAACCTGCGAGAGCCAGGCATTACACCTTCCCTTTTCACTGCAAAATAACAATGTAAATGAAACCCCACACCAACACTTGCAAAAGAGGAAGGAAGCTGAGCACATGCCTCAAACTCTCATGCTGCTGGTGGGGGGGTCCTACTCCTTGTTGGATATCCGTCAACAACCCCAGCTCCGAGGATTCCCTGGAGGTTTCTAATACGTTGAGCACTTCCCATGCAAACACCCTGCACGTGGCACAGCCTCGGCAGGCACGGGGCTGAGCGCAGTGGCTCTCCCACCACCAGCGGGCGAGTGCTGCCTGTCTCAGCAAAGGGGGGGACCCCACCTCAAAAAACAGGGGAGCGCCCTTCCTCACACTGACCACAATGTCTTCTGTACCTCTGCAAGAAGTGACATTTGGGGCAGCCACAGCACACATACAGAGCAGCTGCCCTGCCAGTTTCTGTGGCATTTGTAACCCGACTAAGTCTTTGGCATAGGATTTCTGCTGTCAGACCCCACTGCTTCAGGCTCTGCTTCTAGCAATATATTAAACACTAATATCTCCATGTCTGACTCGGTGCTGCTTTAAAACCACCRCCATACTACTGGACTGTGATTGCTCAGCAACGCTGTACGTAGATCCCAAGAATTCCTTGGGATTCAGCGGGGGAAAAAAMCCCAACAAAAACCCCCAGGTTATTCACTCTTTCTAATGATCTACTGATCTACTTGCTAAGCCAGCATAAGGAAGGCTTTCTATGGTGTRTTTGAACTGATATATCAAAGACAGTTGCTTAAAACATCCTAGCTGTGATTAGTGGACCATGACTGCTATTAACTTATAAGGAATTCCAGGATCACCAGACTGTGGTTTGCAACATATTATTACATTGCCATTCAACAGCAGTGTGCAGCCACTTGATTTAAAGAAAACAGAGAACTAGTCTCAGATTAAAAACTAACCTCCCCCAATTCTTTCAAATAAGCTCTGTGCTGAGCTCTGGCCAAAAGCAACCAGAAATTTCTTCTGTTTTCAGTCTGCTCTTTGCAGTCTGTTCTTTTTATTTTGCATTCATATTTAATTGCAGAATTCACACCCGGCCAGAAAAGGCTGCAGTGCTCTGACCTGCTTTGGTGTGATGCTGCTATGCAGCAGCCTTTGGAGGGAAGTGTGCAATGCACTGTTGCTATCTAGACTTGAGTTTTATGCCTGCAGATGCCCAGGTCTTCTCTTCTTCATGGAGCGGGGAATTTAAAGTGATTTGCCAAAGCAGAAACAGTAAATCAATAGCAGGGAGGGGGAAGAATCCAAATCTCACAACTCCCAGCCCTGATATTGCTGGCGAGTCTACCACTCCCCTGTTACAGCCCGACAATAGGGATGATATCCATTAAAAAGGCTGCGTGTAGCTAAGGCAAACAGTTGCTCATTAAAAGCCTAAACCAGTTCCTATGGAAATCAAGGTAAAACCTCCCGCTGCCTTTACTGGGCTTTGCATCTGGTCCTTAACAAAAAAAGGGTGATTTTTTTAATATCATTCTGGCACTCTCCTTACATTCACTAAACCTTCTAACTCCTGCATCCAGACAGTAAACCTGTGACACTGAAGAGCACTGCTAACCCCGCTGTGTGATGCAAAAAAGTGACCAAGACTCATATCCCCACAGACGTTTAGGCTCCTGAGGCCCACCCGTTTGGGATGAGTCTCTGTGAACGGTGTCTGGAGCACTGTTGCAAAGACAGCCAAGGGCCTTGGGCTCTTTGCTGAAAGCACAAGCGTCTCAACACTGTGGTTATCATCAGACCATTTCAGTGGGATTGCTCTACTACTGTCCTATGGCATCTGCGCTAAGCGGAGTAAGCAAAGATGCAAGGAGCTTAGAGCCAGAGTGTAGCTTGCACTGCACGCTCACAAAGGCACAGGTTTCTGACACTTCTAGCTGGATCCTGAACCCAGTTAGTGAGGAGTCACCACAGCCAGCCCTGCGCTCACTCCCTCCCCAGACGCTGCGGGGGACCCATGGGTCCTGCTCCCTCCCTTGCTGRCCAGAGAGGCTGAGTAAGAAGCAAGTACACTACCTCCTCCTCCTTCTCGCTAGCAGGAAGGACGGGGAGAGGTCTCTGTCTCTAATGCTATTGTTCCCAGTGTCACCAGCTGGCCCTCAATTTGTCATCATGCCAACAGGAAACAAGGTGCAAAACCAGATCTGACTCCTATGCATGGGATGTTGGTGAGCCGGCAGGACATAGGAGACCCCAGGAGAATGCCTTTGGGGCCATCACCTTCTGCAGAGCCTGGACTTGGCCTGTCCCCCCAGGGAGAGGCTCTGGGACACGAGGAAGCACAGCCACGGAGTGAGCTAAGCTCTCACAGCTCTGCTGGGCAGCAGAGAAGAGAGATGTGAACAATCTTGAGCTGTTAACTCATGTGCTGGTCTAAGGCTGTCACAGCTAACCCATTCATTGATGTTTCATTTCGGAAAATGACCTGGGCTTGACGGGAATTACGAACCATACAGCGGATGCTGGATGGAGCTAAAAAMCAGTAGAAACTCATTTGAAGACAAGTTGAGCTGCAGTGTCATGTTACCCAGACTGAATTATTTCCTGTACGTTAGAAATGTTGCTTCTGGCTACCCATGCCACAAACGTATGAGCAAGCAAATGCCTTCCTTAACATCTCATCTTTGACTTCCCCTCTCTGCAAAGTTAAAGCTTGACTCCCCCAGTGTTACAGGAGATGCGGTCACTTCCCCTTGCATCCCAGCGAAGAACCCCCCCCAAGCCCTGGCATTCTGTAGTGCTCCAAATGTGTTTCTCTTTTCTAAGCATTTTCCCAATCTCAAGATGAACYGCATTGTTTCTAAAATGTTTACTAATAAGCTAATTATGCATACTTTTCAAAGCATTTACTAATTAGGTGTCCATAATTGCTGCCTTGTCTACTCTTAACCTTCGCTGATGGAAGGATGGCTTCTTGMAATATTATGCTCTTGTTTGAAGGAGATGGTCAAGAGAGCTAGGCCGAATACTGCAGCAACCAGCTGCCTGCATGTCTGTGGGCACTGGGGCTGGCTGCAGCTCCCCCCACCGCCTGAGCAAGGGACTTGGGCCAGCATCTCTGCTGCTGTCTAGGAAGGATGCAGAGCTGTTTTGTTCCAGTGCGCACCTTCCTGGAAGCGCAGGAGATGGCCATGCTGCCATAAGAGGCCTTCACTGGCTAGGCAAGCTCACGTGCCTCACCCTTTGTACTGTGGCCCAGGAACACCAGCATGTTACTGACAGCGTCCCCTGGTAGGCAGCGCTCTGCGAGACGGGTGCTGGGAGTGTGGTGTCTTCCCTTGCCAAACCTTGGTCCCCTCTGCCCTTCAGGCTGGGAGCAGGGGCATCTCCTGCTGTGCCTGCCCCATATCCAGCACACACCAAATGCTGAACTTTCTTGGCACCACCGTGGCGCTTACGAGGTCACAGTGACAACTGCATAAATTTCCTCATTACGGTGGCCCCAGTTCCTGTTTCTGGAAATCCCCAGGGCTTGACATGGGGAGCCAAAGTCAGGAGGAAGAGCCTGACTCTACAGCTCCGGGCTGCCTCCAATTTGCCGGCTCCTGCCTGTGTTTGGAGCCCCGGGCCCCTGTCTCCAGAGACCTTCGCCAGCATTTGGCGTGTGCCACCAGAGGGGGCTGCGAGCCACGGCAGCGATCCCCCAAATCCTCCCCAGGCACGGATCCCACTGATTGCAACCCAGTTGCGGCATGTGTCAGAAAGGGCTACAGAAAAACCCGCTGGCACGGTCTGATTGTCAGTCAGGCTTTTCTTTTAAAACAACCTCCCTCTGGTGCAGATGTTATGACTCAGCTGAAAGGTCTTCTGCTTGCAGAGGGAGCACGAGCCCATCCGCTGCAGTCTGGAGGGAGCGTGCCACTGCCGTGTGCGTACAGCAACATCCTGGCACTCAACGGCAGATCTGCCCAGCCTAATCCTCCGGCAGAGTCAGCTGAGTGCGGCCGGGGATGGCAGAGTCAGTAGCCAATCTCGGGAGGGAGCTTTTAATGGCCCAAAGAGAAGTCCAGCAGTGGGAGGGAGGCACGAATGGAAAAGGTGGTTATAATGCAGTGATTCACACAGAGCTGAGGTTTCTGACTCGGATTTTCCAAGCAAGCAGCACAGACAGAACAGCGAAACGGCAATTAGGAAGGAGCGGGCAGCTCAGCTACGTGACTGTGCGAGCTGGGTGACAGCCACCTCTATTACACACCTATTACAAACGGTTCAGGTTGCTCCTGGGATCACAAATAAACCCTGGCATGCACAAGGCTGCCCAGCTACCGCCATGCTGTGTGGGGAGTGGAAACATTTCACCACAACAGCAGCAGCATACTCTTTTTCCACTGGATGCCACTTCCCTGTTCAGAGAGCAGATACGAACGGCGCGGGGCCACAGTGCCCGAGCAACAGCTGCGCTCGCAGCACGGAGAGGAAGAAACGGCGAGCACACAGGCTATTACAATTATTTCCGAATAGTTTGGCAGGTCTTTTAGCGGAGCATCGAACTTCCCTTTTGGCTCTGCCATTACTGCTGTGGCCCCACGGCTGCAGGACAGTGCGAACAATGGCCCGGGTCCCATACACAGTGTGCCCACCCTCCTGCAACAGGGATCCCTGCTGTGCTGGTGCACAAGAGCCACAACAGCAGGAGAAGGCCAATTTTCTTAACCTGAACTGCCTTCGCAAATTAAGGCGCTTCCTCAGAGCACAGATGAAGCAGAGAGAGAGAGGGAGAGAGGGAGGGAGGGGGAGAGAGGGAGGGAGAGGGAGAGGGAGACATAAATGTTCTGGGGCTTCAATTACACCAAATTACTCCTTTCATGATGGTGGGGGTGGGGGTGCAGTTACTTCTTAATGCAGCTGGACACAGCCGAAAAATAAAAGCCCAGATGTGCCTCCAGAAAAACAATAGCAACAATCAGCACGGAGCAGCCGCCCCTGCCTGCCACCTCCGGGCGTCCATCCTCGTCTGATGCTCCCGCCTCCAGGCAGGGAGGGCCGGCTGCCGAAGCCGCTCTCCGCAGCCAGCTCTCGCTCCGGCATCCGGGCAACACCAGGTACGCTGGCCCTTTCCGGCCAGCTGCCCGGTGAGGGGAAATCACTGACCTTTCCGCAGAGGTCCCCAGGGTGCCAGGCACTATACAAAACACAGGAGGAAACGCCTCCCGTCCCAAAGGGAAATCTAAAGCAGATACAAGGAAGGCCAGAAAGGACACAGTAAGACTAAAAAGACTTTTGCAGATATTTTTGTAGGCCTTAGAATGGGTTTCAGGAATGTAAATGTTATGCTTTATGAGGGAGAAGCTTTAGCCTAATAAGGTAAAATGAAATGTCAAAGGAAGATGCAACAGAGGAAGGGGTTACGGTGTTTACCTCTGGCAGCTGGAAGCACAGACCGGCCCCACTCCTGCTCCGATAGCTGCCAAGTAGCAATACCAGAGTAGGGGGAACCTTGTCTGCCCAGAGACAGAGTGCTACAATGGGGTTCATCAGCCTGTCACCTTTGTGTGAATGTGCTCCGTATTAATGACCAGATGTCAAAAGAAGGGCTCTGCCCTGAGACTGTATTTCTTTGATGCTGAACTCCTGTTCCTGTTAAGGTTCCCACCTGCAGCTGCAATGAGGCCTTTGCTTCTTCATAAAATACCCTCTGACACTGGGATGAGATTTATTACTAGATGGTCACCTATTAGACTGCTTAATGTCCAAGCATTATACAGTGTTAATACTTGTCTCCTTCTGGTAGGTCACTTAAAAAAAATAAAAAATCTCCCTCCTATCAATTTCTTTCTGGCAGTGTTTATCGTGCACTGTTTTCATTTGTTTGGTTATGCTTCCTATCAAGCACTGTCCATGCAGTTCTTTCAAACCCACTCATTTGCAGTGCTGGCTCTGGGGAGAAGGCACCCAAAGTCAGCTTGGCTCCCAGCTCATACCTGTGGCCAGCAGAAGCCCAAGTGCACTGTGGATGAACCCTGTTTCACTTGCACGCAGGTGGCAGCTGAGGGGAGAGAGGTGCAGGCAAACTTCACTTTCAGGAGAGGTTTGATGTTAATACCTGGTTTCTAGAGAGCAATGTTGCCACAGGAGCTGAACTGAATCAGAGACCCTGACAAACCCTCCACCATTCATGTCCCACATGGGGGACCAAAACCCTCCAATTCAAACCTTTCTGCTTTAACTAAAGGCTCCCTTGTGCACGTACACGCAGAAAGGGAAAAGGTGAGACCACGTAGCAGCCACTCAGAAGAACTGCCACAATAAAGTAGAAAGCAGCAAAGGGACAACTTCTCCAGTGCTCAGGCAGCACCTCCAGCACACACCACCTGCAGCTCGGGACCAGACCCTGCTCTCTCACAGGCAGCAAAACATGGTAAAAGTCGTCCAAGGCGCTCAGAGCTAAAATTGACAGCTTCCTACATGTGGAGGAAAAGCCCAGTGCCTGTGGGGGTTTCTGGCTCTCTGACCAACCTGGCTTTGCTTGCCTGAGACCTTGGAGAGGCAGAAGCTGGAGTCCCTCCTGCCCAGCTCAAACCCTGCCCTGCACACAACGTTGCCCTGCCCGATACATATTGCATACTCTGCAGACTGCGAATATAGGCCTATAAAGCTTTTATTACTGTGAATTTGGGGCAGCTGCATTAGCTATGAGAAGGCTATACAGTTCAGCCTGTACAAGCAATAATAAAATCTGATAGCAACCATCATTCTCGTGTGCACTGCCGAGGTCTTGTTGTGTTCATCTATGCCCACATTAAGCCTTTCTCTACCTTCTCCCCTCCCTAAACACAGGCCTGATCCTGCAAAGTGCTAAATGCCTTGCACACACAGTGACTTCAGGGAGAGTTCATGGTGCTTGAAGCCTTATTAGCCCAGGCTTTATCTGTAGGGGGTGATGAGATCCCCAATGACATCAATCAGCACACCTTCATTAGAGTTAGAGGAGCTATGCTGATTTATGGTAGCTGAGGATCCAGCTCTACACTTCATAACCTTCAGCACATCATCAAACCCATGCTGAATTCTTTGTTCTCCACAGGACTGATTCCACAGCCCCATAAATGCTTCCCCTGTCCCTCTGTCCTTTTTGCAAACAGAGTTCCCCTCTCCATATATAACCTCCTTTTAATCAACAGGACCAGCGTGTCTGGCAAGACTGCTGTGTCAGGCCCGTTTTAGGAGACCCCAAGCTCCTTCACAGCTCAGGCATCCCTGTAGCTGGCTGTGGATTCCAGATTAAACACACAGGTTTATACGTCTGCTGAGACCATGTTATTAACTCAGCCTTTTATGATGCCCTTTGATGCTGTTAATTATTCTTTACTAGCTGTTAATTGTTTTTCCCGGACATCTAGTTTCCGAGTCCCTTCTTAGATGAAAAGAGAAAAAAAAGCAAACAAAACCAAACCCCCAGTTTACCAAATGCAGCAGAATAAGCACTATGGAGAGTCAGATCCAGCCCAAACAGCTTGGACCCCCAAGCTCCCAGCCTCACATGGTCCGAGCCTGTGTCTCCAGCCCTAGGGCTCTCTATGCCATACCCCTGCCTAGTTACATGCCAGGAAATTGCTCTGCTCTCCCAGCACAGTTTAGAAGGACAGTGAGGCCACTTCGACACTGACAAAAACAAGCTGCCTTTTAATCAAAGTCAAACTCAGGTTGAAAGCCAGTTAGCTCTTGCTTTCAGGTGATACCAGGCTGAGTTAAGAACCACCAGTTCAATGCAGAGTAGGCTCATCCTATGTGTCCAAAGCAGTATCTTATAACCACCCAGTCAGTAGAGGCATGCTTGCCCCTGAAAGGCAACAAGATGCAGCGCTATGGGGGCTCAGGACAATGCTTGTTTTCATGCGCAAGGAAGCATGAGGCCCATACCACTAGGAAAAAGGAGGAAGAGGAGGTGACTGTACTAGAGAGGAAGAGGAAGGCTCTTACTTGCAGTCGTGCTTTTCGATTTCAAAGTGAGGGTTGAAGTTGAGGATAATCTTCTGGTTGGATTCAGGGGTGTAGATGACCCACTCGCAGTTCTGGTGGGAGGGGTAGTCATTAGGGTACCCCGGGGAGGTGATGTACCCAGCATCCTTGGAGTTCAGGCGGCCCCCGCACGGCTGAGCTGCAGAGACACAGAAGGGAACAAGGCATTGAAACGGGTTCTGGGCATCGGCTGTGCACAGCCAGTCCCTCCGGGGCACTGCTGGGGTGGTCTGATAAAGGCCATTCTCCAGGCCGTTGACATCCGTTTGGTACTCTAATATTTCATATTAATCTCTGAGCAAGGGCAATTATTCTACACGACAAACCTACTCCTTTTCCCCTCCACCTCCTGCCACACTTACATACCACATTTCACACAGACCAGAAAAGAGAAATAAATGCTCTTGCTGAGGCAATTACAGAGCCATAAAGTAAGAGACAGATTGATATCAGATCATCTGGAGCCGCCTCCTTTTATCCCTTCTTTTGCCTCCTTTGCAAGCTGCTCTGTGGCAGTCTCCCACAGCTGCCTTGAGAGACACCAAAATTTGGACACGTACGACCCTCAGTACAGCTGCAGGAGTGCAGAAAGCTTTGCTGGTCCCAAGGAAGGAAACTGAGGCACGGCAGGGCTGATGGCGAGCCCAGGCCCACCCGCATGGCTGGTGGCAGAGCTGAGGACAGCCCTTCTCCGCTTGCTGTGCTCTCCCTCCCCAACCCGCCTTCTTCCACCACCCCATCTCAGCAGATCGGCCTCCTGCCTCCCAAAACCTTTCAAGCTAACCCAGCCATTGGAATTGCAGACGCGGATAATCAGCAGTGGCGGTTTTGTGGGGCTAGCCCGCAAATGGCTGGCAATGGCTGCGCGGTGAGCAGAGGAAGCACTCTCAGCTTTGGGTTAGAACAGGCCCTGGAGGGTGATTTCATCTTCAAAAAAACATTTAATCTCATGAACGCTGCAAATCAAATTTATTATTGCATTACTTGCTGGGAGGAAAATCTGCATCACAGGGTCAATTGATAACGCACTACAAATCCCAACAAAGTCCCTTTCTCCATGGGGCCCCTATCGTGTGCCTCTTGCTGCCCCCCCCTCCCCTGCCACTGCCATGTCCCAGTGCCACAGCCCCACAGCTGCCCCCGGAAGACAGCATTGCCTCCTCACACCCAGCAAAATGGGCAAAACCCAGCAAAACCCTAAGCCCCTCCACAGGGCAGGCCGGCAGGAATACAGGGTGACCCTGGTCCCGTGTTGCAGAAAGGCTTTCCCCTCCCTGACAGTAAGCAATGGGGTACCATATGGGACGCAAACCCTCATGGGTTGTCCCCACTGTGGGGCTGTCCCCATAGCCTCCCCTCAGTCCTGGAGAGCTCCGGTCCTGCAGGAGGGTGCAGGTGGGCTTTCCCGGGGCCCAGATGTGCACACCTTGCGATGGGGCCTGAGGCGCATCCCATGCCCCCAAGGGAGCCGAGGCACAGGAGGAGCATCAGCCCCGGTGCAGGAGAGTAACCACACGTCCCACACCCCATCGGCTCTGCGGGCCGAGGGTCTCCTTGGTCCTCCTCACCACTGGGGCCCCGAGGGCTGTTCCTGTCCCTCCCGCAGCGGCACTTACTGCAAAGCCCCGGGACCGCCCAGGAGAAGCAAAGCAGCGCAGACTCGTGTGGGCTCAACCCCACGCTGCGGGTCTGGCTCTGTCCCTCTGCCATGGGGTCCACCAGGCCCCAGGGGTGTCCCCTGCCAGGCTGTCACAAGTCTGCCCGCTGTCAGTGGGGACATCCCAGCCCACCCTCAAACTGCTCTCTTGCCGGAGCCAACGCGAGCAGCAGGAGCGAGGCAGGACCCCTCCGCGGCAATGCTTCCTGGAAAAAAGCACTTTGAACAAACAACCTGCTGCCTGCACGCTGTCTGCACACAGCCTGCATGCTGCCTGCAGAAAATGCACGTGCCCTGTGGGGGAACAAGGGCAACAGGAGGGCCCTTCATGGGGGAGCGAGGCTTCCTTCGCCATGAAAAAGCACTATCTCAGTTTCCCCCATATTTTTCATGCCCTCTAACACATTCATTCTTCAAAATAACTTTCTTCTCACGCACCCAAAGGCATCTCTGCAGCCTTCCCTTTTTTCTTAAAATAATCCTGTAAGTATCCTGAAAAATACGAGGGGAAAAATCGCAACACTGCCACGGAAGAGCTGAGAATACCAAAAAACATCTGGTTTTGTTCCACAGGAGAGCTTGCTCAACACACAAACATTTACAAACCTACGTTCTTGCACAAATCTCTTCTCTCAGCAAGGCATATTTGCCCACACACGTGTCTATGTGGGTTTGGGGGGAGAGAGAGAGAAAAAGAGACATTCACGTGGAAGGAAGAAATTCACGGACTTGTTGACATCAATGTACAAATAGATGTGTAATTCACACTTCACTCATGTACGCACTTTCACACCTTCTCATAAAAATTCACACCTCGTTTGCACACATGTCCACCCCCTCCAGCAAAGAGAAATATTCAAGCTGCAGATTATTTTTCTTGGAAAGGGCAAAGTCTCGAAGCAATGAAAATACAGTCAATCCTTCCACACCTCGTCATCCCCTCCCCGTCTCTCCAGCTTTCACACACATGCTACCCGCTAGGCTGATACCACCAACATCACCCACCACTCAGAAGTTGCTAGCCCCTTACTCGTGCCGGATACTATGAATACTCCGTGAGCTGTTGCAACTCAACCAGTTGGAGGGGAACTGCAATGTGAACAGGGGTGTCAGGCTCCAGCTTGCTCCAGCTCTTCCCTGAGAAATGAACTCAGGAGCAGAAACCCAGGTTTACCCTCATCTCAAAACCTCTCCCTTCCCCTGCAAGGCCATCGCAGGTCAGCGGGACTGAGCTAAGGAAATCCAAGGGCTTGATCCTGGTTTCAGGTCAGCTTGGTGCCCAAGTTAAACTGCTGGTGCTGGTGAGGACAGCCTGAGTGAGAGGGGCTGGAGCCCAGCTCTCTGCAGCTCTGGTCTCTGCAGCAAAATGGGACAAGAAGGCAAAACCACTGAGCGGACAGGAGCACCAGCCACATCCCTCAGGTCTTCAGATACCACCAGGAAAATTTCACCATCTTTCTGCAACAGGGAAAGCCTTCCACCTGCAGGAAAGCTTATCTGTGTCTCTCAGAGGAACAATTTTTTGTCCTCTCATTCATCCCTTCCCAAGAAGGTCCAGAGAAATGAAGGGGGGGCTACTTCAGTGAAGCGCTGCCTTGTCCATGCACAGCACCAGGCCACGTGGTGGGCAATAGCGTACCAGGGAACCCGGGGCTTCTTAGAGTTATCTGAAGAGGCAAAATTACTTTAATATCTTTGTAATTGTTCTGTCAGGCTTTTTCTCTTTTGATTCACTGGTATCTAGCAGATAAACACCTGCAACAAAAAAAATCTATCACTGTGCCCGCTGACAGGCAAAGGGTTTGCCTCAGCAGACATGCCAACCACTGGCTTTCTGTATAAAATCAGGCCTGTTTTGTACACAGTAGAGGGTCAAGCTTCTACATAAAAGTGTCCTTTCAAACTGAGGCATTGAATCCACACAAAAATTAAAAAAAAAAAGAAAAAAAAAAAAAGAAAAAAGGTGAGTGGCATGGCTACTGCCCAGGCTGTATGGTTTGGAAGCAAGACATGCTCCACAGCTAATGGGCTCTGGCAGCTTTTGCCAGCCCTGAATTCACTTAATAAAATTAAAATTAAATTCTATAGTATAAGCCAAGTCTGCCAGGTGCATGGGACATCCCATTGCTCAGTAAGCAAAATGCAGGCATTGGGGCCCCTGCCAGCCCGCATGGCGGAGGGGCCAGTGGAGCACTGTGCCGATGGCGAGGCCACAGGAGAGCAGTTGGGCTCCTCAACAGAGGCCACGGAGGTTGGCACTCCCCGGCAGTGTCGGAGCAGGCCGTGTTCAGGATGGGAAATCCCCAGATCCCCTCCTTTGTTAAGGCCCACCACATGACTTACTTACATTATCCCAGCAGCCCTCTCCTTGCAGGACCACCCCAAAAGGGGAACTACACCAGAGGATGACAACCAAGCCATAGGGATGGGAAAGGAAGACCTGGAGAAGCTCATGAGGGCAGACTCCTGCAAATGCCTCAGTGTATCATGGGCAACTCCAAAGTTTCCCATGGAGATGGGTATGAGCAGCTGAGCTCCTCACCCTTTGCAGGGGGCAGACCCCTCTTTCCCTGCCCTGACCTGCTGGTGACATCCAGGCTGATGAAGTCTTCCCCTGCCTCCCCTGGGCTGCAACAAGCAATCATCACTCAGGGGACCCAAAAATAACAGCTAGGCCTGGTCAACCTCCACCCACACTTGGGGTTTTTCAGCTCTGCAGCTCATCAGTGCACGCTGAAACCTTAGGCCGGGAGCAGAGCATTCTCCTACTTGAATTTCCTGCCGATTAAACCCCTCTGGATTTCCCTCACCCCAGGAGAGCAGGGCTCACTGTTATTGTTGGACCTTCAACACAGAAACTAAAGCCAACTCTGCCTGTAACAAAAATAATCATCACCAGAGAGGCCCATTTCACAACAAACACACATACTACAGCCTCTCAGAGCTTGTAGCATCCAGCAGAAAACTATCACAAGTTTTGATCTGCGGGGTTCAGTTTACTTTGGGGATGTAATTCAGGGCTGCACACAAAATTTAGGGCGTTCTTGTTGCCTCAGAGGCAACCAGCAGCATCCGTGTCAGTGCTGCTCGGAAAGAGCAGCCTTCAAGGGCAGCAAAGGAGCAAGGGAGAGAGATCCCGGGAGGCCCATGGCAGAGGGATCATAGAATCATAGAACAGTTTGGGTTGGAAGGGACCTTTAAAGGTCATCTAGTCCAACCCCCCTGCCATGGGCAGGGACTTCTTCAACTAGATCAGGTTGCTCAGAGCTCCGTCCAACCTGACCTTGAATGTTTCCAGGGATGGGGGATCTACCACCTCTCTGGGCAACCTGTTCCAGTGTTTCACCACCCTCATTGTAAAAAATTTCTTCCTTATATCTAGTCTAAATCTAGACTAGATGCATCTAGGCGGATGCACCACCTGGCCTTACCACTTATTTCTCTTCCTCGCCTGAGGCCCCCACAGCCCAGCTCCGCACTCTCATCCCACCACCACAGAAGATTTCTGCATCCTGGGATTCAGCGCTGGGCAGAGGAGATTTGCCCTGCCAACTCTCCAACAGCACAGCAAAATATGGGTCCCGGCACGCACGACCTATCGCTCTCGGAGCTGCTGAACTTGGTGCGAGCCCTTGTGCAGCAAATGCCGTGTTTCAGTCCCTTTAGAGTCGAACAGCTCTTCAAGAAGAAAAGTTTTTCAAGGTCCATGTGCATCCAAGCGCTTTGCCATCCCTGGCACGGAGGGGAGAAACAGATCTCTTCTGCCAAGGATTCATTACTATTAATGTTCATCCTGCCTCATTGCCCAGGCTCTGACCCTGGGGGAGAGTCTGAGCATGGCTAACGTGGCAGGGGCTCTCACCCCAAACCGTACGGCACAACTTTCACATCAGGCAGGAACACAAATGCAAACCCTCGGATTTAAATGATACAGTTTAGCCATTGGCCAAGGAGAGAGACATAGTGCAGAGGAAGCTAATAAGATTAGATATTTTATCCCCAGTAGCATAGATCATTTTAGCAGAAGCATGTTTGCTTTGGATTGCGAGATAAAGCTTCAAAGGCTTCCTGAACAAATTAATGGACAAACACACCCAAACAACACAAAGCACTTACACGCACATTTCATCCCAGAGCGGTACCCGCATCCACGTCTTGGGATATCACACAACCAGGGAAAGTCCCCTGAACATGTCATTGAGGGCCTTTATCAGTTTAACTAAAATTTCACTTAAAAGTAGAGGCACAGCAAAGCAGAATTTAAAGACTGCTTTTGTGATCTGAACTAGGATTTTGTTTGATTCAAAGCGTCTCAAGCCTGTCACGAGACAGGCTCATAAAAACACTGTCTGGGCTTAAGCAAGAAAGGAACGCGCCAATCCATCAGTTGAGGAATGCAGCCGTTTGACCACTTCCTAAGGCAACTGGGGAGGGATGCAATATATTCACTTTATAGCGCTGGACAGCAGTGAGAGGGGAATGCCGGAAAGCTCAGCAAATGGAACATTTTAGCTGTGAGCCTTTGCAAAAAGATATCATTTAAAATTAGTTTTAAATAAGAAGGGAGTGTTGGAGGGAGGAAGAGAGAGAAGGAGATTTGGAGATTTCTGATACCTGCACTTTCTTTGCCATGTTAATCCACAGAAGAATTAAGTAGAAACCTGAAATAGAGACCTACTCAGGCTTCACTGTGGAAAATGAGAGGCCAAATCCTATATGCAAATCCAGGTAATTTGCTTTGAAATCACTGGAGTTCAGCTGATTTTCACCCCTGCGGTTCTGGATAGCCACCTTCCAGGGGCTGGCATCACTTTGAACCACCTGAGTCAGTGGCAACCTTGACCTTTAAATGTTGCCACTTTGGGATTTTGGTGTTTTCCCCCCCCCAAACCTTGTATCTTTGATGAGATTTCATATCCTGGTTTTACATGGTGCCACCTCTGCTAACTTTGTTATTTGTCATCTTATATCATAGGCAAACGCAATTCCAATAGAGCAACCGGCTTAATAGTGTTACTTTTTATATAGATATGTGTGCACACAATTCTCCTGGCTTGCCTGAGAATGTGTTCGGTGGGTCTGAAATTACAACTCCTGGCTACTCCGGCAATCATTCAAGAGAGCGTGTGAGTGTGTGCACACACGTGCAAGGGAGGGGGATAATTGCATATTGAACTTGCAGGAATCATGCCTGTTTCTTCTGCCTCTGTGTTAGGCTCCCAAGGGTTTCAAGTCTCGTGGAAACACACTGCCATCTCCCAGGAATAGGTGGCAGCTTCAGGAGACCTTCAAGCTGCAGATTGGGGAGTTTTGGAGGAAACCTCACCAGTACTGCAGGCAGGGAAACAGAGACTCGGGGAAGCTTGAAGGCTCACAGCAGAGGCAGAAATAATGCAGAGGCTTCCTGCATGGCAGCCTGCCACCCTACCTATAGGCTACACTAGGAAATAATATGAGGATGAAACAATTTGCTGAGCCACCCCTGTGAATGCTATCAATAACAGGCTGGTTCGAGGGCCATGGAGGAAAAGCAAGAGACCTTTCTAATTCCACACATTAAAGAAAGAGCCATGGATTCACCGAGGATTCCTCTCTAAAGAGCTTCAGGCTTGATGAAAAGTGTTCAATGCCTCTGAAATACTAATTAGTGTTGTTATTATGACAATTCCAAGAAGAAAAAAAAGCCTATCTCATCTCTCGTCTCCCCCTGTGCCCTCCCAGCTCCCTCACACCTTTCGAGCGCATCTGTCAGGGTCCGTTCTCCACAAAAAATGAATCCTGGCTTTCCCCACCGGGCAATGGCAGTTTATTCCTGCCTTTTCCCAAAGCGGCTGGCAGAGCCTCTCTGAATCCCACACCACCCCTGGCTCAGCCCTCCCTCCCAATGACCCTGTTGGAGCTGCAGAGCAAAACCCGGTGCCTCAGCAGCGGGCAGCCCCACGGATGGAAAGGAATGGGACGGGAGGGCAAGCAGCCCCTCCAGAGCCACCCGGGGAGGGGCCCCGCCGCAGCTCCCTCCATGCACGCTGCCGAGCAGCAGCGGCTTCAGCCTTTACGATGGCTTGCTCAAACCCAGCTACTGCTGAGCCTCACTACTAGCGCCGAAGTTATTACACATTCTGGCGAGTGTCTTAAACACATTGTTTCCTGCTGAGCACATATTCAAACAGAAAGAGAGGAAAGCAGGAGTGAGCCTGGGGGTGCGCATGAGGGAGAAAGTTGCCGAGGGGCTCTGGGCACGTGAGGAAGAGCGCGGGGAAGGGAAGGATGCAGGAGAGTATGTGTGGCAGGCAGCAAGGTGGGGGGGGCCAGAGGGGCTCTGTGCGTAAGAGAAAAGGTAGAGATTTGTGTGCTTGTGAAGAGAGAGAGGAGGAACCAGGGAGATAGTAAGTGTGTGCATATGTGTCTACATACACAAGGGGTTAGGGTTTTCCTCCCTCCTCTACCCACAGGCATCCCCTAAAAACCAGGGTCCAAAGGAGCCTTTCAACAAAACGTAAGCAGAGTGAAAGGACAGTGTCCTTTTGGCTTCACCATCTTCCTAGGAGGGACGTAGAGAAAGGCAGGCATTCAAGCCCCACACAGACAGCACTTCACAACTAGGGGTGACCCCCAGAACAGCTGGGGCAGATGTCTTGCCTTTGTCTCAAATGCACGGGGAGAAATCAGGGCAGGTTTCAAAGACCCAGAGCCCAGCACTTCATCTCTGGGGCCCATTTTCTTTGACTTATCAAGTATGAAGAGAGGGAGAGAAGCATTCAGACAGAAAGTCTCCGCAGCCATCCATCCCTGCAAGTAATACTTTGGGCTATTCTGCATGCCGAGTCACTGCTTGTACCCCTTTCCCCAACCTGTTCGGGAAGAGGCTGCCTCACCAAAGCTGTGGTTGGGGCCCCGGCCTCCCAGCGTTACCCTAGCTGTCCTCCCCCATGCAATCCACGGGCACCGCTTGCACTTAGAAAGGGTTACAGATCTGAGTTGTGATTTCAAGTGTTTGGCCCTGTGCCTGCCGACCTCGTGCTGAAAAACCTCTCCTCCGTGTCTACGCTTGTGTCTTTTCACTGCACAGGCATCAAGCCTGGCGCGGGATCCGGCCTTCTGAGATTGCGATTTGGCTCAGGCAGGGAGAAGGCTGACCCTTTGATTCTGAGTATGATTAAAACCATGCTACTGTAGCGCTAAGCCGTGTGCAACACTGCTAGCAACAGCCCTGATTTATGTTGTTGCTAGTATTGCGGTTTCCACCAGGGTGTAGACAGGGATTTCGAAAATAGCCCAGCTACCTCTTTGTCTGTGTGTGTATTATAATTAGAAATGTGTCAAAGGACTGTTACAGAGTGAGGGTAGAGCTGGAAACGTTCACACCCCGCTTCTGCCCCCACCTCCGTGCCGACGCCGTCAGCCCCAGCTTGGGTGTGTGCAGGCACATCAGCTCTCCACACTTCCCGGATTAGACAACTGTATTCCCAAGACCCCACGGGGACACAGTGACGGTGACTTCACCGCACAATGGAGAGCAAGTTTAGCAGCTTCCAGTTTGCTCTCAGGCTGCTGCAATCTGCCCCCACCATCGTGGCTAAATGCCGACTTTTTCTATTTCGATTTCAGATAGGATCATGGGTCTCAGATATAGACGATTTATTTTCCTAGCACAGCTGGTCTGTCAGAGGTCATATAATTTGGCAGCAATCCCAGTGCTTAAAAATTAATTTTTCCTTATTAATACAACTGGGGGTCCCACAGGATAGGATCCCAGCCTTATCTGAACCTGACAGCTTCCTAAACCCCATGAAGGATGCTTTCTCCTCTCAGGCTATCTGTGATACAAGGCCACCATGTCCTGGAGCCCGGCGGCACTGGAGGTTTCTGCTAGGGAACCAACCCACCCGTCTGCTCAGAGCGGCACGCTGCTGGGACAAGGAGCGCTGCCTCCTCCAGCCCAGCAAAGCGGGTTGCTTTTTCATTTTAACCTTCCAAGCCATGCACGAGGTACCAAACACAGAGTAAATAGCGGGAAGGGGGCTGGGGGGGAGAAGAAGCAGGGCAGGGAGTTAGAAAGCACCTCCGTAGAGCCCCCTGGGACCAGTATGCCTGCCTGTCACTCCAGACACTACACCATGATTTTTCTGCAGCAGGAAAGTTAGGAAAACAAAATGCAGCATCCTAACCTGGGTCAGAGCCCCCCACTGAGCTTGTAGCAGTCGTTTTCAGTGATGCTCCTGACAACTGTCTGATTCCTAGGCTAAAAAAGCTTTTGTTCCCAGTAAGAGCCGAGTTAACAGCACAATGGGCAAAAGGCATTACACTCAACTCTTGGCGTGGGTGTGTGTGTGCATGTTTGTATGTGTGCGGCCATGTGCCTGCTCGGCAGCAATTTGTTTTGGTCCCCCTCCCCACCTTGCTACATCTCCTAAGTCATTACTAAAAATACTAGCTTTTAAGCAAACTATTTGGAAGGCTTCAAGAGTGAGCTTTGCTCGGAGCTGCATAAACATCGTTTGAACGGCTCAGTACTCGGGTCACTCAAATCTGTTACTTTCTTACTTGATTGCTTTTTACGGGAAGATAAAAAACACACAGTCATCCAGCCTTCAGATTTATCTTCCAGGGTCTCCCACCCACTCCCCTGCATGGTTATCTCAGGGTTTGCTTGGCTACATACAAATTGGCAGCTGCACTGTTTATCTCTTACTGTAGAAATACTGCACGAGGGTTTTTTTCCATGTGGATTATCATATTATTGTCTATTAAAAACATCTCCCCTCTCTACTAACCTCCCTTAGGGAACCTTAAGAGGGACTTTCATAATGGGGGAAGGCTTTCAGATACACCAGACTGAAACATAAATCCATCTACCTCTGGCATGTTTTTCTTACTAGGCTGGCTAATTTACTGGAGCTGAGCATAGCCTGATCGAGGTTCGCGTCCTGTTACCCCATACCTTTGCTCACTGGGCTAGCAATAAAGTCATTTGACTGGGTTTGCAGCCCCGCAACGTCTCGGCAATCGTCTGGTGTCAGCCGCAGGGAGACAACTTCCTTGCTGGCTCCAGCACCATGTGATGCTCTGCTTAGCCGGGAAAACCCCGCGTTCAAATAAACATTTCTTATAGCGACTGAATGGCCTCAGAGACAGGGTTGGCTCATAAAACCCTTCCCAGCTAGAACTCCTGATCCCAAGCCCGCTCAAGGATAGAAGGAGGTGCACACACAGACACAGGCACACACTCGGGCTCAGCAGCCATAGGGATCGCAGCCAGGCTGGCCAGTGCACCCTCAGGAGCGAGCCTCAGGTTACAGCCCGATCTGCCTCAGCACAATACCCACTCCAGGAGACCAGACACTGCCTCTGCAACAGGGTCCATCTGAAAAGACTGTTGCACTCAGCAGGGGCCTCCCAGCACTTTGCCCTTTCTCTTCACCCCATCGAGTGCCTATTCATTTGTTTTCCTATTTGAACAAAAGATGGGATTTTTTTCTTTCCTTTATAACCGTAAGGAAGGAGGCGATGCCAACCGGCAACTGAATGTACATGGAACGTGTTTGCCGGGAACGTCTGTGCTTCGCTGCTGCAAAAAAGAGGGACTTTCTCAGGCAGCAGAGACTCCCCCACTTCCCTTTCCAAGGAGGAGATGGTGGCCATGCCGCTTCGGGGCCGGGGAAGGCAGAGGGGCAGGGGGAAAGGCAGGGACCGACCCACGCACATCGCGCCTTGCCATCTCACGCTGCCGGGGTCAGACCGCGGCTCAGGACCCTGCGTCCCCGCGGGCTGTCTGAGGCATGTCCCGAGGCTCCGGCTAACGGGAAGGGAAACCCACAGCTCAGCAGCTGCTGGCTTGGCACCACCGTCCTGCCAGGCAGCTCCTGGGCTGCTGACTGCAGAAGGAGCCCCAAGAGAGCGGTGGACGGCTGGGTGAGGCATATCCTTTTCCTCCAGTGACTGCTCCAGGTGGAGACCCTGCTGCCCCCACTGGCCAGACGCAAAGCCAGTGGCCGGGGAGCACAGGGCCCAGCCTCAGCCCGCCCTTGCACCTCTCCTGTCCCCAAGCCGAAGCAACGCAAGCGCCGGGGCTTCATCCCAGTGCCTCCTGACAGCCCAGCCTAGCTCTTTAAGCGAAGACCAGAAAAAACACACTCGCACCCCAAAACCTGCCACGAACCCGCCAGGTCCCGGGACACCCCGGCGTTTGCAAAGTAAGCGCGGGTCCCGCACGTAACGCGAGCAGGCTTTCCCTGGGGGCTGCCCGGAGGGTGCCTCCAACGGGCGGGTGCCGCCACCGCCGTTAAGCCTCGCCTGCTCCCAGCGCCGCCCTGCACGGCTCCCGGCTGCCTGCTCCCTGCCAGATGATGTTAATTTCCCACCTAAAGTTTCCCGAGGTTGCAACCGGGCACGGGGCCCCGGGCATCCGGATGCGGGTGTCCGGGATGCGGCTGGTCCCTACCGGTTCCCTTCCCCGCGCCCCCCCGAAAAAAACCCCAGCACGCAACTTTCCAATGCGGCTCCGTCCCCTCGCCCCTTCACGCCGGGCGATGGGAGCTGCGCGGCTACACCCGCTGCGCGCCTTGCCGAGGGGGCTGCGCCATCCCCGCCCCGCCACACCCCAAAACCCGTATTGCGAAAGCTGCGCGGCGCCGCCGATCCCTCGTTTATTCCCTATGCGATGCCCGCGGCCGGGCAAAGCCTCTGTGCGTGCGCCCGGGACCGCGCACGGGCACCCGAAAGTTGGGCGGGCGGGGAGGGCCCTCTCGCCCACGCGCGGCCGGGGGCATCCCCCGCCCCGGGGGGCGCCTTACCTGTCTCCGCCGTGCCTCCGGAGCCGGGCAAGCACAGCCCTAGAAATCCCCACGCGAGAAGAAACGTATCCATCCTTCGGAAGAAATTAAAAAAAACCCAAAACACAACACCCGAGGCTGCGGGGCCGGGCTTCGCCTCCCTGCCCGGGGCGCGCCGTGCCCCGCGTGGGCGCCCCACTCGCGAGCGGCTCCGGCGGGGCTCAGCGGTGGGCGGCGGCTTCCCCCGGGCCGGGGCTGCGG
>JAYKAV010000445.1:1795043-1816351 GCA_035582835.1 Phoebastria nigripes
CGGGGAAACGCGAAGGCTCCCCCAGCGCCGCGGGAGGCGGGGGACACGCGCGGAGCGGCTCCGCGGTGCGCGGGGCCGGGCACATCCCCGGCCATGCCGCGGCCCGGGTGCCCGCCGGCCCCTTCCCCGGGCGCTCGCGGCCTCGCAGCGCGGGCAGGAGTCAGAAAACCCGGCTGAAATAATTGCAAAAGAGCAGGGCTGTGCGAAGGGAGACACCCAGAAATTGTCAGATGGGGGAGCATCAGGACAAGGATTGTCCCTGCTCGTGGGCTTCCGCCGCTGCCGGCCGAGGCCCAGAAGCGCCGTGCCTCGGCCGGAGCCGCCGTGCCACAGCGGGAAGCGGGAGCGGGGAGCACACGCTCCCTCGCTTCAAACGCCCGTGTTGCGGTGTAAAGGCTGCTACAAGGGACAAATGCAAAACCTCTCCGGGACGGCACCATGGTTGGCTTCCACGCTCCCAACCAGTTTTCTCCAAGATGCTCTTCACAAACACAAGCCGAGAGCAGCGTTCACAGTCACCTTAAGAGTGCTCAGAAAGTTTGTTCGCCTGTGCCCCTGAGAAGTGAGGAGTCCCTGCCTGGGTTGGAACCACCGGGACCTTGCATTTACTTGCCACTTAAATTCACAGACCACAACAGGCTTAAAAGCCGGTACCTGGCAAACTGGGGCTAGCTCACACTTCCATTCCATTTGAGAGGTGAAATTTCAAAGCACACAAGTGAAATGAGCCCTAAAACCCCACACCAAAAAGCTACTTAAAAACAAATTCTTTATGTTGTAGATCAGTCCCTAGATTACAGATTCCAACTTCCAAATTTACAGTAGACAAAGGGATTAAAACTACGTTACCTCAGTTTTTTTTAAGTTGGTAATTAGTGAAGAGATACTGGTATGTGGCAGAAGCGAGATACATCATTGTGTGGGTGAGAGGGAAAGTACGAACGTTTCACTGGTATTCGTTTAGGGTGATGAGACTAATTATTTTGTACTCTGCTGTCTATCAGTTACGGGTAGCATCACCAGCTCACGTCAATGAAATCACGATGCCAACCTGTTTGAGCGCATTCACACAACAAAAACGCACCGAGTTCCTCCGAGGCCAGTGGAAGATCATTGACAGCAACAGATTTGGCCTGACAGATAGATCTGATATTTCAGCCGTTACCCTGAGGGCTGTAGCATCCCTCTTCCTTCTGTGTGTTGTGATACCTGATTTTGCATGTTCTGTGGCTCGAATGTGCTCCAACACCTGTTGAAGTCAAGGCAAAGCCAGTGGCAATGGAGTCTACTGCCTTATTTATTGTATTTTGATGTGGAATTATGCAACTATTATTTACTACTTGCTTATAGTTAGACTACTATCAAGCTAGCAAAGTGTGATTTTTTGTGTGTATAAATAGCCCTTGCAAACCATAACACAGATATCAGAGCGTAATATAAACCCACAGCATGAATCATTCCTCTCTTGAGATGTGCATGGAAAAGGAAGAGGTTACCAAGCCCTAATCAGAGATGGCCCCATCTCACAACCATACAGCACAGGGGCAATTTTCCTCCCATTACCTTCAGTCAGAGTTTCCCCTGGTTAAGGTCAATAGAAGAGCGCAAACACGACCTTGAACTGATATCAGCTCTGATCTGCTACTGAGTGAAGAGAAGATAACCCTAGGAAAGAAAATGGTGATGGGAAATGAAGTTACCTGCTGCTCCACAGAGGTTTCTCTCAGCTGCTTTTCAATAGCTCTCCACAAATCCAGCCCTGTGTTTAGTGTCAGATCTCAAGTCTCCTCTCCATAACATGCCGCTGTCAGGAAAGGAAAGGCACAACTAAAATACCAGGCAGTGCTACTGCAGTTTCTATCACTGCAGGTGTTCAGGACAGGATGACAACCAAGCTGGTGACACCTGCTAGTCCAGCTCAGGTACAAAAGAGTCAAAAATACTTCTTCTGGGAGCATTTAAGACTCAGATCCTCTCTCAGGTTTGAAGGAACTAAGCACAAGGTGAAGCTATGCACCTTGAACTTACCTCTGCCTGTTTCCAGGAGCAGCTGCTGCTGCTGTGGGTGTTGCTCCTTGCCCCAAGCAAGGCTGGACCTCATCAGCTCTCTATGCCAGGAAAGTCCCGCTTCTGCCAAAGGGCTCAGGGCTCTGCTCTCCATTCAGTCCTCCTGTGGGTATTTAAAACCCACGAGTAAGCACTCGCCAAACCCATTGGGAACTGCAGCATTTTTCCATATCTGTATGTCAGAAACATCCACAAAACCTCACTGAAAATGAGACAATATGTAATTTAATGGTACTGTAATATTTAACGTACCATCTGCATTAAATTTGGTTGAAGGAATTTTGCAGCCCAAGTGTTAGTCAGAGCTGTGATGCAGTGAAATTTCCCCCATCTCTCTCCTCCCCTCCAGCAGAAAGCCTTCGCCTCCTTAAACACTGCCTAGTTCCCTGCTGCCGACCCGAGGGCCCGCGTACCTAGGGTTTTCCCTGGCACTCTTCAGCTCTGCTCTTCTCTTCCCTCTAATTGCAGCTCCTTTTCAACGTTGATCATACAGCCTCATTTATTTTCAATCACAGCTTCCTCTTTCTAAATGAGTCCTTCTCACCCCATGAACTGACCATCAGGAGGTGTCTGTAAAGCAGGAAACCCCCCAGCTTTTCCTTAGAGCCTTTCTCAATCCTGATTTAAAAGAAAATAAGATTAAAACCAAGGCATCATGTATTCCTGTAACCTTCTCTGGGCTCCAGAGTAGCTGGACAAACAGGGTCTCTCCCCCAGTTTTATGTCAAAACACACTATTTCCAACGCAGAACTTGACAGCCTTCCAGAGAAAACAACACGGCAGGACTGAAACAGGGTTAGGAATGAGAGTGGGGAAAAATGATACCCGGCCTAGATAAAACCATAAAAATTGTCAGTCAGCAGGAGATCAAGGACTCAAACATTTTTGGCAGGATACCTGAGGAGCAGGAGTGTGGGGCATGGGGGCAGATGGCATGGGTTGTCTCCCCAACTCCTTGCAGGAGCGCAGACTTCTCGCTGCAGTTCTCCTCCTCCAGACAGTGCTTTGAGATCCTCAGCTAAAAAGCTCTAAGTGCATCATATAAAATGTTTTTATTAGTCTATCAGGTGCATGATTATGAGATCTCATTTTATAGCCATAAATAGCCAATAATTACCTTAGCATCCCATTAGCCCTAGTCTTCAGCCAGGCTATTTGCTCGGGAATTCGTCCATATTCAAAAAGCAGGCCAATACCCCAACTTGGAGAAAGCAGTTTGGCACGTTGCATTCAAGTCCATAAACTTCCAGTGTAGAGGTGGCTTAATTAGCAAGCTGCCCAGTTAATTTTTCATGGGGAGTGCCATGGCTGCTGATCTGCGGTTGAAAACAGCGGCTGCCGGGTGAGCCCGGAGGCTGCCCCTTCGGCTCTGCGGGTGCTGTGGCAGGTCAGCGCTCGCCCACCCTGTTGCTGCCCACCCACCCCACTCCTGCCCACCCTGTAACTGCTTGCCTCCTCTTAACATGTGCCCCCCCCCCCCATTTTTCCAGCTGCCAGCCTGACTGCAGGGTGGCAGGGAGCTGCTTTCTCCCCCGCCTCTCCTGCTCACAGGTATTTCATACAGGAGGAGCGTTGCTGGTGTGCAGAGGCTACTCCAGCGTTCACGCTGCCTGGCTGCAGCGTGGCCTGAAGCTCAGGTGGCCACCGTGGGTCCCAGGCCAGTACGCCCTGCCTCGGTGCCAGGAGCTGGCAGAGGGCTGCGGGGAGAGCCGGGGAGCAACAGTACTGCAGGGGAAACGAGGGGAGTGCTGAGGCAGCCTGGAAAGGAGAAATGAAAAGAAGGGAGGAAAAAAACAGAGGAAAAAGGAGAGAAGAGCAGAGAAGGGAGGTGGCGAAAGAAACAAAGAGACAGAACAAGGGGATGGGGGAAAATGAATAAACGGCAGAAAACAGGGAAGAGAACAGAGGAAGCAAACTAATGGAGTTAAAATCCATCATCGGATTAGCGGAGAGAGGGAGAGCGATTCCTCACGGCTCAGGAGGTGCTCAGCCGCGGGAGGGGGGCAGGCGTGCTGCTGGGGGCCTGCTCCGAGCAGCAGCCTGTGGGGGGGGGGGGGTCGGTGGTGCCAGCTGTGGGGGAGGAAAGCCCCTGCATCTTCAGAGTTAATAAAAAAAAGCTTTCAGACTTCAGCAGGCTGACTAAATTAGGCTGAATATAAAGGTGCTGTATTATTTCTCAATACGGCAGCAGTATGAAAGGAGGCAATGGGTTTCTTTTGAAGCAGCTGCTGTGTAATCCAGGGCTTTCAGGTGTACTTCAACCAAACACTCTCCTGGTTTCAGCAGGTTAACTTCATTAAAGGCTCCATCTACCGCTTTAATGTTCACTGAAATCCCACTGGGTGGGTACATTAGGCAGAAATAACCCCCACAAGATGATTGCATGCTGTTGTTTGGCACAGTGAATGGACCTGGAAGGGGAAATGGAGGAGGGGAGGGGGTCACACAGTGACCCAGGCTGGAGAGGACAGATCCTGAACCACGGTAACACGCCAACAGGCCTGGCCCTTTGCGAACGGCAGCAGAAGCCACTGCAGCAAAACTCCAAGCCTGTGGGGAGCCATCCCTCCTGACCCCATCTCCGCGAATAACCTGCTTGGTTCCCGCTTCACCTTGGTATCTTCCTTCTCCACGCAGCCACTAGTGCTGGCCCCCAGCTTGCAAGGAAGGTGCCGATCCCCCACAGCTTCTTCTCACCTGCAAAGAGGAGACCATGGAGCTGTAAAGGCCGTCTGTCCCTCCAACAGACCCTGGCAATTCTGTTGGCTTTGCTACTGAGGACTTTAAATTGGGCTTGAGTTTCCTACCCCACTGTAACCGTGGGGTACAGTTAAGTCTTGAAAAATCAAATAACCTCTTGCTAGTGTGAGGTGACCCAAGCTCTGCATGTTCATCTGCTAAGAGCACCCCAAATGGCCTACTGACCGTGGTCTCTGCAGGTCCCTACCCACAAAGCAGCATCCGGTCAGCTTCACCCTGGAGAAGCTCCAGCTGGACCAAACTCCAGGTAGGGTCAACAGCAAATTTTCCACAGACTGAATTAGAGGGGCACATTTGTGGACCCCTACCCAGCTACAATCACAAACCAAGGGCCTCATTTAAAGTCTGCTGAAGCTGGTGGGAGTTCATCCATCAACTTCACTGACGTCTGGATGTGACCCAAGTGGCTGAGCCCTGCAAAGCCAGCATGATGTCTTTAACTCTAAGTGCTGCCATTGACTTCCGCCAGGCTGGCTTCCACGGTGTAAGTGTCACGCTCTGTAGTAAGTACTTACAGGGCTGTGTGCTTGGTGTGATAAAGGGCCACGCCAGCAATCTTATTAAAACACCTCCTTAAAAATGCACAAATTCTTAAACCAACAAGTCATTTAGACCCCCCTCGCCTGAAACTTGTCAAACAAATTCTTAGGCCAGAAGCGATTTCTTTTTCCTTATAAACAAAATGCCATTACCGTGCTTTGGCTTTTGGCTTGATAGATCCTGGCAAGAAAACGTGTGTGTATATTTTAAAGGGCTTTCTCCTTCGCTTATCATGCTTTAGCTTTTGACCTCTCCTCTCCCCGTGCCCAGGCGCATTCCGGGGTTGGCTCCCGTGGTGGTACGTCACACAGCCCTCCCAGCAACTGGGGTTAGACACTCCCTCCAGCAGATGATAGCACATTCTTCTGGAGCACTGTCATGGGAGGAAGCCTTGAGCTATGAAAGGTTTTCTTTCCCTTTTAATCTTTTATTTTCTTTGATGTTCATTTTAAAATAAATTATTGTGCCTTATTTGTATTACGGTACCTGGCTCTGCAAGGACTGGGACCCCTCTGCTGTCCAAACACAGAGTCAAAGACAGTTCCTGCCTCAAACAGTTTACAATCTGAAGAGACAAAGCAGACAAAAACCAAGAGCCAGATACAACATGGATGACAAGCCTGTGGATTACTTTTGCATTTAGTTAAGTTGTAAACTGTTGAGGGAGAGATTGCCATTTGACTATGCCTGTGCAATATCAGAGGTAGGAACTTTCTTCTGATGCTCTGGATACCCAGTTGTTTGGAGATGGGTTTTAAACACGGAGCACTTAGGTGAGGATGTCCCAGAAAGTCAGTGATTCCTAAGGCAGCCCCTGCTTTTCACGTGATGTCACCAAGCATGTGTCAGTGACCCCAAAAAGCAATCTCATAACAGAAAAAGCCATGTATATTCTGCTAGTGAAAGACAGATGAGGACAGGAAAGGGAACAGATCTAGAGGATCCCAGCTGATAGCTGGAAGCAAGGCTGAGCTGTGTTTTAACCATAGCCAAACATGCCTGTGTTTTGAGAACATTTCAAAGCATGTTTGGCACAGAACTTACATACATGCTTACCTTCCTAAAAATTTCATAGTGATGCTATGATCTTGCTGGAGACAACTCTGCTGGATGTATCAGGCTGAAGATTGTCTTCGTAATCCTTCCTTTGACATACCCGCGCATCTCAAGTGAGACCTTGCATTTATGCTGCTTCCTAGACAAGAAATCCATAATCTCAGAGGAGCTCTGCCCTGCTTACTTTCCCTTTCTGTGAATGTTTTGAGTCACAGTCATCACCCTTTCCCTCTGGGGATGGGGCTGCTTCCTTATCATTGCAGAGTAGCTGTTTTTCCCAAGAGGTGTTTTCCCTCTCTTCCCAGGATCCTGCACACAGACCCCATTGATTTTTCAGTGTAACTTCTCATGGAAATCAATAGTGCTAAGGCTGCTTCACAGTCAATATGATGGCACTGAAGCCCATGCCTCAAATAACTACACTGGATGGTCCTCCAGGGAACTGGGACCTGCAGAACAATAGTCATGAAGCTGCCCATTTTCAGGCAGCTTATACGGCAGGGCAGTGTTTTCACTCTTGCGCTCAGCTGCCTCCACAGGACATTAGAAGCATGTGGCCCTCTGCAAATTCAGGCTGTGCTTCTCAGAAGTTCAAACTTAGGGCTTAGCACCGAGAATTTGCTGAAGTACAGAGATGCACTAGAATAACGACTATGAGGCACTCTGAAACGAGGGGTGGTTCTGTGGCCATGCAGCTGCAGATTAGGAGAATCAGTAGGGTCTTTTGGTCTTCCTGAGCCAGGCAAGTGAACCAGGACCCAACCCAGTGCAAGCCTGTGGGCAGTACTGGACCTTTACCATACTGTGTTTCGTTTCCATGTTAGCAAAATGGGACTGCTAATACCTTTTCTCTCCCACCCCTTGTCTGACTTCTCTGTTTGATTTTGAACTCCTGAATGGTCTCTCCCCATGTGCAGCACAGTGGGTCTAGTGGCTACTGTAATACAAACAATCCTCAGTTGCAGGTTTTTCTTTTTCCTCCTCAGTGTGCTACATTTATCAGCATCAGCCACGAGCCCAGCACAGTCAGGCTTTCCCTTGCTCTCAGCACCTCAGAGCATTTGGGTTCGCGAATCTTGCTATTAATAATACATTGTGCAAAGTTGGTACAGAGCTCAAAGTTTTCCATGTGTGTGCTGGAGTTTGATTGTAACTGTGGGTATCATTATCATCAAAGAGACTGAGGAATGGCAGCTTTTAGTTAAACAAATGGAAAGCTGTATTTAGTCTCTTTTGCCACATTGTGATAGGAAAGAATAAAGGCTTTTAAATATATTTTACAGCTGCTGTTTCTTAGGTTTTTCTGCCTTACAATAGTCTCCGTGGTTCTGACCGGGAAGTTGTTGCAAAAGCTTTTTGTTTTTAAGCCTCCTATTGAAATAATACATATTAATTGCCTCATTCCTGAGTTTTTTGTTGTGGTGGAAATTTCGGATGGGGAGGGTGGAGGCACAGGCTGTAAAGCATCAACAGCTGAGAGAGGGTGCCCTGGGTGAGTAATGAGAGAGGGGGCTTGGATGACACACTGCTAGCAGAGTGCGAAGGAGAAGAAATGTCTCCCTGGAAAGTGAGAAGACAATTGGCAGAGGAGCCCGGGGTTCTTTGGGGGGAGCAGGGCAGAGACAGAGCTGGGAAGGGGGAGGCGAAAGTGCTCAGCAAAGAGACCAGGTGGGAGCAGGGACAATGCTAGAAAGGAGCAGCATGAGAGCGTACTATTTGAAGAGAAAAAAAGAGCTGGATTCGTCATACTGTGGCCACCAAAAATGAATATCAATGAAGCAATTAGCTCTGTGAGGAATGGGACAAATGAACGCTGCTTTCCTAGAGGTGCTCAGCATGTGGTTGGATCCACGGGTGTACAATAAAGGTTGAGCTCAGGTTTTTCCTGTTGTGATGGCACTAACATGGTCTCTCTGTCCTATCCCCCCAGCTGTTTTCACAAACCTTGCAGGAGATTTGTATTTTTGATGAAATTGCCCAATGATTCAAAAGTTACTGTGGCAGCAGCAGAGAAACACATGGCCATATACCATATATAAGCCTCTTCTTTTCCTTACAAACTTAAGCTAAAAGTATATGGGTATATCCTAATACGTGCAACACTGTGCTATCCCAAAGGGCTACAAGTAGTTCAGGAAAGCCATAGTGATTGCAATTACCTCCATTTTACATGACACAATACAGAGTTACTAGACCCATCCCGGGCAGAGCAGAGGCCCCCGTGCCCCTTACCACCACTTACCTCTCTCCTCTGTGCTCTAAGAAACATTTTGGCCTTTCATCAGCCAGTGCTGAAAAACATGGAGGCAGTGGCTTTCTCTTCAAAGTGCTCTAACACATTTGGACTGAAGGTGCCCAGGGAAGGCAATGTGAGCTCCCTCCTTCTCTCGGCTCAGTCCCACAGCACAGCCATGGGTCCTATGCACGCCAGGTCCTGGGTGGCCGTCACTCAGAAGAGACTGGTTACAGTGCTGATGCCAAACAGAAGGTGAGCAGCAAAGAAGCCCCATCTGTTAAACACATGAAAGGTGAATTGACAGGAGTTCAAGCCAAGTACTGAAATGTAGCTGTGAATCTGAAAGCTTTGCTCCAAGGAAACAAAGTTCCACTTTAAAATAAGTCCAAAAAATCCCATCCTGCTTCCATTGAAGTCAATGGCAAAATTCCCACTGTTTTAACCAGGAACAGGATCAGGCCACTTCCAGACAGATTTACAGCCAACACATGCTGTAACGCTCGCATACTGCATGTGCTTACTTCTATTTCCAGCCATGTTAAAAAATTACAGCAAATGCCTATGGATTTGTGCATATGAGTTATTGTGCTGCTAATGAGAGGAAGAATTACCCGAACATGGTTTAGATGGTCATCTGTTGCCAGCACAGATGAAATTGCTGGGTCATTCACTGGCTTCGTATCGCTGTTCATCCCATTAGCATTTCCATTAGAATTATTGCAAAATGTAACTCAATTTCTCTTTTTTTGGCGGCTGTGGGGAGGGACACAGGCTGTGTTTGCAATTAGAGCTGCTAAGGAATTGGAACTGAAGCCCTAGGCACACTCTGGTGCCACACTGCAGCCACTAACGGGATGCTCCTCTGACAGGACCACTTCTGCTTAACCGGGGGAGTAGAAGAGGTTCTAGGTAATGAAACAAACCAAAATGACTTCTTACAGTTGAAGGCCTCTACACATAATGCATGCACGCTCATGCACTAGAAAGCTTTGCCTAATTCATTCCCACATGCTCCTTGCTTTGGGCAGCTGAGTCTGTCCCTCTTAAATGTTAAGAAGTTTGCAGTCTAAACCCCACAGAGATCTTGTTTTTCAAAAGTGCTGCCAAGAGCCAGCAACCAGTGGGCTCCCCAGAAGCTGCTGTTTGCCAGTCCCTTCGGTAACTAAGCCCCATGTTCTCCGCAGCTATCATTACCAAAAAAACAGAAGAAAATAATCTCATGGCTGAAGCCTCCCTCCCCTCGCTCCTCCCACTTGGAAAAAAACCCATCTATTGTTTTCCTGTAATTGATCAAGCATAAACATTCAGCTCTACAGTTTTACGACTAATCACTCTACTTCTAAGACACGTGTTCGCAGCTATGCAAGGCACCAGCTGCTGTCATTCCAATGGATATTAATTTATATTGTCTCCCGCTCCCGTCCTCCCTGTGCCGACACACAAAGGGAGTGGGGTGGCAGCGGGAGCTTTAGATGAAGACATCTGCTTGAAAGGCAGACAGTATCCACGCTGCCGAGATTGCACCTGGACTTTCACTGGAAAATCAGACACACCAGTTGCTTCCTGGCACTCCAGGCTTCGGCACACACACAGGGTTCTGACTACCATTATTTACTTATTTACCTCACTCCAAGGGAAATGAAATGTTGGGACAGAGGGAGGGAGGCAGATTTCAGGAGTAAAACTGAGCTGACTGAAATAAAATATCACAGACGTGTGGTGCAGTGCAGGGAGGGGTGCGGAGGAGGAAGCGGAAAGCTGGAGCCTCTAATTTTGCCCCCTAAAAAGGTTCTCTCATGATGGTTGGCTGTGCTCAGCTCCTCTCTAGAGAGGCCGGCAGTTGCCCAGGCTCGCGTGCAGGCTGAACCCAGCCACCTGCAGCCCTGGGAGGAGGAGGTGGAGGAGAAGAGGACTTGCTGGTTGTGAGATCCCACAGAGAAAGAGCAAGCACGACCTGGGTAGCTTAAGCCTCTGACTCCCACTGCAGCATACAAAGTTGGTCTCCCCCTCACTCCCCCTGGCCAGCTCCCAATAACCGAGCTTAAAAGCATCGCACACAAATTCGCAAGCAGTGTGACAGCCACAGCCCTGCATACAGTGGGCAGATGGGAGGCTCACAAACCGCCATGGGGTCTGTCACAGACCTCCTCTGGGACCGCCACAAGCCACTTCTCCTTCAGCCGGCACCCCCGGGGGAAGGTCCTGTGGACAGGGACATGCAGGGACTAATGCATTCTGGTAGAACAGCCTGTTCTGCTAAAGCGTTCAGATACCATCTCCCAGATAAAACAAAGCTGAGGACTTGACTATAGGGGATATGAAAGATTTCTTTCTCCTAAGAGCAGGGCTGTTTCCCAATCCCTTCGGGTTCGCTAATCAAATACCAATGTGACTGGGGTCACATTACATTATGGCTGTCAGCTCTAAGCGCATACTGTATTTTTCATGTCCTGTCTGGGTCTGCTGCATTGTGTTGCTGCTTCACCCCCAGAGGCAGCACTAAAAGACTTTTCCTTATTACTCGCCTTGTGGTGTGGCTTGGAAGCCCTGCTCCAGGCTCGGACCCTGTGCTGCCACATCCCATGCAGATGACTAAAGAAAAGTTTACTAAGCAAAGAAGTTGGTTAAGCAGTTGCTCTGTGGGATTTAATTACACTAGTAAAGAGCTGAGGGATGGTAATGTGCAGTTCAGATGTGGGGTGCTGTTTGCCCGTGTTTCCTGCAGCAATTTTTCAGAATAAAGAACTGGGCTCAAACTGGGGACGTATTTCACTCTTTTTAAGACGTAGATGGACATGAAGGTTTGGGATTCTTTTCTGTAATGTCTGAGCTAGCAGGGTTCCTGAGACAAATCTAAAAATCCTTTCTTGTTATTACATTACATGCCTGAATTCCCACTGCTGTATACCACATGAAGTCACTTACCCTCTGCGAGTGGGTATAAAATACTGCTTCTGGTGGAGAATTCATATCTAGGCATGTTTTATTTTGCTTTTTGCCCAGGGTAAATGAGAATGTGGGTGCAGGTTGGGGAGGGCATCTTTCTTCCCTGGTTTTTTCATTAGCTTAAGCTGAACCTATTGATTCTTTTGGTAATCGCCTCAGAGCCTGTAGTTATGGGAAGGTGACACAAACATCTCTTTTTGCTCTGCAAAATTTTCCCTGTTCCCTGAGCTCATGGTTTCACTCCTCTACTCTCCCTGCAGGTCTCCAGAGAGGTCTGCTTCCCCAGGGATGCGCAGGTCATAGGGCACCAGCCATGTGAAATATTAGTGCTCTAATACATCTACACATACACCCTTGAATAAGTCAAGATATTTTGGGACAGAAATGTTATTTTTAGCATCCCTGTCCCTCTGCTGCAGCCACTGCGAGGAAGAAGCTAAGGAGCACTGACTGTTGTGCCATTAGACAGTTTTGACTGACTAGTCCCACTAAAATATATGACTCCGCAAAGATGACATGGGGAAGTAATACATTTTAACAGACGCTCGCCACCCCCTTCTTTTCTATAAACAGAGATGACATCTCGAAGGGGCAGGCTGCAGATGGTATTGTTTGTCTCTTAGCGACACGCATATCCCAGGTTGAAGTTTCATGGGGAATTGTACCCAGGCCACTGGTAAGTCAATATCTCTGAAGTATGTCCATTTAAAGGGCTGCTTTCTAGCTGCACTCTTAGGCGGAGACCTAAGGTCTCGAGGCAGATCAGGGAAGAGTCATATCTTATGGTCTCATGTTCCCCAAAACTCTTCCGCTGGATTTCCCAGTCCATTACCCACACTTTCTGTCAAGGTTGTCCAGATTCCTAGGAGCTCTGAGCCAGATGATATTGGGATGATTTACTGAGGGTGTGAGATGACAAACAGACTGTGGCAAACCTTTCCTTGTGGCCTTGGCTGCTCAGATAGCTTGGAAAGAGCTTGGGGAATGAGAGAGGCTATGAAGCATGCACAGCAGAAACTTCCACTGCCCCAGCCTATTCCACACCGCATCCATGTGGATATCCTCACAGAGCACACACGCATCCAAGGGAGAAGCAGGTTTTTTTTTTTTTTTTTTTTTTTTTTTTTTTTTTTTTTTTTTTTTTTTGTAATACTTTTAGTTGTAACCTGTGATCAAAATCTCAGGGCTTGCCCACACATTGATCTGTATACTGCACCTGTGCAATACAACTCTGCGTAGAGACCTGTATTTGAAATAACAGCTGCTTTTTCTTTTTTTTTTTTCCACCTTACCCTGCTCTTTGGAATGCCAGTGATTCCTGTGTGCAGCCAGTGTGCCCCTCCACGTAGGAGACAAGAAGGGTTTCTCTCTCTTGCAAGGGTTAATTGTGTTGTGTTTGTACAGATCTTGGAGAGCTCCAGTCTCCGAGTGCCAAGTTGTCTCCTGCTTGCTCTTGCTTCCAAGTATTACGATTCTGTGGGCCAAATACGAGTTACTTTTACACGTACTGTAGCTCAGTCCAGGGGAGAGTAAGGGTGCAGCTCAGATCTCCAAGCCCCTTCTATACACACATGGTGCTTTTGTGCCCTGGGGCTCTCTGCAGGAGGGACTTATAGACCTATGTATGTGGTCAAGCTATTGGGGTGTCAAGGCTTTGGGGCTGTCTGTCTTGGGAAGGCACAGAACAGCTGTAAGACAGCTACGCTAACCACTTTATCCAGCCTCCATCCAGGACCATCAGTTAATCACAGGATCACCAGCTGCTGGCACCACTGAGGAGAAGCATCCCTTGAAATGCAGCCAGGTCCCCTGGGCCTCCCATCGCAGAGGTGAAGGGGGACAGCTCAACCCTCAGGGGGACAGGAAAACCCCCAAGAGCCCGTGACTATGACCAGACTATGCAAGTGCCCAGGAAGGGTGAAACTGGAAAATGATCCCCTCTGCTCTGCCATCCCTCCCCTGCCTCCCTGCTGCTGCCAGCACTTCAGCATCTCTCCACTTGCGCCATGGCAAGAGGGATTACAAGGGGATACAAGGAGCCTTTTCCCCAGCTTGTCACAGGAGATGCAGATGAGGGGGCCAGGCGCGACGCTGCAGCAGGAATCTCCTTCTCCTAGTTGGTTTTCAGCCATGTTAGCAGCCCGTGTGCTTGACCCCGGCTGATCAAAGCCTCCGTAGGACATTGCCCTCATCCTCCTGCCCTGTCACAGCCAGCGGGGGCATGAGTTATTCCTCTTTTGTGTGTGAGGCCCTCCTCCTGGGGACCTCGTCTTCCCTCTAATCAAATAATCAGATGCGTTTATTGTTGTGGAAATCATGCCCTCCCCTGAAATGCCCGACCAGCAACAGCTTCCTGGCTTTGTCTGCAGCCCGACGGCCTGGATCCCACCTCTCCTCTGGTGTGGCCAGGGGTGGGCTGCATGGGGGCAGCCAGACGCTCACTCAGGGGGCCGGTCCCATGTGTGTTGTGCCTGCACAGAGGGGACCTCAAGCTGACAGGAGTGAAAATGCACCCACACCAGAGTTTCTCTCTCCACGACCAACCTTTGCGAGGGGAGAAAACCGGCCATGTCCCAAGAGGAGGTTTACATTTGGAGAAGATACTGTGTTGCTGGGACACATGAGTGAGGGAGAGGATGGCCACAACCATGGTGCTTCCCCTGCCTCCACAGAAGCTGGCTGAGGGGCCTGGAGGCCCTCCTTGTCCAGCCATGGTGGCATGCGGCATGACGCGCCAGCCCATCCCACCTGGGTTTCCCCCTGAGGCTGAGGGAAGCTGGCTGGSAGCTCTGCTCCCTCATAGCCACCTCACACACTGCAGTGGAGCTGCCAGCGAGGCAGGCTGGCCCCATGCCCACGGGGCAGCAGCTCTGTCCAGGACCCTCATCCGATCAGCTGCCTCTGCTGCTCTCGCCCCTTCGCTGCCGGTGGGCCCTGTGGGTGCCGAACCAAGACCAGCCATGCACCACAGCCGGGCCCTGCGGTGCCTCCTCACCCACCTGCAGCCCTGGCTCGGGGGACACACCACTGCAGGGACCTGCTGCTGAACTGTCTCATTTCACGGGCTCTCCAGCTCAGCCAACGACGTGCTTAATTTGTCTACTGACCCCCCTGCCCCCCGGACACACGTTATATAATGCATATTTTTTTCTTCTGATCCCATGTCCTGTTAGGAAAAGAAATGTCCTGACTGCACAGCACCAGCCTGAATTTTTTGGGTGTTTTTTTTTTGTCCGGTTCTTTTCCTGTGTTTACACTCCCACAGCGCAACATTTATTAATCTGAGGATAGGGACAACTTAACTTAAAACATCTTAGCTTGAGAAGGCTCGCAGCAGGGGTAAAAGTAAACTGAGCCCACGCCCTGCTTAATCATCAGCCAGCGCTGGCCCGACGCACTGCGCAGCCCCCCGCCACCCTCCCCTGCGCACAGACCGTCTTGGATGCAGCAGGAGACCGCACGTTTGGTTGCCTGCAGCTGAATCACCGTATCTGGAGCCTGCCTGCCTTGCATCGGGACCCACGCAACGCGCCTGTCTCTGCTCGGCGTTTGTTGGGCCTATTTTATGTTTTCACACCGCTCGGCGTTCTGGCTTGTGAGCCAAGGCTCCGGCTACAGGAGGTGTGGAGAGAAGGACAAGACAGAGGTGAAAGGAGCAGAGTGAATGGATTGGAAGCGGTTTTTTTTAAATAAATACAGGATTTCTTAAAAATAAATAGGCTTAGCAAATTAAAGCAGACAAGCAGGTTACTTGGCAGCTAGAGGATAAACCTGAACAACCTGGGTACATGAAGCATCAAAGCATTCCCCAAAGCAGAGGGCCCTGAGAGCTGCCCTGTGGGCTCGGTACCCAGACCCTGCTCTGGTGAGGCTGTTTGCGAAGCGTGTTTTTTCATTCCTGCTCCTGGGAGCATGGGGACAAGCACACGTACCCAGGGCTGCACTGTGCCCAGGCTCTCCCTGGGATGGGGCAGCTGAGGGGCGTATTGTTGGCTCTCTACACCTAAAGCACAAATCCAGCTGGACTCAACGTCACTGAAGTCAGTGAGAGAACAAGTGCCTCTTGTTCAGCATAAACATCCAAGACAAGACATGTAACCAAACAGCCAAAACAAAAGCCGCGCTCCTTGAAACAGTGCCCCAAACACTGCCCGTGCCGGGCCAAGGGCTCCCATTGTTCTCCCAGAGTCTGCAGGGCCAGGCAGGACCCGAAGCTCAGCTGGCAGATGGGCTCCTCTCTCGCCTCCAGGGCCCAGGGAGCACCGGCCAAATGTCACTGCTGCTGGCCAAACCCGTGACTGATACAAACCATGTTGCAGGGTGACTTGAATCATTTGCTGGCATCCCTGAGCCAGCCCCTGCCAGGGGAACAAAAAAGTCCTACAGAAAAAACACCCTGATAGAGCCCCTGCCGTGACAGTGACCACCCCGGCCATGCTTTTGGGACCTGCTGCTCTGGTCGCCACCTCGCTGTCCCCTGTACCCCTCACGCAGCAATCTTTGGGCAGCAGCCATCCTGAGCTGAGGAAGCCTAAGTAGGTGTGAACCTCAGCATGTCCTGCACAGCTGGGCCCACGACTACACTGTCTCCCCCGGCGCCCCATGTCCTCAGGCCATCGAGGTGACGGGTGTGTTAACCCCGGTCTGCAAGGGGGAGAGGGGTCCCAGGGCTCCCTGGTGCCTCCACACATAAGTCATCCCAGGAAGGGGAAAGCCACAACATAAGTGAAGCCTCACGATTTCCCCTCTTTTCCTAATGCTAAACACAGAAGAAAATCCACCAGCAAGAGCCTCAGGAATTCAAACTTGGTGAATGCTGCCTCTGCTCTCAGGAAACTTGGCCAGAAGTAAACGTGCAGAGGAATGTAACCGTTGCAGAAGATGGTGCTTGGCTTTTCAAATCCAAGCCCCTAAATACATTGTACTTTGGCCGTGATTTAGCGTTCTTGCTTTTCTTTTCCTTTTCTGTTTTGTAGCAACGGCAGTCTAACCACTCTCCAACCCATCCTCACCCCCCAGCCTTGTTCCCATCACCGCTCTATCTGCTTGGTTGTGCCATCAAAGCAATTTGGGGGACTGAGTTGGGAAATGATCCATGTTAAAAACAGCCCAGCGAAGAAAAAACAAGTCAGTCCTTTTTTTCTATAGCAGCTCAGTTACCTTTGTCCTCTCACAGCAATCAAAATCCCTACAATTGGGGAAGGAGAAAGGACATAGGGGATGGGGTGGGACCAAGTGCTAGGAGGGAGGGATGGGGCAGGAGGGGGAGACTGGCAGCACAACTGTGTTAAATGCACATTGGACTGAGGCCTCACTGTCCTCTTGTTATATATAAAGAAAAATGACTGGCCTGGAGGGCTTATTTCCAACGGAGGGGAGAGAGGAACAAGGAAGGAGGGAAGCAAAGAGAGACATTCTCCATGGTAAAGAGGATGTGTGCATGTGCCTCTGTGAATAGACCCAGAAACACCCTTCTTGTACCTAACACTCCCATAACTGAATTAGTTGTGATTGATTTGGCCAAATCTGAATGCAGAGGTGGCAACTGGACATGCTAAGAGTGCCTTTGATTTCCTCTGCTTGCTGAAGTAACCAGCAGGCTGTCAGGCTGCTTAACATAATCTCAGAGCAGCCTCACGATTGCTCTAACTTACGCTCTGTTTTCAATCTCCCTAGACGTGCCACCTGCCCTTCCCATCCCGGCCAGGCCAGTGAGCGCACTGCCGCTGCGCCATGGCCCCGGTGCCTGTCCAGGAGTGCTCACCCATTGCAGCAACCCTGGCAAATCCTTTCCATAGCCGGGGCAGGGACCTTCCTGCAAACTCAGCCCACCTCTGCAAATTGTCACTTACAGAGATGCAGGCGTTGGAGCGATGCGTAGCATGTGGAAATACTGCTCGGTCTGAAAACTTCCTCCTTGCTTTGCTGTGCGTGGCTCAGTCCCGGTTGTTCTGTACATCCATCCGCTCACGAACTAGGAGGTCACCATTTTTACCACTTTTCTCACGTGCATACATCGCTGTAACTACTGACTCTCCTTCAGAGAAAGGGAATGGCTAGAAATAAGTTGGAAAAGTAAACTGGCTTTTAGATCAAAAGCAGCATTACCTAAGTATATATGCATGGAAGTACGTGCATCTATATACCTGGGAGGAAGGGAAAAGGGTAGGAAGGAGGAAGGGAGCACTGGTTTATTTACTTTTATTTACTTATAAACTAGTTTCTTCATATTTGCTCTTTTTTTTAATTCTCTTTTCAGTCCTAGGAAAAATATGGCAGATGAAGCCTCTTAAAATCGCAGCTTGCTGGTTTGAAAATCTAGGCTGCAATTTTTTATCTTTTTTTTTTTTTTTTTTTTTTTTTTTTTTTTTTTTTTTTTTTTTTTTTTTTTTTTGTACTCTGGATTGAAGGATGTGATGTATGAAAACTCCGATTCAACAGAGCCTAGAGATTAAATCACACTGCGTAGGTAAGGTTTTGGCAGAGAAGCAGACACTGCTTCCTAACCAGTACCAAGAATTCGGAGAAGAATGGGGTAGGTTTTAATGTAAGTTTACTTTTCTTGTAATGAATTTTAATGACAGCTTTCACGACTGCTTCTGTGATTCATAAGAGAAAATTAAAAACCTACACCTTGAAACTTATATGACAATGCTGCTAACATCTTGCAGCTTCTGGCATTATCTTGGAGAACCTTTCAGTCCTGTTTCTATGCCACATTGTTTTCCTCACAAAATGTATTTTAAATATAAAACATTGAATGTTCATTGCTTCTTTATATCATTTTTATTCATTACCTGCTGGAGGCAAAGGGCACGGTTTTATATAGAACCCTCACTGAATGTCTTATTTTGCAATTTTACTCTACTGTACATATTTCCCAATAAATTATTTTCTTTCAGATGCAGATATTCTTCTGGAAAAGCAAAGCAGGGCTGTTTCCTCTGCACTGAGTTTTTTTTGCCGTGAGCACAGCCAACTCGTCTGGCTTGGGTTAGTTTGTCAGGCATATTTTGGGAATGGTTTGAGAATTAATTCTGTTTTAAAGACTATAGTCACCTTTTTGGCCCCTGAAACCGGTTCAGGATTTTTGTGCCAAGCCAACAATAGAACAGCTTTTGTGCACGTCAAAGGCTTGTTCTAGACAAGTAAAAAGACGGTGGAGATAAAATCTGTGTCTTTCTTGCAATCTATACCCACAAAGCAACTGATTCAAAAGTGACTGCAACTTGTCCCTGTCTGTAACGACGGCACAGTCCCAGCCCGCACTGCGCAGGAACGCCAGCCCCGGGGGCCGCATGCTTTGACTCCGTATCGCTTTCAGGTGCCAGTAAAACTCTTGGTGTTGGTTACCTACGCTCACAGATGGCTCAAGGCTTCTCAGCAGTGAAGGCAAAAGTTGCATTTGAAGGTCAACGTGGCTTTCGGGATGTCAGAGATCAGGGGGAACCGGGGATGAAAGAGGCAGTTAGGGAAGGGGACTTTGTGGTGTCAGTGGTACCCAGGGAGGTAAAGGGAGGCATGGGGAGCAGGCTGTCAGATTTGGGTGGCAAGATGTGATCTAGGGGAGGGGGCGGTGATGGGTGAGGGGTGTCTCTCCCCATGCTGGTTGATGGGTTTCCTCACAATTCCTGCTTGCCCTTCTGCTTCCTCCCTCAGGCACGGGTAGCTTTGTGCTGCAAACAGGTCCTGACTCTGGGCTCAGTGGAGGGGTGTCACAAGCCTGGGATGCAAAATGGAAATTGGGAAGCAGTGGTCAGCGTATCAGAAAGTGCCACCTTCCTTGTTGGTACGTGAGTTTCACACATCGGGGACAATCCCCTCTTCTCTCCACCACGTATTTCCTGCTCAGGTCTGACACCCCCCCCACCTTCCCCTTCCCAACCTATTTTAATTTCTCATCCCTTTTCCTTTGCTCCAGTTGCCTCTCCCTGTCATTTCCCACTCTCCCCCCCATCTCCTTCCCGATTCTCAGAGCAATCCTGTCTCTCCGGTTGCCTGTATCAGGCACTCCCTTCCAGCCCATGGGGAAAAACAGCGGCAGAGCTGCCCTTCCCAGAGCAGATCCTGTGCTTCGGAAGTTGGATCCCTTCCCAGTCTCATTTGTTTCCACAGTTTCCCAAGCCATGCCTCAGTGCTTCCGTACGTTCTCTGCAGGCACGAGCGCACCAAGCACAAGGAGCCTGAGCAACCTCCTCAGGAGGCCTCCAGAGCCTTTGAGCCAGAGCCCTCTGGGGCTTATTAAAAGCCCTGAACACCTTCTGGGAGGCTGCAGGAGCAGCCCAGCTCCACTCCAATCTTGATAATGGCATTTTGCTTCCTGAAAGCCTCCCAAGTAGCGCAGCTGCCACGGTCCTCACCCCTGAGAGGCTGCTATGCTCTGCTCCCGGGTGGTGCTCAACTGCTGCCACATTGCAGCAGGTCACTGCATTTCTGCTGGGGTGAGTAACCCAGCTCTGAGACCCTCTGTGGGGAGGGTCCCATGCTGCTTACAGCAGAATACAGGTCTCATGAGAATGTACTCTGGTTCATTAAAATTAATTAATAGTTAAATGGCTCCACATCCTTCTTTATGCAGACACAGCAGTGACTGCAAAACAGATCTTAACTTGAGCCCAGGTCCCAGGGAAGTGAGTGCTGCTGTGGGGAAACCACGGGAGACCACTGCCAAGGCAGAAGGAGCACCTTCTGAAACTGTGGTCACCGAATTTCCAGCTTTTAATACACTCCTAGTTTGTCTTTTGCCACTCTTTGTGCAATTTCAGCAGAAGGAGAAACTGAGGTATCGGTGTTTTATTTGTCCAGTTTTTAGCTATGAGTGCAAGTTGTGACCTGACAACTTTTAAAATTGGCATCTATGTGAATTATAATTTAATACATGCTAAAATTGTCTCAGAGTTGCCCATGAACTGTCTTGGCCATAAATACCAAGATCTGCATTCAAAATGTTTTGGAGTGCAGTGCACATTTATTTTTACTGAACCATTACTGCAATTTCTGCTATATCTTGTGTCGTAAACCTTCTGCATTCTTCTGTCCTTCTGTTTTGTTCTTTTACTCTTTCCTTTTTCTTTGTAGTAAAACAAAATTTTCATCTCAGAAAGGCTACATTCTTCCTTCTCCCTGTTCTAGTGACTTTTCACTTAGATATCTGCTATTTTGAAAATTACTTCATCTAACATAACAGTCTTGCCTGAATCTCAACATGCTCTGCAACCCATAGCTCTGATCCTACAAAGATTTATGCTTGCATAATCTGGAGTATGAAAAGTAGCGTCATCAGCTTCAGTGAAATGACCCACGTACCTCAAGTTAAGTACCTGTGTAAAACTTTCAAGAGTCCTAAATCTCTGGCAAGATAGCGCTGCAGCCATCTTGCTGAAATACAGCCTCAGCTGGTTGGACCTGGTACCTGCTACATGGCTGCAGAACACCTTGGTTGTTACAGACAGCAAGAGAAGAGCTCGATGTTGAGATGAAACCGTCTGGAGAACTTTAGCAACGAACATGCAGTTGCCTAAGCTGAAATTCGCCGAGATGGCAAGGGACTTCTCTCTCGCTTCTCCTTTCAATCAGGGCTATGAAATCAGGACTCCGGCTCTACAACTGAAGACAATGCAGATTTGAGAGGGAATCAAGTTAAGCCCTGTGATGTTTTTTTTTCTACAAGGCAGCGCATGGCTGTTGCGTTTTTTTTTTTTT
>JAYKAV010000445.1:1816411-1950745 GCA_035582835.1 Phoebastria nigripes
TTTTTTTTTTGTTTTTTTTTTAAAGTCACCTTACCAACTCTCATCCAGCCTGATCATGCATGATCTTCTAATATCAAATCACATCCAGGGGTGAGGATGGCTTTGTAGACACAAAGAGAGAAAGACTACATACAAATACATAATCATATATAGTCTTAAAGCCTTTATTTTAATGCAAAATAAAACAGGTAAAATTTATATAGCCATATGTAACAAAAGATCAAAATCTTTGATGTGATACTAGAAAAAAACCTCTCAAATTGTGTGTTGAATCTCTCCCCCAAAACAATCACGCATGATTTTTAAATCAGTTTCACTTAAACACACAGGTATTGTCAGGATCACAAACACCTCTCTCTCCCCCACAGTAACAGAACAGTGTCTTATAAAGCCTTCTCTTCTATGCAGAGATAGTGAATAGCGCTTCCGATTTTGCACGTAAGGCTTAGAGACTCTGCAGAACAACTGTGACGGAGAGCACAGGTGTAGGGCCTTTTGGAAGTGCAAAGCAGCCCCTGCTCAGAGCAGAGTGTCAGGATGCGGCCCTGGCAGAGCAGTCGGTAGGATTCACTCACAGCACTAACTCTCTGATAAACAAACTGTGATGGCTGGGAGGAGGAGGTAGCACAATTCATCTGTAAAAAAATTAGGCAGCATGTGAAGCTATTTCTAGATCAGGAAGCTGGAGTGAATTGGAATTCAGGGCTGCATGCACTTTTTCAAGGCAGGAGCCTTTTATTTTTAATGCTTAGTTCCCCTTTTTTCCCCTCCACAAAGGGCAATTGGTATTTCTTTACGCATTCGAGGGGTGCCTAGAGACTTCTGCATCATAATATATCACAGTGGTTATGTCTGCTCGCAGGCCAAGATCATGGCTCACCTGTGGGTGGTCACTCAGAAAATCCACAGGCTCTTTTTCTATCTCTTAATCTTTCAACTGCTGGGCCCGGCTGGCCCTGCGCCAGAGCCAGAAACGCAGGCTGCACGCCACCAGCTCAGGAAATCAAAGCTTCCAGCTTCACGTGAGAGCGGGCCTCTCTCCCCCTTGTCTTGACTCCTGTTCACACGCACACTTACGGCACGCGGCTCCTGTGGCAAACCCAAACTCTCCCTTCACACCCGCTACGTCAGTAACTTTACTGCTGGACTGGCACATTTTGGATGAGGGAGTGCGAGGCAATTACGTGTCAAGAGCCTTTCAGACTCATAATTTTCCCAAACATATGGACATATGGGGAAAAGAACAACTTGTTACTTAACGGCTCTTTTGGATTTTGCAAGTGTGTATTTTCAACCGTCAGTTGTAGCACCTCGTGAATTCTGCACGGTACATATTTTTCCACAATATGGTGCTAAAATCATACATTTTACACTGCAGAGAAGCTGACTATATATACTGTAGTTACACATTATACTTTTGAAAATACTGTACCTCTACCAGATATTAAACCAGCAAATGGCAATTTTCTCCCAGAACAATGGCACCAGAGATTGATGAGATGCTCTGTAATACTTTTTGGTCTTGTTCCCCCAGCTAGGTCAGACTGTTCTTCCTCCTTAGCTCCTCACCTGTAAGATGCATCCATAGATTATACTTGTAGCACTTTTTTTTTTTTTTTTTTTTTTTTTTTTTTTTTTAAGAAGCTCTGTACTGATCTAACAGCAGAAGCATCATTTAATAACCTGTTGGGTAAGATTAACAGCTCAGAAGGTGTTCGTTTGATCTGTCCGCCTCAACTGAGTGGAGCCGATGCAGTCAAGGGGAGCTCTTAAGGAGAGATTCAGGTTACAGGGAGACAATTGCGCAGGTCCTTCAAAGGCTATAAATAACCCAGGAGCTGTTTCCATCCTGATTTTATTTGGCCCTGGCTCTTGAAATACTGTAAATAAGTTCTGTTCACTGTGCTGTGATGCCATTTGAAGGGTTAGTTGAGAGTGATTTATAAAGGCAGTAGCTTATATTCAGAGCTGTTCTTAATTGTGGCCTGGCTTGATAAAGCCACTGTCGCAAACATATTAGTTTCTTTACAGCTGGATCAAATGTATCAGGGGTTATATTTCAAGGAGGGAAAGAAAAGTATTTTAATTTGTTTTCACTTCACTTTCAGTGGGCCTTCATAACACCAGCGGTTACCCTGTGGCTGCCAAGTCCTGGCTGAGTATCCTACAGCATCTAAAATTCTTTGAGAGAAGTACAAGGCTGTGTACAGCACGTACACGACAGGCAGAGTTTCCTTGGGGAATGCGCCTTATTTATGGAGGGTACCGAGAGACATCCAGCTTTACATCCAACGCTCCCTCCAGAGGTTTTTCCCTCCTACATTTCTAGGGAAGAGGGCAGAAAGAAATGGAACAAGAACCGAACACACTTGCTTCATAATCGGTTGCATTCCTCTCCCTCTCTCCTCCCACCAGTGCTTCCTCCTGACTGGATTTAGAGCTGTGCCTGCCCCTGCCCCAGGGAGTCCAGCCCTGTATCTGAATCATGGAGAAGTTCCCCCACCACCCCAAAGCTGTCTCCTCTCCCCTGCTTCCCAGCCTGGCTGGTGGGTAGAGATTGGTGTGAATGCAAATGCTAGAGCCTGCCGGCCAGCCGGGCAGCTGCAACTGCTCCCTGTGCCTCAGGGTTATGCCAGTCTCTCACCAGCATTAGCAGCACGGAAGAAGCATTGGCTGGGATTAAACGCTGCTTCTCATCAGGGCCATTACCTACTGGCAGTGGCCCCTGGAAAGCAGCAGTGCACAGATCCACCCTGCCCTGCGCCTTACGGACCTCTTACTCTAACGAGCCCTTTTCCCAGGGATATCTAGTAAAGGGACACGCTCCCAGCAGGACAAACCTTCCCGGTGATATTTAATACCTGGGAAGTGACCTATGTGATTTAATCTGTTGCATACCAAAGGTGTCAAAAAGACATCAAAGAAATCCTTGTGCTTAATCCTTGGCCAGGTCACAGTCTCTCCTTGATGAGGAGAGGAGCCCAAATGGTTTAATAACACTCCCAAAAGGCAGAAGTCGAGGAATTAAGGACACTTGGAAACTTCACAAAATATATTTGTAGGTGGCAAGGCTGTATGGTTTCCCTGTGACAAAATCCTTGAGACAAATCTCTGAGCACCCTCAGCCCTGTTGGGCCAGGTAGCACAGGTCCCTGTGGCTGGGGACATGCGTTTCTGACCTCCTCCCAGGCTGGCTGGCTGTAGAGCAAGCTCAGGCTGTGCGGGGCGAAGAGACGGGCACGTACCCCACTGCCCTGTCCCCCCACGGCTCTGCTGCGCTGCTGGCCCCCTCTCCCCACCCACACCTCTCTTCCTCTGCACTGCTGCAACTTGCTACAAACAGCTATTCTCTCCTCCTCCTCCTGGGCCCCAGGGTCTTGAAGCCCTCCCTGTTGCTTTCCTTGTCTTTTCCCTCACCCCTCGCTGTGAAAAGCCCCTTTTCCCCGCTGGCCTGATGGCTGCAGGAACTCGAGTAGTTTGGCACTTGGCACCGGCCTGGTGCTGCCCGAGGCTGAGCTTCACTTGGGGGACTGCAGGCGGGCCCTGCACCGACAGGCGCCTTCACGCGGCGGCAGGCTCGCGAGGGCAGGGCACGCCGCTGGCAGGCACTTCGCTGTAACCCCGGCCAGAGCGGGCCGGGAAGGGGCTGCCCTGCCGGAGCCAAGGCAGCACCTGATACAGTAACTTAATATGAGTTATGGAGTCCGTGCCCGCAGTCACCTCCTCAGCCACTTCTTATAGGCCAGCTCCACTGAAACCCCAAGAGCGACACTTCTTGACAGCAGCTGAGGATCTGATCTCCAGGGTTTACATTTAAAGAGTGCACACTGTATAACTAAGAAACGCTCACAAGCACACACACGCACATCTACAGACACACACTTCTCAGGTGGCTGGCTGCCTTGTCCTCTGCGAGCCTGCCCAAGCATGGCGGATAAAGCTTTTTGCCTTACTCCAAATGCAGCAGGTGCAATAAGAGGAGAATCTTGCTACACAAACTGCAAAAAAAGAAGGCTACAAGATAAATGCTGCCACCACCAAACAGAAAAGAGGAAGACAGAGGCCATATTACAAATCTGGAACTGCAGCATCCTTAAAGCACAGAGCTGCTGGTCTGAACGTGCCTGGAATGCGGCCATTACCTCCGCGGCAGTCCCTTGTCAACTCACGATCACACACTGGATTACACAAGATCCCCGGCTCTGCACAAAGTCCGTACTGCCTGCTGTGTTCTCGCTTAAACGCTCTACAACAGCACTCTGAAGTAAACTCTGGTGACACGACTGCCCTTATACAGACAGCTACGTACTGTACAGGTGTAACTGGATTCGGTAAATAGCCCTGAGGTGTATTAAGTGTTGCGCTTCATTTCCAGCAGTCACTTTCTATTTTTAAAAGGAATTAAAAAATACTCAACTGTCTGGTACCTCACGTACTCAAAACACATCGTACCTCACGTGGCTTTAGTTCGCCTGTTAGAAAGCACCTACGCTGAGCCCAGCTCAGTAAGAACGACTCCAGGTCTTGTGTGCCATTCTTACAGGCAGCTACGCTTGGGAACAACTCTACAAGGATGACGTCCGACTGGATTCCTCCCGGGCTGTGCTGGCAAGTCCAACGCGTGGCTATACAGCTGCAGTCATGGGGTTCTTCTGCCTGGGATCCTGTTGCCTGTACTGGTACTGGTCTGGACTGGTCCCACGGTGTCGGACAATTTCATTATAAGCTGGTGCTCGGTGGGACTGAGGAGGGGAAGGTGGCACGTCCTGCCGGAGGGGTCCTTTATGCTGGCTGGTGATGGTCTGGGCTGGGTAGTACTGGGGGTACCTCAATTCTGCCACTCTTGTGTCTGGCGCACGGATGTAGTTCCCCTTAGATGGGTGGACAACAGGCTGTCCTCCTTGGTAGTAGGGAAGATCTCTCTCTTTGTATATTACTCGTGGCCCTGTTAAATATTCCAGTGGCTCTGCAGGTCCACGCCTGAAAAGGAAAAACATAATAAAGCACATAAAAAGGCAGTCTACTAGCCCAGCGACACATTATTGTATTCACAATCTATGTTTACTTTGGGAAAGGAAATGCCACCTCAAGCATGACAGGTCCAGATGAATCAAAAGAACTTCTGAAGGGTAACAAGCCTCCCACCTGCACGCTACAAAAGTCTGTAACACCCAGGACGCTGGAGGAAGGGTCCAGCGCACATCACAGCCCTTTTACAATGGGGGAGCACTGGAGCCCTTCAGCTCCCAAAGTCAGCCTCCTGTGATCCATTTGCCATAACGGAAACAAAGCTCCTTTAAACAATGCGTGTTTGACTGAATCTTATCTAGCCTGAGGATAAACAGATGAGTTGGGTCTGCAAGTCTGCAAATCCCATAAGTTTTACATGCACAAATATTCACGCTTTCCAAGCCATTTCCCACTATTTTTTCTCCTAACATGTCAGACTGTAAAACTTTCCAAACACCATAGCTGGAAAAAATGGAACTCCTGGAAGAAACACTAGGGATGTCAGGCTACAATACCTGTGTTTAATGGGCGAGCTGCCAATGGGGTTTCAAAAAAACTCCTGTGACCTGGAAGGCCTGATATTACAACAGCCCTATAACTTGTCTGCATCAGTATGGATCTGGCAAGCTCTAGTTCATGTGAAAAGCAACATGTGAACATGTCATCCCTGCGGATGTGGCATGGAGCCCTCTCTGTAGCTTTCTGCATCTTAATTCCATGATTTGCACTAATGAAGCATTGATATTTTTTCCTAGTACAGCTTAACTTGTGATACTTTTGAAATGGCAAAAATAATTGTTCTCATAGACATGTCACCAGAGCATCCCCAAAAGTTCAACTCGGTTAGGAGTTTTTGCCAGTCTGACTGCAAATGCCTTTGCACTTTGGGCAAAATCTCCCATTGACTGGAGAGGAAGCTTCTCTCCGAGCGAGAGCTGAAGGAAGACGGTTTTGACCCAAAACAGGGGCTGAAAGTATAAATCAATTACACCTGCTCTGTGGCTTTGGGACTGAACTCATCAACTATTTAAATATTCTTTGCATAGATTTATTAAAAAAGTCATCATTCTGGTACAGCAGATCAGGTGTTCACAATTCATCAATGCCTGTCTCTTGTTCACACAGAGAATTTACAAGCATGCTCCCCCTTTCTTAATCTGGGCTCCCAGACTCCACTGGAACTTGTTTTGCATGAAGTAAAACAAAACATGTGGTTTTCTGCTGCACTCGTTTAAGCCCATGGGGTAAATCATGGACATAGGCAATGAACAAACATTATCTGCCTTGAAATGAACCTACAATTCTCCCCCTGGAATAACTTAGTGCAAATGTTTCCTGTTTAAAATGGAAAGAGCAAAAGGAAGAATTCCAGGCCTTGGACTTTTAGGACCCTATGCTCCCCAGAGACTTTTTGCTTTAAAAACAGAACATTATAAAAGACAGGCACTCCTGGCTTTTTCCCCTCCCGCCGCCTCTCTCTCTCTCTCCTGGTGAGACAGTCCAGACAAAGTGCTGAAGGGCCTGAAGCCACCCTCTGAGATACTAAAAGGACTCTTAACCGCATGTATTGAGACAACTGCTGTCTCTGCTCACACACCTACACCTTGCAACAAAGCCTAATTTCCACAGCAGGCCAAAGAGTTGCTCCATGTATTTCTATATGAAGACTTGTTCACTAGTCAGTCCCATCACACTCAGCTTTTAATTCCTCTGTGTGCAAAAGTGCACTTCCAATCATAAAAGGCTTCTGCGGTGGTAGGAACTGCTTTGTGTCAAGCAGCAAACCAACAGGAACAAATGTCAAACCTACACCCATCACCTTTTAATATAAGGATAATGCTCAAAATCCTGTATATTAGATTTTACAAGATGTTCTCATTGGCAGCTATAATCAACCAAATTCTTGTGGATCACGTTAAAAAGGGACTGCGCTTGGAACCTGATCCAGAATTCACTGAAGAGCCAGGTAGCTTTTGGACAGAGCTGGAACTGTAAAATTGAATTACTTTAAAATAACAAATTCAAGACTAATTGGTACCAAAATGACTGTTGAGAACAGGACTGAGCCACCAGCATCATCTACTGAGCCTTCAGCACACAGCTCATCCCTCAAGTCACACGAGAGGTCTGGATGTTGCAAGGAAAGAGGGGGATGTGTTTTGCCATCCAGCCAAAAGAGCTGTTTCCAGGAAAGCTCAGCCGGTCCAGTTGTAGGAGACGGTGTGACACTGCTGCCACAGAGGCTGTGACTGTGCAGAGGGTAGCGCATTCAGGCAGCTTTGACCTAGGACTGTGCAGTGAAGACGAGCCTGAGTAATCAAAGCACAAGCGTGCCAGACCTGAGGCATGTACCCAAGCTGCTTGAGCTTGTGCCAACATGTCTTCATTGCTGTTACCTATGCTACAAAACTAAATCCACCACTGGTTCACTTACAGCTAATACCGTCTCCGGGTGGGTAGACAAACTGCAGAGACGAACATGTGGGAAGGGCAAAATCTTTCTTTAAAAAATAAATAAATATTCAAGCTGTTCACTCTCAGCACCAGTTTCCTTTCTCTGAGGGTGAAACACCCATAGGTGGTATCATTCTCAAGTGTCTTCCCCAGAGTCAGGGCTTAGCAGCTGGGAGGAGAGGTTGTACATGGAGACAAGGCTTGAATCCACTTCATGTGGATCCTTTAGGAAAGTCCTGGGAAGACAGAAGGTATGTGAGGTTTTTTAGCAGCCTTGGCAATAACACAAGCAGTGATCTAACCAATGATTACCAGAACTTTTGCATGAGTAAAACCTTGGGAAACCCTGGTAACTGCCCAAAAGGCTGCCCCCGGGCAGCATGACCAGGGGGAAATTTCATGAAAGACATCCTCGTGGCTGCACCACACTCTCCAGCTCACTTCCCCTGGTGATCCCAGCGGGTGTTACGCGTGCAGATACACACGCTACAATGACAACACTTTTATGACTAGCGCTGCATGTTGAAGCTGAGTTATTTCCTGAGGGTTCATTCTTCTCCACCTACCAGCCATGCCTGGTGGAGTCTGTTCTTAGGGAGCTGCTCACAGTGCAAGCAACCAGCCTGGGGAGTCTCCATGAACCTCTGACATGAACCTCCATCTGACAAGTCTTAAAATACAGGAAAAAACGGCCCTTCCCTCTCCAAGTGTGTCAAATTAACCACCAGAAAGTCAATCTTCTTAAGGTAGAAGAAACACCTACAGATTCCAACCTCTGGCTGTAGAAATGCTGTCACCATTAGGAGTAAGTCTGGGACACTGGGGGCAGTTCCCGGCAGGAAGAGCAGGGCTCCTCTGAAGCAACACCATTTTCACTTGATAGCTCATGGTGTAAAAGTATATGCTGTTGTTTATCCTTAAAGAAATTGCCATAACTCAAACCAAACACTTTCTACTTGGCAGCCCCTTGTAGATGCTATATATGTTTCTGCAAGAAGCAAAACAACCCCTGCCTTTTCACTCTGCAGACATTGCCACCTCTGAGGAGGCCCTAATGAAATTCTTCTCCCCTCCCTCGCTGTTTTTGTTGGCTCCTGATGAGTTCAGAGTTCACAGGGCCGTATCACACCTCCCAAGTGACCCACGGTCTGGGGGTCAAACCAATAACCTCAAGTGGAAAATCAGTGACCCAGGGGAGTGATCAAAAATCCACAAATTGGGTCAAGCAGGTCCAGCCACTCAAAAGAACCAGGCCAGGAGCGTGCCCTCTGAGAGGACATGCTGAGTAGGAGCTGCTCTGACCGTCAGCTGTTTTCCAGATTTTTGGCCAGTTGTTTGACCTGGGGGTCCACTGAAATTAACAGCAGGCAGAAGGTAGGGAAGCTGACACAACATCCTGGGAAGGAACTGATCTCAGAGCTCAAAAAGTGTTTTTGCTGATAGTTCAGCTCTGCTGGCTCCCACTGGAAGATGCATCACTGATGCGGGTCTAGCTAAAAGCAGAGGCTGCTGCTGAAGGAAACAGTGGAAGGAAGGGAGGAAGAAGCACCATGTTCAAGAAAGGCAGTGTGAAAATGCACTCCTTAAAAATGTCACAAGCAAGGTGCCCCTTAAAACGTTCATTTTATTGTGAGGAAGCAAAATCTCACCTTCCCCTGCAGAGAAATTCTAGATCACACACACAGGTAGTTGCAAACATGTTTCGCCATATCATTTCATGTGCTGGTTAGCAGCTCTACTGGTTTATCTTCTAAATGATTCACCAGGTAAGAACTGTGATGATTTTGAGCTTTAAGAGCACAAAGTAGTCTTGTCCAAATAAAGCAGGTAACTTGTGACTGATGTTAAATTAACAGTATATGTGTTGTTATTTTCTCTATGACAAGTAAAGCCTGAAGTAGTTTGTTTTTCTATCCCTGCTTTATTTATCTTCCAAGCACAAAGAATATAAAAGCTAGTATTTTCTGGATTTGCTGCAGAATTTTTAAGAGCTTCTGGGTTTATTTAAAACTGAACCAAAGGATTCGGAATACTTAAGAAAGGCTTCTTTTACCCAAAATGTTATTTAGTCATTGAAGTTAAACAGGTATCTGTAGGTTTCAAAAAACCTAACTAAAACACTTTTTGCTTTCTGCAGTTCCCTTTTTTTTTTTTTTTTTTTAAAAAAAAAAAGCCCCCATTTCAGTAATTCTTCAGTTGTGGAGAATCTCACAGGGTAGACTGGCCAAAATACCAGATGCTTCAAAAAACAACCAGAAAAAAATAATTTCATTTCAGGTTTACTGTGTTTCATTGTTAACCCCCATTTGCAGGTCACCTTTAACATCAGCCACGAGACACATGCTTGGGTTATCTGAAAAGAAAGGAAAGCAAAATGACGGTCCGGCTGTTCACGCTGTGCCCCATCATGTTGGGGGTTTGGATTTCATCATGACAAAGAGTTTTTCTTGCCTCTGTTCTATAGGGAGAATCACAAAAATCACCCTCTTAGTACCTGGTAAAAATCAAGGAAGGGAATGCTCTCTTCTTACATCACTGTCTCCTTCTTGCTGCTGAGGGAATATTTTGCAAGGGATATAATCTCACATGAAAAACTGCCTTCTTACTTTGTCAGGGAGTACTTCTTGAAATAAACTTCAAAGACAGCCACAGACTAAGTGGCAAATGGAAAGCCCACATCTGGCTGCAGTCTCTTTCATGTCTAAGCAAGACATACAGAGACTCTGGGTGATGGCATCAGGCAGCTCAGGCTGTGATTAAAGAACAGGAGAAAGCAACAAGGTCCTATCTGTGTCCAAATTCTCACTGAGGAACTCGATTGTACGCATCGTGATTGCATGCTGTTTGTTCTCAGCCAGGAGGATCTACTTTTAAAGAAGAAAGGAGAGCTGATGTAAGGATTAAATGATGCAAACAATCTTACAGTATCAAATACATTACACTGTGTCTTTATAAAGCTCTTCTCAACATACACTAAAAGCAACTGACTGAAAAGACCATCTAGTCCCTATCTCTCCAGATACTGTATTAAACACACCACAGTGCTGTTTGTAGTCAGTGCCACTAAGAACTTCTGTTGCTTAATATTCAATGTGCATATAACTTTAAAAAAAAAAAAAATTTTTTTTAAATCACTGCAGGTTTCAAAAAAATCACTGCATGACTCTGAGCTTCATTAAAGTCTGCCTCTGTATCTTATTAGGCGAGATACTCCTATAACAAATATTCTTTACCATTTCAGACCAATACTTCCCATAGCTGATGATGGGTTTTGCATTTAAAAAGCCACTGGAAATCAAATTCGGTATCTTAGCGCTGGGAAGAATCTGCAGCACAAGGAAGTGCTCAGTGGCTGCTGTCTGTGAGAGAGGCTTGTACCTCTCAGAAGGCGGCAGATGTCTAGCAATGTCATACTAACCTCAAACACACCACACACAGATTATTTATGGGCTGAGCTGGTGGAGGTGCTTTCTTCTCCTGTTCTTTTATCAACAATACAAGGCTAAAAAATCAGATAACGTAAACGAATACAATCCCTGGCTCTCATGTAGCACATGCCATGCAGAGAGAGCTGTTTTTAGTTTGAGGACTGTGTTTGGAATTCCTTCAGTGTCAGGTTTCCAGTTACCAGACCCTCATCCCTGGGCCAGGCACGACTGCGGTTGGACTGGATTAGCAGAACACTCTGCAATGTGTATTACATAGCTTTGACTTCTATAGGCTTTGCAGACCCATAAAAATAATGATAATTTCATGACCTGCGTTACTGGGGGCAAAAAAGAGCAGAAAAATCTCTCTCCCCCCTTTTTAAAGAATTCTTATTTGTTTTGGATTTGGAGAAGGAGGGATCCATACAAGTTTGTTTGAAATTCAAGGAAGAGTACGTTTCAGATGCAATGCAGGCAGGCCTGATTCTCTTCCCTTGCATGCAGTTTTGCAAAGTTTAACTGTGGCCTTGACTGGCCTGAACATAAGAGCTTATATGCATCGTTTGTCTCTCTCTACAGTATTATGGCTTGGAATATTTAGAAACAAACAGCAAAAGCACCACAATCCCAGAAGGTAAGTGCATAGACATGTTTATATTACTCTAGTTGAAGTCTAGCCTTAAAGTGGCTAGAGAACAAAGTCCATTACTGTTTGCAGAGGGCCACATTTTGAGAGATGTTGGGCCCCAGCAGCTCCCTGGGCAGTTCTTAGCAATTGGAGACATTTAGGTGTCCCGCTTGTTTTTACATCCAGGACCAAGCATAAAGTTTAGTCAGATACGAGCTCTCCATGCAGATAAGGAGACTGCAGAAACAACTGTAAGACAGCAAAACAGTAGTCTGACAGGTTTAAAACTTTACTATATATAAGATTTCTTATGATAGCATGAGCAGTCTATTTTGCATGCGAGCAAATTGATTGTTCTCAATCCCTAATGGAGCAAACTATGTCACAGATTGGTTAACATCAGAATTTAGAGTGCCATTTAATTAAACCCCCTCCCATCAGCAACAAAGCCATAAAACATTGTGTTGCTCCTTTGCTCCAGCATTAGTTTATTTTCCACAGCAGATCTCAGACCAGCTTCTGATAATCCCATCCCGCAGGCAAAGCTCCCCTTTCTTTCCTTCCCTAAATCCAACCTACAAATATAGGAACTGCGATAATCAGGATTAAAACCCTCAAATCAACAGCAACAAAAACCCGAATATGCTAGCCGGTGCTCTATAAATGCCCAATAAGCATTCAAAACAACTAGTCCAATAATCCTTCCTACTCAATTCCTCACTTGTTTTGTTCATATGCTTTCAGGCATGGTACATCTCTTCTACCAGGAGGCACAAAATAAAGTAGCACCTATTGAACAAGACATAGCTATTCTGTGATCTCTTCAAGCTTAAAGGGATCTTAAGGAGATTGGTACTTTAAGTAGCGAGTCATTACAACATGTGTCATTTCATATGTTACTCATTATTCAACACAACATAATACCATGTGAGTCATTAACCTCTTGGCATTGGTAACCTCCTCTCAATGCTAAGCAGTCATGCCTGTTGCTCAGGAACCCCCATGCTCTGTTGGGGAGAGACCTGGATGAGATTTTAAGGTCCCTTTGGTCTTTTGTTCTGCAGATCAGCAGGGGCCGAAAGCTCTTCCTATAGACTAAAAGAGTTCTTGGCCTGTGGTCTCTTGCGTCACATTTCTGAGACGATGCTGGCCAAGTTACATCGGAGGGGAGAAAACTTCTTTTTAAAGGATGTATGCATCTTAAGCCAGCAAGAGAAGCAAATGTTTAGGTTTCTCAGCTGAATGTTGCATTTCAATGCAGACTCAAACTAATACGAAGAAGTACTGAATGCATACAGAACTGCCACTACTGGGGCGAGATGCTAAAGTGAAATCTCTCTTACAGTAATATTTGTACTGCATTACTGTGCAGTAGCTCCAATGGACATGGGGACCCCACTATCCCTGCCACGAGAAGAGCCAGCTACTTCCCTCAAGAGCAGGCAAGCAATGAGAAGGGAGAGAGACGCAGAGAGGTAAGACCCCAATGCTGGCCCCAGCACAGTAGCAGCACAAAAGCCAGAAATACTGATATTATATCCAGATCTCTTTTCCTCACCCTAACCTCTAATGCAGATCTCTGCTTTTTTGGAGGCTATCAGGGTAGAAATTAAAGGTCCTGTGGTGGTTCAAGAGATTTTAATTTGATTTAAAAGAAATTCTCTTGCCATAATCAAAATCCCTCTTCAGAAGGAAACAAACACACTGCTCAGGCTCCAGGAGAGCTCCTCCCGAGCAAGGAAGCCTCCTCCCTCCGCCTATCCATTCACAGCACTACTGCTATCCACGCTGTTGTTGTACAGTGCTTTCAAAGACACATGAACCCAAATTCTATCCTGTTCTCATTTTTCACGTGAAATGAACTTAAAGCATGGTGATTATTCAGCTGTGCTGTTCAAATGATTTTCAACAAATAACAGAAGTCATTAAAAGAATCTTCCTAAGTAATAACAACCTGGGCCCAGGTCTTTACTATTCAGCTGCTGGGATCTTAACACGCTGTCTGATCTTTAGTGGGCTAGTAAAAACCTGTAAGAAGTGGTTATTAATGTTATTACCATGCTTTTAGGCTTTTTTTTTTTTAAAGCATCTCTCATTTAAATTAAAGCATTCCTTGCAGCGTTTTCTCCCATTGCTATGATGAAGCACGGCTGTCAATTCTGCCTCTGATGGCACAAACTGGGTAGTAAAACCATGTTTCAATAAAAAAGGAAAATGATTTTTGAAACTGATGGTAGCTGGTTATTTTTCCCTCCATTTCGTTTCTTTCTGGGTCCAGACATTCTGTTAAACTCACTGGGATGTGCCATTCCCTTTTTTCCCCTTTGCAACAAAAGCAAAGCTCAAGATCCAGCGGAGAACGATGGCTGCTTTTTGGGGGCGAGGGGGACCTTAAAAACAAGCAGCTCTTACTTCTTTCTTCAGGCAGTATTTCAGTCCCCATTGTTCCCCTACTGCTCATGTACTGATTTGCTCCCAAACAGCGCAAATAGCCTGTAAGTACATCCTCCCCCCCTATATTTTCTTTTGTTAGAACCATTCATTTCTATACAGGCATTAGATTATAGATTTCCTGGCTTGCCGCACTCCATTAACACTCTGGTAACCACCCCCTTTCCAGCCAGCCATTAAACACCACCTTTAATAATTGAGACTTAAAGGCTCAGGGCATGATAAACAGCTGAAGTTATAACTTTACAGCTGCCTCTACAGAAGTGTGTAAATCTCCAGATTTGGATAGGCAAATTAGTTAATTAGACTTGCATTAAGTCACAAACTTTGCGGGTGCTCTGACAGCAGACGTCCTGAAGTTGAGCTTTAAATAACCAGGGTCAAACCCCTCAATCCCACCGGGCTAAGAGAGACGGAAACGTCCCACCCGGTGCCCAGAGAGCAGTAGCACTGACTGCAGCTGCTGTGACTTGCAGACGGCCGCGAGCGCCCTGTGACTCCAGCCCATTCCAGCTGTGTTTATGCTGGCTTCTTCCTTAAGAGCTTCTACAGTTACACGAACATCAGTGCAGCTGCAGCAAGCAGAGCGACTGCCGACTGGACATGCTCTACCTGCTGCCCGTGGTGGAGACAACCCTTGTTTTACCACCCTGCACGTCCCGCCCGCCAGCACACAGGTTGCTCTTTCAAAGCGGGGCCCTGCAAGTCGCGGGGCTGAGCGCAGCTTCCCCCTACCCCTACCTGCGGCTGAGGAAATGCTACGTGGATGGCCCTGAGTCACTGCTAGCCAGTAAATGTTCAAAGCTGGTGAGATTCGGAGCTGCAGGCCACCAGCCTCTTTAGGGACATGGGTAGCAAGAGGTTAACCTTCGGTCGTGAGGCCCAAGCGCCTGTGCTCCATCTCTGCATGAGTTATCTCCCTGTTGCTGCATTTAAAAATACTGTATGTAATTAACTGTTATCAGGTTGTTAAGCAGTGTGCTGAAGTGTGAACTTATCATTCAATTGTTTCCTGTATTTACAAAGTCCCTGCCATTCTCTGAGGCGGCAGCCTGGGACAGGCTGTTGACTTGCTCAGATGAGGAGGGTTTAGCGCACCAGATTCTGGTAGCAGAAGCAGATTCTGGAGAGGTGAGACACAGCCGTGAATCTGCTCGGTTCCTCAAACACCCCCTTAACACGCCCTGCAGAACAGCTGTGTGCGCCTGAGACACACACACACGCCGCTGCTACCAAGTACATCATTGTAACGTTGCTTTGAGACCTGAACCGCACAGCGCTGAGGAAATGCACAATACAGCTCCCAACCGCTGTAACCCAGCCTTATGGGCATAAGTAGAGTTTTTACTCATATATATAGCGCTAACTTTAATGCCTATAGATTTATACAAGCTATGTGGTCCATTCACAGATGAAGACAACATAACTGCTGACTTTCATGCACTTCTGTGCTCAGTTCTTCCCCTTCCCCTTTTCATTTGCTGGACTTTGTTTCTTTATGAAAAGCAAATCAGGGAGTCAGTGTACATCATGTTAGACCACAGGCTGGAGATGGGAGGACATGACAACAGGGCAAGATGCCACATCCCCTGCTGTCCTCTCTACCTCCCTCCACAAGGCCCAGGTTTGGCTTCCTGGAGCCCATGGCTCCCACCACTTTTTTTGCCACTTTCCCCTCCTGGCCTGGCTACTGTTCTCTGCTTTCTTCCACAGCAGCACCAGCCCTGGCAACGCCTGCAAGGAGTCCAAGATGACATGAGACATCATCAGATCTATGTGATTTTCTACCATGCATTCCTGGTCTGGGGCAGCTCCATGCATCCAGCAGGACTTACTAGGATGGTCCCTGGGCATGCAGCATCCTTTGCTCTTTGGGAACTGGTGCAAACATCAGTATCCCAGATCTATGTGCATCCCCTCCCAACACTTGTAATAGAGGAGATACGTAGCTTCTAAACAAATTTCTTCTTTACCATCTGCACACCATGCTGCATGCCAGATGACAAGATAAAATTTGCAACAGCAAAGTTCTTGGAGCACAGCAACCTTCTAGAGAGAGAAAGCACAGCCTGTGGCAACACAGTTATATCAGCTTAGTCATGTACCTAGAACAGAAGACATCAGGATGCCGAAGCTGGAAGAGGGAGCACAGAGCAGAAGACAAAAAAAAATGCTTTAAAGACACACAAAAACCTGCATACCTGAGCAATGGGAAAGCAATGCCAACAGCTGGGAATTAGTGATACCTTACAGAGGTGACAGCACAGCAGCTGGAAGATAGGGGCAAGCCAATATTGAGATCGGCTTTGGACAGCACCACCATTGAGAGGCTTTGGACAGCACCACCAGGTATAGACTTTAGTTTCTTTTGAACACACATATACATTATGTGTCAAAGACTACCACGTGCAGTAGAGTCTTATGTGCAAGACGTGCTGCTGTCAGTAGCTTCAGCTTAGGTTATGATGAACACCACCACAATCAGAGAGGCACCCCTACTCCACCCAGCAAGGCTTCTACATGCCATCAGTGAGAAAAAGAGAAGCAATAGCACTTCCCGATCTGAACCTGGTAAGAACTTGGCAAAGATTCCAAACAGCATGTCTCAATTTGGCGGGGGGCGGGGGGGAGGGGATTAAATAAAAACACCCTCTAAGTTGAAACAATCTTTTACATAATGAATCAATCAAACAATTATCTTTGCTCTAGTATGTTCAAATCAAGGGAATCATCATTGAAAATAACAACCAATTTATATAGCTCATTTAAAGCCACAGTAAGCTAGGCTGCTGATTCACTAATGAACAATAAAGGTCACCACTACAATATCATTCTAAGTATTTTCAGATTGTGCGGTGTGATAGAGTTGAAGTGGCATGTTCATAAAAAACCCATCAAGATACTTTACAGAGGGAAGTAAAGATGGAAAGAGATCTGTGCTCTGCCTAGATACCGGACTGAGAAGAGGGAATAACTTGATGTGATGAGCAACTTTGTGCCCCAGACTCATCCGGCCTCAGCCAAAGCCTCTGGATATCAATGGAAGCATTTCAATGAGCTTTGGATTAGGCTCTTGTATAGGAGAATGGTATCTGAAAGGGGAGGAGAGGGCAGGGAGAGAATGAGACATCTGTATCCTGGAATGAAGTCAGGAAGTTAAGGTCTGACAGCCTTAGACAGCAAATAAATAGCTAGAGTAGTAGATGTGGGTTGCTGAAATGCCTCACTCCACGTGGAAACATTCCTTTTCAATTGTGTCTTTCAGGTATTCAGGGAAAAGACTGACCAAAATGCAGCTAATTTATTTTTTACTTTTTGAGTGCTCATGATCTAGAGAGGGGTACATATATGCCGTTACTAAGAAACAAGACATTCTACCAGATGAATAGCACACCCCTGCTACATGGATGTTACATCTACGATTATTAATAGCGTGGCGACTGGGGCAACGTAGCAGAGTGTGCCCTGAATTGCAGCATCACGTCTTTGACTGTTACCAGAACCAGATKCTTCAGAGGAAGCTGCAGTTAGCCGGCAATTAATAGTTTCCATAGGCCTCACAGCATAAAAGCAACCTCTCCTTTCCTCCCCAGAAGCTAACTCAAAACAAAGCAACTATTGGTCTAAGTCCAGGTTTGCAGAAAGATGCAGATTTCAGAAACAAAAAACACTTGATGGCATGTCTGTACATACAGATGTTGATATAAAAAAATAAAAACCATAATATTTAATCTTGACAGACCTACTATTTGAATCCCATAGGAAAAAAGCATAATATACTAGAGAGCATGTGGTGAGTTGAGAATGGTGTCTTTTCCAAACCTCAATGTTAAAACTTTAATGCTGAGTTGGGTTTCTCTCTAACAAAAATATGTGTAATTCTACTTCCAGTAAAATGGGATTTTCTTTAAAAGAACTTTGCAACATTTCAAAGGCCCCTCTTTTTTTAATGATCAAAAATTAAAAGGGAGAAATTTCGTATCATATCAAGCAGCTACAATATAAACCATTACTCAAGAAGAACATCGCAGTTTCTAAGTCAGAAAAGCACAAAGCAGCAATACCATTCTAAGGATGCAAAATGGTCTCCGTATATTAAAGTCCCTTCAAAAACTTATAAAACTTGTGGTATAAACTAGTACAATTGAAAATGAAATGTCTAAGGAGGAAAAGACCAGGGTTAAGGGTTCTGTATTGATTTTTTTTTCCACATTGGGATTAAAGTGATTTCAGCTGGGACCCAGCATTACAGATGTAATTATAATTTCCATTTATATTTTTAGACTGTGTACAAAGAAGTGTAATAATGGACAGCTGAACATTTTCCTTCGTCCATTAAAAACAAAATGTTTCTGATGAAATCTCTGTAAGACCAAGGACCACTGCAGTAATCTCTCAATAACAGAGCTTTCTTTAGATGTTTGGTGACGAGAGAGAAGGGAGAGCTGTCAGCCCTTCACACAAAGAAATCAAACCAAAATGACATTAAGGTTGTTATTCCCCTCAATAATACTAAAGAGATTCCAAGTTAAGATCAGTAACAAGTCTCTTCAAAGAAAAAGTCAGATTATTCATTAAATAACCTTTCTTGATATTATTTACAGGATATTTAACAAAAAACATTGCATTAAGGCAACATTAAGGAGGCATTATTCAAACCACAGAAAGTGCAGGGAGTGAAAAACTGAAATTTCTCTAAGTACCACTGACTGTCTGCCATCCTTCCCCCATGCTTTACAATGCACGTTTAAGTCCAGGTTTCCTGGAGGCCACTGATAGCTAGGCAAATGATTGCTATTGAAAAGCAAAATGTAGTCAAGGTAAAGCAGGTGCTTAAGTGCTGTGATGGATCTGGGCCTAAAAATTCAAGTTGTAAACCCCAACTCAATTTCAACTGACTAATTGAATTAGTCTTTTTTTTTTTTTTTTAAATTCCCTTTCGTTTCAAACCGATCTGCTCTGCACTCTCTGCCATAAAGCGTGGTGCAGTCAGTACCGCAGCGCAGCCTGCACCACCGAGCTGCTTCCACTCGCCATTCCAGAGGGGGCTGCAGCACACCATGCGGTAAAGAGATCCTTACAGAAAATGCTCAAAACCAGGACGGGTATATTCAGGCAGCCTAAATTCAGCCTAATTCCCTAGTCAGTGAGAAACCCAGATGCATTCAGAGACCCCTACAAAGCTAATTAGAGGACTACCAGAAGTCAAGTCAGCCAGTAAGAAACAGTACGCCCAGCAAAGTCACACAGGCTTTCTGAGCGCGGCTACTGGGATCCTTAAAGCTTTTAACTGATTTTGGAAATCTTTAATTGCTGAACGTATAGTTGTAAAGTGTGTTTCCTGTTTGAGGATCTTTGGAAGAAAGACGCTAGTATGTCCTTTCTTCTACTGATTTTGTCCCAACTATTGTTTTGGGTGGTTGATTTCAGTTCAAGAGCATATCACTGTTACCTCTTTAAGAAAGCAAAACAAAGGGAAAAACTGTGACCATACCATGCTTCTAAAAATACTTTGTTTTTATACTGAAGACATCTCAGTTCTCAGTAAACAAATATTCCTTTTTTTTAAAGCATAGCATCTCAGATCGAGCCAAAATTCATAACAAAAATGCTAAATGAGGGACCAAAAGCTGGTGACACATGGGTATGTACAACAGCATGCTAACACCTAGATCCAAGCAAAAAGCCATTCACGTGGATTTTCAACTGTGAAATCCTGCTGAGATTGGTTTTGCTTGCCAGATTTTGTCATGATCTACAACAGACTGCTCTCAAAGTACTTCCCTTCACCTGGAAAACAAAGGCTATTTTTCTTCTTTAAATGAAGAAAAGTGCCAGCTACTCAGTATCCAAGGACCCCCGTTGGCTTGGGGTTTTACTTGATAACCTGGGCTGGGTTTTGTTCACACATTTACCACCCCCTCTCTCCACCCTTGGCTGGAACTGGCTGCCTATTTCCAAGGTGCTGTCTCAGACTATCTAATGCACAGATCCAATCTCCTTGCTGAATTACATCTGGAGTGGAACAAAAATGGCAGATAATTCACTTTCTATTAAAGTTAACACACTCCTCCTCTTGCTTCCCATATATGTTATACAGTGGACGTGTTTGCATGTTCCGCTCTGTTTTTTCAGCTGTTGCAAGTGCATGAGCTATCAATTACTCTGTGTGCAGAGAGAGGATGGTGACTTGAGGAACAGCTTCCAGTTTACATGACTCCTCACCTCATCACCGCTCGAACATTTAAATGAATCTTGTTGGGCAAGAGGTCTGAAGCAGAGAGATTCCTTAGGCGCTCTCTCCCCTGCCATTTCCCCCCTCACTGAATGGTTAGTCAGAGCAGAATAACTCTTTAAAACTAATATTTATTCAAACAGCTGTAGGATCCCATCTGCTCATGCAGAACAGAGCGCAGAACTAGTGGAGGCCACACCGATACCAGACAGAAGCCAGCAGAAGGTATGAGTTCTGTCAATATCTCTATAGCCAGATTAAGTTATGTTTGGCAGACAAAAGTTTTTGAGTACAGCAAAGACACTACCACTACTGTAAAGATGTGGTTAAGTTTTTAGCATATGCATTATGGTATTTAATATATTTCCAAAATACAGCTTGCTGAAAGTCTGACTAGTGGCCTATGTACTATTTAACACCAACCACACGCCTACAAAGTTTTGCTGGCGTGCTTCTGGCATATCCACAACATCTTTACGTGTGGTAAAGATGCTCAATAGCTTATGCAGGTTTTCCCAAATAAGCATCAACAAAAGCGCAGTATCACTGTGCATCTTGTGCTTTGTTTATGCCATATTTTAAAGAACTGTTCTAGTAGAAAATTTCGTACAGGTGCTAAGTGACAAAATTAGTGCTAATTTACATAACTATTAAATGCCAGAACAATGCAATCTCTTCCAAGCCTGGAGATGATGGTAAAGATTCTTAAGAAAGCAGGAATAAATTTTCTCTAACAGGGTACAACAGGAGTTTTACCTCCATTCTTGCTCTTAAAGTTACTGGTCCATAACCGCTAGTGATCTGAATGTTTGCAATTCTTCAACAACCTTGAATTACATTCATTTTGAAGTCCTACTTTTACTTCACTTATATCTGTGGTAAGATGGGATGGGGTGGAAAAGAGCACAGAGAGCAGGCAAAGATATATTCCTTTTTCCAGGATCTCCAAAATATGGAGAGATTTGGACTATGAACATTGGTGGGCAGAGTTCCCAGGGAAAAAACAAATATCCTAATCAGAGTTTATCAAATTACTACCAGACTGACCCAGACAGCAAAGAAATGAAAGAATATGCTCTAACAGTGATCGCATTTCAGTCTAAACCTACTGCTGACTGCAATCAGTAGGAAAACATCCATGGATTGCAGTGGTTCTGGATCAGGCTCATGCCAGCTTCTACAACACTTCTTGCAGAATAAGGTGTTACTCAACCTGGATCAACATATCCAAAGCATGATTTTCTAAAGTGTCATAGTTGAAGAGCAACATAAAAGCGTTAGGCGAATATATGGGCGAAGAAAGCTGGACAAAAACCCGTGGAATTTAGAATATTCTCTTGATACGTGTTTAAGAGACTTCTGTGCAGAGAAATTAAATATGTCACCTACTTATGAAATGGAAGCAGTTTCGCTGCCAATTGTATGAACTGTGTTGAAACAGCTGCTCTAGCAACTGTTTTTACTATTAAATTCTTCAGTGATTCTCTTAATCCCAAATTAGATACCTCTTTCCTTTAATCACCAGTTTATATAAAAGCTCTCTCCTCACAAGGCAGGGTTTCACCAAAGATAACAATCACAAACAACTGCAGGTCTGCTTAAAGCACTGCCCTTGTGTTTCTCTGTGGCTCTCATCTCCCCCACCTTGTTTCTTATTTCTCGGTGGGTGGCATGCTGAATGCTCATGACTCTGTCCCCTATGTGTTTGTAAAAGAACCCAGAACTATATTTGAGTTCTTAAGATTTCACAGCCTGTCATTACCTTACAGCATGCAATTAAGACTGTCCACATACAATTCACTTTCCTACTTTATCATCATAATCTCCCTTCCTCTTTCATAAATGTGTACATAAGAATACCTACAACCGACTCACTTTAAACGGCTTGCTATTCGAAGCTTGAAACTTGTCATCGTGACAGTGCAACTTCCTTGTTCTTTTTAACATCTTTCCTGTTTTTCTCTGAACCTGCTTTGCAAAGATTGGATGAAGATAAGGGAACTGGATGGATTATGGAGAACTAACTACAGTCTGCCTCTGAGCGATGGGTGCCATCGCAAAGCTGCTGTTTGCTTACAAGAACCTAGCTGAGCCGTGACAGAACATACAGGAGGTTCATGCACAACGCTGTGAGAGCTGCAGGAAGCTTGCTCAAAAAATTCTGATCCAACATCCTCGAAAATCATATGTATTTACACCCAATGCTGTTGGCTTCCTACATTTCTCCTTTTTTAGCTGTTTTTAAAGCATGTTCGCTGACAACCATCTTTCACCCATACCTCCAGACCCATTTATCAAGAGAAAGCCAAAGCCAAGAACTGCAGTGGAGTTGTCTTATTTTACAATGAACTTTCTCACAGAAAGAAAAACTTATTTCCTCACTTCTGCAGCCTCGAGTCCACACTTTTTGATCAGTTCCGATTATAACTCAACATAAGCAGCAACGTTTTTATTCCAAATATCCGTACCTGTAAAGCAGCCAGCTGAGCTTCTCAGCCTGTTGGTCTCCTGAGCAATTTCAATATCCATCTCAACAATGCAAAGGATGTATTTGCATTTTGTAGCACACATCTCATTCCCCAGGTTTCACTCAGCACATCACTCTGTTGATGCATTCTATGGGACATATGCTTTTGTTTTTTAATTTGATCATTTTCTTTTTAATTTGCATTCACTTATCTTTTTTCCACAGATCCTTCATCTCAACCTAACCATTTTGTACTGACACTTCTTTCTTTCATTAATATTTTGTTCCCTAACATTTGTTTTGTTCTTTTGCTCGCTGGAGGCATAGCTAATACAGCTTTCTTTTCTGAAGCAATGTCTCCATGACTTCATTAAATTTTATAATATTAATTCAAGCCCTTTTGTTCAAAGGCAGTATTTTCCTCCATCTCCTGTATTTTCAAGCTGAACTTGGTGCCCTTAGATTGAGTGGGAGGTCCTTATGCCCGATTATACACTAAAATCCGTACCAGATCCATGTTTTTTGTAAACGTGACACTTGAAAGTATTTTTATTTACTCCAGCTAGTATCTCCTTGCAAAAAGACTTGCTGTTTAGTTTCAAAATATTAATTGACTTTTAAACTATTCCATATTGCATTAACTGGCTTTTCGCTATGAGGAGTTGACTGACTTATTAGAAAAATTGACAAAACCCATCCCTGCCTGCCTCCTTTTACACTTCCAAAGTATTCTTCTGGGACATCTGGTTTTTAGTGTTTTTTTCAAGCTATGTCCCAGTTGTTGCAGACATTTTCTTTGCTCAATTTTCTTTAGTTATTCCCGTGGAAATTATAGAAGTAGCCTGCCAGCCACAATCCATGACTTGATGTCATGAACCTTGACCTTTCTGACTTTCTAAAGTATACTTTTTCAGTATTAAGACTTAATTTGGCTTTGGATAGATGCATCCTGTTCATTTCAACTGGTATTTCTATTTTATTAGAAAGCTGGAGGTATGTTTTACAACCAAATCCCCTTTCTTTGAATTCAACTTAGAGATTTCTGTAATTGTGATCCTGTTCACTATTTTCTTTCCTTCTTTCAGCCAAGTCTTAGAGAAAGACACAAGACACAAGACCATTTTTTGAAATGTCTACAGTACACTGACCCTTTCCTACCTGCTCTGCTTTTAATGCCCGAGACTCTCTCTGTAGAAGGTATACGCAGGTTATTTATGAACTCTGCACATTTTTGGGCAAATGTGTTTTGACACCATACAGAAAAAAAAGCCTTCAGACTTCACATACGACACTGAGGTGATATTAGCACCATGGCACACTGGAGCAGAGTAACCGAAATGGAGACAAAACAGAACAAGTTGCAACAGAGCACTTATAGCTTTCTCCTGCATGTACGTATCACAAATCCAGTGTCCTGCTTTGGATTTGGACTCTGTCCTTCTTGAAATACAATGACTTTCCTGACATCTCAGAGGCACTGGGCAGTTTCCACAGCAATCAGTTTTATTACCTTGCAGACTTAAGTAAAGTTAGCTAAGCAAATCTTAAACTGTTTGATATCAGATTTAAGCCGATCTTCTAATGAGCACATCAGCTTGGTTCCCAAGCTTGTGCTCTAGTACATGAGAATGATCTTTTTTCTTTGTCTGTATTTCATCTTGGCTGGTTTATTGCAACGTATCTTGGAGGTCCTTGAGTAGGACCAATGGAGTATTTCCATTAAAACTGATTCTAAATTCATCTGCCGGGACTTAAAACCCAACTAAAACCATACGCATATTTCATTTATAATGAGATCACCACATTGGAAGATACAGCCAGATAAGATTTTGCTGCATTTTCAATGAAAGTACAGCTGTCAAGATAAAAATATTTTAAAAATATCCCTGAGTTACTGGTATTACTTTAGATGATTAAAACAGAAGAGAAAGTTAATAATCAAGTATACCATAGAATATACTGTTTGAATACTATTTATATTTCACATGACTAGGATGATGAAATTAAGTGGGCCATTCATTTTTGCACCCTACTGAGTTCTAATCCTATTTAAGACTCCAAATTATCAAGTCTTCTTAGTTTTGCAGTTATGTCAGGGGAAWATAAAAAAAAAAAAAAGATTTACATTGAAAATTAAAAAAGACCACTCACAATTGGTTCTCAAATCTTTCTCTTGATCCTCTTCTCTGAATTTTAATCAATATGAGAAATGGGGGAGATACAAACCTTTTTCAGCTACACAAAATGACAAAATATTTTCCCATCACCCTACCCTTCACCATTTTGCACCACTTTGGAGGGAAAATCTGGGCATTACTAAAAATATTGTGTATTATATTCTGCACCAAAAGCTAATAGGTTTGCTTTGTAACTGTATAATATATGTTCAGTAACGTGGTTTCACTGACAGACTATGACTTTGGTGATTCTGGACTGGGTTGATAAGTTATTTCACTGCCATTAAAGTTTTGGCAACCCTCCCCCCCCCCGCCCCATTTATGAAAATAGATCTGCAGATGTTCTTTTTAACCAGGTGAACGATGCTCCAATTTAAACAGTGCTACAAGGCAGCAATGGCATTCGCTACGATACCTGCAGCCTGCATCAGCATTGCCACCCTCTGCCTGCCATAAAGCACAATTTTGGGCTAAAAAAAAGAAAAAAGCAAATTCAGTAGAGTCATGTAATGAAGTCAGCTGAAGAGAGGAACAGTGGAAAATTGAGAGGCAGTCTGTTACTAAGAAGTGGCTGAGCACCAAGAAGGTCCCTGGAAGATAACTTGGCAGAACAGCAGCAGTATTGCAGGACAGAGCAACTCTGTCACCGTTACTGAGAACCACTGTGCGACCGCATGGCACTTGTCAGTGCAGATGGGTCAACACCAAAAAACAACCAGAACATCACATCCCTCAGCGATGGCTATAACCACGGCTGCACTGCTGGGTCAATGCTGTGTATCATACTGTCAGATGTCAAGGAGGAATGTAAATGAAGTATACAAAATGAGAAGGGGGACAGATTCTTTGCAACATGGGATGGAATAAGTTAAATCAAAGTGATTTAAACCAAAAAAAATGTGATTTAAACCAACAAGCAGAGAATTTTGATTTAAATAATTGATTTTAAACGTTGATTTTTCATCTGTGCTCCTTGGTTAGTCAATTCCCATAGGTCGGGAATGCTCTGACAAGTTGATTTGCAGCTAATTATAGTCTGCACTAAAATTGTGATTTCTTTTTGTTAACCAGGAGAATACACTATATACATATTTAAGTAATGTCAGTATATTAATTTCAGATTCTGCTAGACAATGGTGAATGATGACTCTTATTTAATAGACAATTAACTTTTTCTTGTGATTTGTGTCAAGTCACTTTCTGATGACGTTTTTGGGATTCAATCAAATTGCAGAAATCCTGCATTTTTAAATAAACTTGGTTAGTAAAATAAAGGCAAGAACACTCAAGTGCAAGAAAAAGCTAATGAAACTTGCTAAGTAATCCATTCCTTCTGTTTGAGGAACCTTCTCTCTTCATGACATAGGTGTTACAGAAACTTGGCTTTTGATCCAAAGATTTGGAATTGTTTTTGACTCAACTCTAGAGGTTACCTCATAAATTGACTACGTGGGGACTCCGGCCCCTTGAGTCAATGCTGTTTTCATGCTCTATAGTGTAAGGCCTAAGTGCTCAATCTATTTAATTTATTGAAAGGGAGGTTAAAAGATAACATAAATGATCACTGCATAGAAATACTGAAGGGGAGGCATTTTGCAGGCTTGGCTCTTAAAATCTAGCAGAAAAAATATTTACCGTAGTATCTAGAAACTGAAATTGGGTAATTTCAGACTTAGGAAAAAAAAGGGCATATTCTTTTTAAACAGTAAAATAATTAACCTCTGAAGAATGTAATGAATTCTCCACAATGTTACGTTTTAATTCTAGGTTAGATGCTTTTGTAAATACATTTATAAAAGTGATGCAATGGATCAAAATTGAAATTTAGTTTGATGCAGAAATGTAGAAGGTCTTGGAGGGCTCAGGCAAGGTGATCAAAATTGTCCTTTCTGGCTTCATACCTAGAAATGGAGGATGTGCTGCTTTTAGCTACTGCCTTAAGAAGTGCAAGTTGCATAGTCGATCTGAAGAGAAGCTTCCAGCATAGCAAGACTACGTGCTGCCACTGTACTGCAAGTACAGTGTACTGCAAAGCACTGTTCCTTAATACATTTGCAAGTTTCCCAGTTTTAAGATGCATGTTACATTTAAGACAGATATTCCTGTGAGCTAATTACCAGTTTGCTCAGTGGTCTCCTCCCAGCCACAGCAATACAGCTGAACTAATCTACATAGCCTGAACTCATTTTTCCATGCTAGCAGTTATTTTCTAATGCTCTTACTGCCTTTCCAGCCCCACCCCTTTTCTCGACAAAAATGCATGTTTTTCAATAATACGAGGATTCCAGAGAAAGTCTGGAGTATTAGCTTTCCTTTGGAATCAGCATTTCTTACAGAAAGATGGCTGAGCTTTCTGATCTACACTCATCATGTCACCAGTGTCCTGTCTCAGTGTCTGACAGTCTGCTTTTGGTCACAGCCAGCTTTTCCATCAACACAGAAAAGAACATGTCCTTGAACACGAGACTTCTCCAAACAAGGCTGCCATTGGCAAGACTGTGATTTACATTAAGACAGACTTCCATAAAAGCAAGCTCAAAAATAAAACTATGAACAAACAGAGCAGCTTCAGCTTCATATCTGTTCCATAGCTCCATCAGGAAAATATTCTGATTCTGAAAGCAGGCATTAAAAATAGTTTAAAAAATACAAATGTTTTTCTGGCTCCCACGCCCTTGCCCTGCTCCTCTCCCCAAAAGAAGAGGCTAAGAGGTGTAAGAATCGAGCCGTTCTCCTCCTAAGCAGAAGGATTTAACATTGCTTAATACTACTACTCAGCACCACTTAGCCGTAGCCCCAGGGCAACACGTAAGTATTGAGTGCAAAGAACTGTATCTCTCTTGCAAAGCCTTCCATTCTGTCTTTCCCACTTTGCTGCTTTTCTGCAGACAGAACAGCACAATGCAGTGTGAGCTGAAGACCTGCCACTCTCCTGCCACAGCCACTTACCATCTAATTCGGATGTTTGCCTCTGTAGACATTTCCAAACCAAGTCTACAGACTGGCATTATTTTACCTAGAAACTTAACTACGTAACTCAGCCGGCCACTCATTAAGCCAGTCTCATACAAAGCCTTCCTCCAAAGGCTGCTGTTGCCTGTTTTCAGCTTTTAATTAAAAATGTAACCTTACACAGGAACAGGTCCTCCACTCAAAGGCAACAAGGGCGTCACTGAGCTCAGTGAGAGTGGGACACTGGATTTGCTACTGCGTCTACTGAAAAGGCAAGCACACTTGACGCAGTTGACTTCCTCAAATACAGTTAATATAGACTTATATCACCTGGATTTGGCCCATAATATCTAGGCGTAAATTAGCAGCTTCAGAGAAAGACACAAAAATACAAAACAAAAGGGCAAAGCAGCAATGATGTTTCAAAGCTTAGATTTTTACAACCCAGCAGCAGATACGTTTGGATGCTGCCGGCAGTCTGACTTACCCTTCATGTAGGATGCGTGCCTTTGCATGGGAACAGGGTAGTGCCTTAGGGGCACCAGACATACATAAAGCTATCTGTCAGGTGATCATTCTTCCTTCTTGCCCAGTGGGGAGGAAAACCAAAGCTCTCTTACTCAATTTGTCCATGCCCACACACACTGGCATGACTCCTGCTGGCTTCCAGGTAAGCAGAACAGTTTCCCTGTGTAGGTCCCAGCTACTCTTGACATGGCACAGATCCCCTCCTCCCCCCTCATCCAGTGAAACTGGCTGCAGTCCAAGCGCTTTCCTCTCTTTCCTTGTGTTGTGCCACACCAGAGCAGCAGGCAAAGGTCATGTCCTCCTGGACTCAACACAATATTGCAGTAAGAATCTGTTTCCCAGCATCTACAACCCTCATCTGAAGCCTCTTTAAGTATCTCTTATTAAACTGGACTAAAACAGCTAAGTATGCAGACAATTATATACCACGTCCATACCAAATGCAGCTCAGTGGTTTGACCAAGGTGAGGACAGGGACAAGACAAGGGCAGGAAACCATGAACTAATAATAGAATGTTGGGGAGAAGAAAGCTGCTCTTTGAGGAAATACTACCTCTGTATTTCTTTCTACCTTCCTATTTCTTTCTCTCTCTCTCTCTCTCTTTTTTTTTTTTTGTTTTAAATAATGCTGTCCATTACAGTAGTATTCATGGATCCTCCACTGAGAATAGGTTGGCAAATGGGTGGTTTTTACCTGGATTCCTCTATACTCCTGGGCAGTCAGCCACGAGAACAAAAGAAATCACTCATTTCCATTAGTGGCTGGCAATGAGACTGCATCCCCTTCTTCTGGATTTAGACTTCACTGTAGCAATCTAGTCATTTGTGACTGCCAGGGCTTAATTACTGCAGTAACATGAAACTGCAAAACTTACAAAACCTAAGTATAAAAGGCAGGAGCCGATTGCTGGACTGCAGGCGCACCCAAGGGTGCGCTGTCCCAAAGCTCTGCTCCTGCCAGGGTGGAAGCCCTCTGGAGTCGTGGCCACGGCCTGGCCTGCGCGCCGCAGTGCCAGTGTTCGGGTCAGGAAGCACACACAGCCCCGCTGAAGTGCAAGCCCTCTCACTCTCCAGCGTAATCTTCTTAGGCACCAAGAGAAATGACACTCTTCACACTGATCTCCAAAAGCTTATTGAATGTTTGGATGACTTCCTAAATGGCGAGTCCCAGCCAGCTAAATACTCAAACCTGTCACAAGAGCTGAAGACTCATGTTTCCAGCAAGTTAAACGGAGGTTTTGGGAAGAACACTGTGAGATTCATGATCTGATTCAGACAGATCTACTTTTTAAAAAAAAACAAAACAAAACAACACAAAAACGCAGGGTGCAGAGGCAAGCAGTACACACACCTTGGGGACATGCCGAGGATGCAGCGGGTTTGAAAAGGAATGGGACAGAAGGAATACAGAGAACACTGCTGCATAAAGCAAGGGCAGGTCTGCATCTGCACCGTTGTGCTCACTTCTGGTCATCCTCGCTTGAAAGGAATATCGGTGAAATAAAAAGAATTCCGGGTGATGGAAGTTATTTCACTGGGAAATTTCCACTTTATAAAGATTGAAAAAATAAGGTTGATTAGCTCACAGGAAAAATGAATAAAAGGAGACATGATACAGGAATACGAAAATTGCTGTAGAGAGTTACACTGGGCACCAATTGCTAATTTATTTTTGTAATTCACAAGGAAGTATTCAACAAAATTGAAGTTTAAAATAGATAAAAAAGAGTGTGCATAATTAAACTACACCTAACTAACCTGCAAAAATCACTGCTAAAAACATGACAGGAGACATGAGTGTTGGAGGACTACAAAAAAAGATGGCTATCTACCCAGGAGAGTAAGAATATCCACAGTCAGTCAGGAAATACATACAGGACACACTGCTGCAAAGCAGGCTTCTGTTAGAAAAGCCAGTTACTGCACAGGACAAATTTCCAAACCAACGGCTGACACAAATATTGTTTAAAGGCAGTAACTAAACTACAGACACATCCTTTGGTTTAGAAACCATGTACATTAAAAATGCCTACAAACATCCAACAATGTCTTGTGAGACAGCCTTTATGTATTGGTTTCCAAAAGTAAGACATTCTTTGTATTTTCATCTGGAATTGGACACAGCATTACATATTTATCAATCTCTCCAGTGACACCTTTGAATGTAAATAGCTCAGTGGAAAAAGAAAAAGAAGCAAAAAGAAACTATTCACTGATTTCCTAAATGCCAGCACTACTTCACAACGAAGAATCTCTTCTTGCTTGTAAATAGCTATTTTTGCTTTGCTTTTACAAATTATCTTGCTTGTAGGTCCAAGAAGTGGACTGGGCAACCCCCTCTAAGGTCTTTCCCAGCCCTCTAATTCTAAAAGGGGAATATTTTTCTATTTTTGTTTTCCTCCCACTGCTTCCCACTATCTCTTCTAGCATCCTCTTGCTCCCCTTTCTGGCTTGCTAAATCTTACACTCTGCTATTAGAACTCCCATAGAAATGGGACTGAAATCTCTGAAATGCTTCCTTTTTGTTATGCCCCACTGGTTTCAGACTAGAAGTACTCTTCATTGAGTTGATAAGGATTATAAATTAAAAAAAAGCCCTCAGAGAATTCACTCTCATTTCCACAGCGTTCAGTTAAAGCACAGAGATGCTCTACTGGAATAGGACTGCTAGTCAGACAGTCCTTGCAGCAACAGTGGGACTTCAGTAGCTGTGGCTGCTGTAGTGGAGGCTTTCCACAGCAGTACTCTGTCAATGCCAGCTAGGATTATATCACTATAAACTCGGTCATTTATGCCCTGCTATGACTTGTTATAACTCTTGCAGAGCCAGCTTCCTCAATGTCATGTTCTCTACCTGTGGATCATGACTCTTGCTGACATGTTCAATGAGAGACCTTTTTTTTTAAAATTCAGAAGTCCAAATTAATAGTACAGTTATAAAGATGGCACTAAATCAGCAGCAAAAGGTGGCAAGACAAAACTGCAAAATAATCTCTCATGTCGGAGCTGGACATCAGCTGTGGACTGATTTCCCTACCCATCGGAGGGAGGGTGAATCAGAGTGTGTGTGTATGAGGCTCGGTGCTGTACCTGGGTAAGGATGCATACTGCCTTTCCATCCCCTCGAAGTGGAGATTGTATGAGCTCCCATCTGGACCTTTTCCAGGCACCTGTGGAGAGGAGAGTAATTAGAGATGAAGATCAATTATGCAGCCCAGCTACTAACAATGCATCTCAAAACGATAAGCAGAGAACACATGATGCTGCAACATGCCAAAATCAACAAAAGAAAGGCAGGGGCTCAAAGATGCTCCAAATCTCATACATAATCTTATCACTGCTAACAAGAAAGGCTTCCGTATCAAAGAACTGTTTAGAACAGGTACAATCTTCAGAGCCTTTTCCTCGTCTGCATGCTAGCCGGGGTACTCTCTCTCCCTCCCTGGCTGGCCTTCCTCCTAGAATTCAGTAACATGAGGATGTAATCTAATTAAGCACACCCCTTCTGATTCCAGCGGCATAACTACTTGAATCAAAGCTAGCATCTTAGTACCAAGTTTGCTGGTTTTTCTCCACTTGTGTGTTTCGCTCACGTATAAAACGTGATATAAACAGGCTTTGCTTTCATTCTTAACACAAATCCAGAAACTTTCCCTAACACCACTGCACAGCTAAGTATCCAGCTGGGAGTTAAGTGCATTTATCATGCTCTGGTGCCATTTCAAAAGTGAAGCATTAGTGCACTCAGTCAAAATGCCAGCTCGCTACTTGGTTTGTTTTCAAGATGGCAACCGGAGTTGGCTGGAGAGCGCAGTTCTATCAGGAAGGCTCCAACTGGGGTACCAAACGGTGAACTTCAATGCTTTTAGCACACAGGAGCTCTCCCAATTTCACTCACTCAATGCCTGCTGATGGCCCGAAGTGTTAAGAGCCTTGTTAAAAATGGAGCTATTAGTCTTTTCCTCCATAAATGCAGGAGGCTCTGACTGCCTTCAGTGTTTCCTACATTAGTATGTATTCCTATTCCGGTGCTGCTAGAATCAGCAGTTTTATAAAGCAATATACTAAGAGGCCATTTAAAATCTCCTTCCCCTTTTACAGATTAATAGCAGAAAGGAAGATTTAATGCCTTTTCAAACATTTTTAACAGTTCATTAAAAAGAAAAGAATAAATCACACCAAGCTTTCGGCAAATGCCTGATTATAAAAAGAGAAAACAAACAAAAATTAACATGTTTTTCACATTCTACAGGTTAAAGTACGTCTCTGTCAGTCCTGTAATTTGTGCATAATACGCCATTTTCGCTGAAAAGATGTATAAGCTTCTACAATGGGAAAGGTTGTGCACTCAGGTGTAGTAAGTCTTATCTACCTTTACATAGCATTTCTGTGTACATTACATAAGCCAAGTCCCATGCAAAGAGAGACACTATCCCTTGGAGCTACTAGGCAAGCTTAGGAATTATTCTAGACAAATACTGTGACGCACCTTGCCACTCATTGAACATCCAAGATACTCATAAGCGAAAAAAATTATTTAGCACAGGCCTCTTGCTAAATCCCCTTTACCTGACTCAAAACAGAAAGGAGACCTCACGGCCACAAGAAATAACCACCTCTGATTTGAAATGACCCATGCTTTAGCAGTGCCTGACTTTGGACGAGCAAAAAATAACAATAATTGCCCTACATTTCAAAAAGAGGGCAGTAGGCTAAACAGATCATTCATTTATTTTTTCCACCAGAAAAAGTGACATGTAGAGAGAATTGCAGAGAGTCACAGCCACTTTGGCTGTTCTTACGCTGCTAATTTGATCAGGTTGATGATTTCCCTTAATTTACCAGGTACACTGGTGAGAGAAGAGCCTCCAGATTTCTGCTGTTTTATGAAGAAGAATGAGGGGAAAAGAAATGAATGTATAATTTGGTTCGCTCAGCACAAAAGCCACGTAGTATACGGTCTACCTGCGTGGCTGTAGATAGGCTATTAATTATATGCAGCGGCAAGATGTTTATGAGCTAAAGGATGTGCCTGGTAACTGTGCATTCACAACCCTGTGCAAGATTCCTGGTGATCGTTCTCACACCTAGCAGGAGTAATAGCAGCCAGTCAATGTGCAATAACATGAACAGATTCAGAATTGAGCAGCGATCCCAAAACTTATACCAGTCACCAGAAAGTAAAAAATATTTACATCGCAAGGCCTTTTTGCAGCCTGAAAACACCCCTTTTCCGATGGTTTTCTACAGACCAAATAGAAGGCGATACCCCCCGCCAGGTCTGTTTGTATATATGATTTGAGAGACAGTTGCCATAGAAACACCCTGGCGGTGGATACACAATTTTGCTAATTTGGATCCATCGAGCGGCTCAGTCTCCACACCCTATATAAAACCCCCGACGCACTGGAAAAGCATGCTCCGGCTCTGCACGGCTAATTAAAGACTCAGCCATTTCTTCTCCTTTCCCTTCTCCATCTGTCCACGCGACAGTAAAAACGTATCATCACTCAGCCACCAGCAAAATGGTGCCCGGAATAAAATACTACCCCGACGAAGAGAGAAGCTGCAAAAATGGAAACACCTCCCTTGTAAAAGTTATTTATGTTTCAGAGAGAGTCAAAGCAAAGGCTTCCTTGCTGTCTTTTACAACAAATTAAGCTAAAAATCAGTGTGAAAGGTACTAATTAACAAGATCAAAATATACCAGCTTCTCCTCCTTCCCTGAAGCAGGATGTACGCAGCCGGCCCTCAGTACAGGTACGGAGGTTTTAACCGCATAGTTAATCACAAAATATTTAGGCGAGCAAACAATAACCTTTATAAAAAGGATTAAAACCTGGAAGTCCTATCAAAGCCAAATGGCCACTGACCATGAGGTGACCAGTGAGGCGCGGGAGCTGACAGAAGGTGCATTACTTAGCTGAGTCTGTATCGGAGGCGGCTGGAAGAGCTTTTGAGACCAACACCCCCATCAGTAAAGAGAGAACATGACAGCAGATGAAATACACGTTTCACAATGTATGGTAATGAACAACAGAAAGAATGATCCAAAACATGCTCCTGTATTTTTAGGGTTTAAATTAACAACATCAACAAATGAGAGCCATCATTATGAAGAGATCATCTCTTAGTCTAGAGCGGCCTCAACTAACAAGCAAAACATGAATATGCAAAAATAACAGGGTAGAGATAAACACAGAAACAGCCATCATCCCATCAGTGCAATTAAAAGAGCAGCATGCTTAAACTGAGGAAAGGAAATGCTATCTTTATCAAAAAACAACAAACAACAATTCATGAAACTTAACTGTTGCAAAGTATCGGTATGGCCAAGCCCTTTGTAGAATGGAAAATTAATAAACTGGATACACATATGAATCAAAACAACTAGCATCAGGTTAGCAAAAGACAGTAAAGCCTTCGACAGGTTGAAGAGAGGTAAAGCCTTGAAGAGTCAGCCATTCCCTGAAGGGGAGAGCACGCAGAAACCTCTGTCCCAGCAGGTTATTCTCCTAATCGCCCCTTTGGGAATCCCAATGAATTCTCTGAAGCATGTAGCAGTGACCACACTTGGAGACAAGGTACCAGACAAATGGGCAAGACATTGCATCCATATAACTCAATGCCTTTATGGTCAAGATTTTCTGTGTGCCAGAAAGGCATTTTTTCTACATAGCTAGTAACATTTTTGTTGTTCAAGTCTCTTTTTTTTTTTTTTTTTTAAAAAAAACCAATGATTTCCATTAGCAAACAAGACTTCTGCAGTAGAAATATGTCACTTCAGAAAAAACCCTATGACACCTCTGTATCTTTAATTAAACCCCTGCCAGTCCCCAGTAGCAGAACCAGGCTGGGGGATGCGCAGACTGCAAAGCGGTGTGGGCACTGCGTGCTGCTCTCCTCTCTCTAAGTCCACAGCCCTCAGCAGGGGACCAACGTGAAGGGCCAAAAGGCAGAGAAGAACGAGTGCAGGCTGAGGCTTCCTCCACTTCCCTGGACAAATGGAATCCACATTTGTTTCAAGACAGAAAACTGTAGAAAGTTCATAGTTTCATGTTTCACATGTGGATCCAAAACAGACAGAAAGGGAAAGCAACTGTAAAGAAAAAGAGAAAATGAAAGCTGTGCAGGTGTCAGTGCAAGCTATGTCCCTGGCAAATACGGTAACTGCTGGGCACTTCGAGGAGTCTTCCAATACATGGAAGTGATAAGCTAGCAGCAAGTATCTCTAACCTGCCAATTCTCCCTAGGAAAACTTCCCAGGAAAAAAATAGAAAAGGTGATGTGAACATGCACATGTAGATCAAGCCAGAAACAAATATCTTAGAGCATTCAAATATTTGCAAATAAACTATAAGGCATAAGTAGAGTATACCTGCAGACAGGTATCTTGAAATAAGTCTAGGATTTGCCTACAGAAAAATTCTGGGGCTGCAGAAGAACAATTCTTTAAGAGCAGAGAAAGGATTTACTTCATCCTGAAGCTTGAGACTGCCTTGAAAACTGCAGAAAAGTGCAAGAGGCCGTGTTTTTTCCCAGCAGACACTGCATTTCATTCCTCCTCACCTGCCTTACACTGTCTTCCTCCTGGAGCATTTGTTAAAGGCTAAAAGACTAGCTGCTTAGCAGGAAAGCCTCTCTTGTCCCTTTCATATGGATCAAGGTGTTTGGGGTTGGACACTCGCTGCGGTATGAACAATAACAACTACAGCAGTCTTTTTTAAAGTTTAAGCTTCACGAAGCCAGAATCAACTTTTTCTTGTGCATTCACATACAGCTCAAGGTGAGAGCTACCACACTGCAAATGGAAGCCAGCAGCAACTCCTTGCCCCTAGCAGTGGAGACACGTTCGGCAGGACAGTGCGTTTGCACCTAGGGCTCTACCTCCTCCCGCAAATTCCCACCTGAGCTACCCGAGCTCCCTGCTCCAGGCCCGTCCAGAGTGAAGTCGACAGGCTGAAGACCCAAGACCTTGGGTACTGTTCATAAGGAAAAGAACGATGCAGAGTCATTTTCAGGGTGGCTGTCTCAGAAAGCCATAGTCACTGTTCCCTCTCCTGCAGGTATTTTATTTAGAGCTGCATATAGAAAACTTTGATCATCTTTGCAGAGATCAGTTTGTTAAAAAATTTGTTTAAAGCTTCTTAACTAGCTATAGAAAAACCACAGCTCAGTCTCAGAAGTTTCACACTCTTAAAAGGGAATAATACACAGTGGGTGTTACATCCAGGCTTATTCATTTTTCACTTATACGCTAAACATCTCCTTTGCCCTTTTAATTTCTTCTTTTTAACCCTTTGTTTTCCCCACTTCTGGACAGTAAGTCTCCTCCAAACATTTCAATTATCATTAAGATCAGAAAGAAAATGAGGAGTGTGTGCCGCCCACTAGATAAGTAGCAATAGCGTAACTTCATCAAGGCTGATGTGATTTTAGCTACATGTTTGTGAACCCAGTGCAAAACACTGCTGATTCCACTTGAGTTATGCCTGACTTACTTAAAATTATGGGAGATCAGGAAGAGCTTATGAAGATAGGAGTCCTGGGACTCCTAACTTTTTCACTTATTCACTGTGTACACTCAGGAAAGTCACTTGAGCTTGTGCATTGTGGTTTTCTCCCCATAAAAAATGGTGTGATACTGCTGTTGTATTTTATATGACTGACATGCACGAAAAGACAGGAGCCATCCCAGGAAGGCTGCAGACTGAGGCATGTGCTCTGCCATCACCCAAGCGCTTTGAAAATGCCACCCAGTTCTGCTTTTTGCCTGGAAGTCTGTGTATAAACATGGCACATACTACTGCTGCATTGCTTAGTACATTTTTCAATAGTCTTGTGATCATCTATTAAAGGACTTGATTCAGATGCTGGTTTGACCTCTGCTCTCAAAGCTCTTCTTTTGTCTGTGAGCATTTCTAATCACATGGGTTGAGATTCAGCATGCCAAAAAGAGCCGTGGTATAACGGAATTTGCCCTTTAACCTTCAGGTCTCCCCTCTGCTGAGACACAGTTGGTTTTTGTTTTCAATTAAGTGAAAACTGAAGAAAAACTGAGAGAGGTAAAAGTGGATTTGTTCCCCACCCCGGTCTCAATGTTTCATGCACAGGTGAAGCACCAAAATTCACCCATTTTATTTTCTGCATTTCCACAGTCTGCCTGGTTCTAGGGACTGCAAGTGAAATTTAAGAGCACAACTTGTCTCACACTTTCTTTAGCTGTTAAAACGGAGGTGGGTTATGTAAGGCGGTGAACCGGATGCTCCATGTGAAATGGAGGAAGTTGATCGAAGGGGTCTTCTTAATTCCTTGCTGCTGTGATATCCTAATTATCCCACCCTCCATGACCTCCAGCATTTCCACAGAAAACATGTTTTCCTCCATCCAGCTTTTTTATGTTTTGCATCAAAAGGTAAAAATTAAAAATTCTACCAGTGTCCATGATTCAAAAGAATTTTCCTGATGTTTTCCTTACATACACAAAGAGGGATTTATTTTGCTTTCCTGGTTTTGCAATGAAAGTTGAAACAGTGATTTTGCGTTATTATAACACTCATCATTTCTCCCTCTAATTTGGATGGTTTTTAATAAAGCTCCATTGATTCCACTGAAAGAAATCCCTCCTGGCAAAAGCAGAACACACACGCTGATTGCTAAATATGCAGCAATTATCATATTCAGCAGCACGCTTTAATATCTTATTTATAGATGTATCTATCTATAATTTGCTTTAATTAAGTTGCATTGATTTTAATGACAGAAGCAGTCCTCAAAGAAGAGTCTAATGTTATATGAGCCCATCGGTACTGCTTTACCATTGTTTGGATATAAGACAGCACCTTTAATACTTCTTTTTGATATTCTTAATGGTGCTTTTCTTCACTAAGTGGCTGCAATGGCAAACTAAGACGATGTCCCATGGGAACTCTCAAAACCACCTCAACCACTGGAGAGAGAGCACTTTCAACTTCCCTGTTACAAACTTGCTCGCGGGACAGTTTTCAAGTATAAGGAAGGAAGCAGTATCTTCCCAGCAGGGCCTGAGAAACCTTGCATTTCTGTTCCTGCTCCATTTTACAAACATCTTGGGAGTGTAATTGTTAGAGGTTCTCAGATCATGGCCTGATGCCTTCAAAGTTTGTTTTGGGTAGTCTGGCAACTAATTTAAACTTTTTTATTTTCTTGTCAACAGAAAATACAGGGTAAATAATTTGGGAAGGTGAATCAACAGATGGCTGTAGGTGCCTGTTCACAGCCCAATCACCAAGTCATGATCTCGTAGACTCTTAAAGTTCTGTTTTCTGGGCTCAGTCACAGGGAATGTTAAGCCTTCTTTTTGTTAAGCGCATGCTCACTTTAAGCATTTTATACTAGTCTGGTTTTGAGATCATTCCAAAGAACACTTGATGCTATTAGAACTGTGACTAAGTTTGTCAAAAAACATCTTGAAGAGCTAAAGGAAGGTATCGCTGCACTCCCAGTAGAGTCTCACAGCCTTGGTTTCTGCTGGGTGCTACCACATACCTTGGCCCTGATTCAGGAAAGCATGCTAAATACTGATGAGGGTGGTTTGTTTTAATTTCAATAGCATTTGATTCCTCTTGGAGGCATTCCCAAAGCTGACATACACCTGCATCTCTCAGTGGCTGTATCTCCTTTTTGGGTGAAAATACACAGGAAAAACATTTATATCTCTGTATCCTGAACACGTCTTCACACATTTGAACGCAGCATTCTAGTGATGATGATCTCGTCATCTCTGTCTCTGAAGGAACCCCATAAGATATTACTGGTTCACATCAATTGAGGATCTATCTCAGACACTATTGAGGTAGCTTTATAACATTACTTATGCAGATCTTAATGTATCATTCACTGTTAGTATTTTTTTTTAAAGTGAAAAATAAGTGCTGGCTTTTTAAATCACCGCCTTTTGGAATACAGCAGCGCTAATTTTGTAAGAATTGTTCATGTTAAAATGCAAGGGCATGATCTCAAAGAAAAAGCGCCAAAGTAGCTATGCAAGTACATTTTCAGCTTCTGGTCATCATTTTTCATTCACTGATTATTGCTTAAGTGTTGATTAATAGTTATGTTCATGCTGCTAGAATGCATTTCCCTTGGGTGAGAAAAACATCCTTGTCTAAAGGAAAAAAGAGATAGTAATCAAACCATCCTTCCTCTTCCCCGTAAGAAACACAGACACACACTCCAGAGTCACTGATGATCTTGTTTTTGCTGGTGAGTAGTTTTGAAAATTTTCACTTAGAAAATCAGCTGTATGCAATCAGAACACTACTTGGTCAGTCAGATTGCTAGGCAATTAAATGCTCCCCTTCTGCCTCTCTCTCTATACCCATATATACACATACGTACACATATATACACGCGCACACACAAATGTACATACTTACAGTCAATTGTCCCTTTTCCCTATGCAATGAATGCCAGGAACACTGATGACAGCAGTGCTCCATGCTGGAATTAAGCAGGGCTGATTATCTCAGGATTTACTTTTCCTCCTCAGTAATGCCCTACCTCTTGTTCAAGGAGGTGAAACTAATGGTTTAGATTTAGAGAGCGTGGAAAATTCTCTATAAAGGCAAAAGACTGAGGGAAATACAAACACAGATGGGAACTTTAAAAGGGAAACAGGCTGTTCCCGTAACAGTTTAAAAACATGGCAATTGCCTTAGCTTAGTAGAAAACAAGATCTCAGCATTTGCTGTATCTCGCAACACTAAGTAGAGAAAAAATAGCAAAGATGGAGGTGAAGCCAAAACTGCAAAGTGTTTTTGCACAGCCCCACACAGATAATATTCTGCTTTCTAAACCCTAGCTCTGTGATCCCCCGATCCCTGGTGCTGGAGGACTATGGTTTCCTGTGACCATGCAAAATGAGATCATTTCCTGGCCTGTGTCCGTCTCTGTGGGTGGCTTCTTTTTCCATTAATCGTATAATATGTTTTGGTTAATTCTACCTCTTAATTGTCTTTAATGTGTACCAGATTTGGCGACACCCTCACTTGCAAACCTATTCTCAGAGTAGAGGCAAACAGAGGCCCTTGAGCTGAGAGCAAAACCTAACAGCAGCAAAACAAAAACACCTCAGCACCCATCAGCATTGATTCTTTCCAACTACAAGGGGGCATTTCAATTGCTCTTCCACTGAACCAGCCAATGTAATTAATCTCTTCCCAGCCACTAGAGAGAATAACTTAACTTGACACTGAGATACACTTGTGATGCAATATACAGCATACATAATGCATACATGTGAATACATTTCTAAAGCAGATCTCCTGTAGTTGTTCTACAATACCATGCACTTTTCCTTCCCCCCCATGAAACCAGTCCTCTGCCTTAGTCTGTTTGAAACTAAGCTGTTTCTTGTTCCTCCCAGTCTTGCATTCTTTGCTTCTCTTCTCACTGTAATTAGTTTACAAGACTACTTATCCAGATGATTACTGCTTCTAAATGACAGTTGTCTTTTCTTTTACTCCAGTTCATTGTTGTGTATCATTTTGTCTTGCTATCTGAATACCCAGTTCTCTAAAGCATTTTCTCATTATGTTATCTCCTGATATAAGGCATTTTGAAATACTTCATGAGAGACACTGTATGAAGTAAATTGAATTGAATTTTCTCTCAAAGTCAGGGGCTTTCAGCATCTTTCTCTAGCTAAGTCAGCAGAGTTCTTGGCACCAATGCCAGGGTGTAATGGCCACGCTTTGCAGCCCAGCTATGAGCTTGTGTTCTTTTTAGGGAAAATGAAATGACAGCGTCTGTACCTGGAAAGCAAACAGGGGACAGATCAATATTTCCATTTATGATGAAGATGGCAAAACGAAAACGCTTGGGGTATTTTTGAGGTTTTTAATGCACACATTGAGATAACACTATTTTGCCGTATCTACCCACATCTGGTGTTGATGCTGAATGTGTACGCGGGGGGTATATGCATGTGTATGTCAGGGAAGGAAAGAGGGAGGGAAGGGGGAAATAGCAGGGCATGGAACTAAATTGCAGAGCAAGTAGTGGAAATAGACAGTGAAAAGCTTCCTGCAGGCAGGCGGCTTCACAGGGGAGAGCGAGCCTTTCATTGTCTATAAAATCGTGCCTTGCTGGAGGCCCTCAAGAGTAGAAGGGGTAGCGCCTAGAGGCAGTAAATCTCTCAGTGTTGTATTATTAAATTCTAAACACTTAGCTACTGTACAAACCAGCACACTGCTTCAAGAGAAGAAAAGGAGGAAGAAGGGGGAAAATGAACAAAGAGAAGAAGAGGAAGATGGCAACAAAATTTGGAAACAACCCCCTCCCACAGCTCTCCCCAAGAATACTTCACATCAAAGCAAAACAGCAAAAAGTAAATTGTCACCCAGTTAAAAGTTAACCTCAACTCCTTCCATTGTGATTTGACACCGCTCTGGAACAGTACTCCTAGAATTTGAATGGTTAGTCTGTAGCACAGGGTATTAAATTCACCTTAATCCTGTTAAACCCAGATGCCACTAAAGAGAGGCACTCTCTCAATGGCATAATGACAAAAGCTCTCCACACTGCCAATTCAATATGGTTAAAAAAAAAAAAAAAAAAAAATCCCAAACCTGGATTAATACTGAGCAAACAACATCAGCATAAGCAGGCTTAGAGAGAGGAATTGCTTTCCATATGCTATGGCATCAGGTTCCTCCGGATCTTCAGATACCAGTCTGTAAATGTTACAGACATTGTTTCTCCTGCTTGCAACTGCTGTTGGGTGGCGACCTTCTTTGCTTGCTGATACCAATTTAGCAGTTGGTACAGTTTCTCTGTGATTTGGTACTGTCTGTTGTTTGCTGGTACCAGATGGATACCAGATGGGTAACTGTGGGCAATGGTTCCTCTGTGTTCCAGTCCCAAAAATCACTGCCTATAGGGTCAGTCTTGTCAGTTGACTCCTAAATGGCACTTCAAAGCAGCATTCTGAAAAACCTCAACATCTGTTCCTTACTCCTAATGACCTTAAAAAAATGTTGCAGACATACTTTCCTTTAGCCATGAGTTACTGTGCATCTGCAGGAAAAATACAACCTTGCAGATGCTTGCAGCCATCAAACTCACTCCTCGCTAATGGCAGCTCCAGAAGCCACCACCTCAACTCTGAAAGTCAGCACTGAATGTGAAGTATAATCAATATATTCTTTTCTGTGGTAGCTCCACAATGTAGGAGTTCAGAGATATTTCAAGGCATTTTTCAAACAGTACTTTCAGCAGTGAAGTGGAAGAACAAGAAAACAAAAAACTTAAAGTGCCTTTGAAAGGCAGCAGGGATACCTGAGGGCCAAACATAAAGCATGGAGGGAAAGCAAGGAGAGAGAAAGTGATGGAAGAGATAAGAGATCTGTTTTAAGTATTAATTTGTGATTGGTCTTTCAAAATGTTGACCTAGTTGTCAAACTATAGACAGAAGCTGAAAGGTCAGTTAATGGTTTTGAATACTGCCTATTGGAGTTCCCTCCTATGTTATTCCATATGACTGCTTCTGTTTCTAAGGAAGAGAAAAAAGTTTATTTAGGACAGTACGGGAGCATTTTGGTAAATTCTCTATATGTGCTACAGCAGAATGCTGCCTACAGAAAAATATAGCTGACATCAAAGCATGTTCCCCACCCCCTGTCTTGCTTCATGGAGAAGTTATGATAAACAGGTTATGTGTTCCCTAAGGTTACCATGGAAACTCATTCTTTTCAGGCCATCATTTGCAAAGGTAAAATTTGCATTAAAATGTGATGGAATTTGATTTTGTGCATGTGTGTGTGAAACTCAAGTGGGGTCATGCTACCACGCGGTAGAGCTATTATTCCAAACCCAGGAGCATACGCTTAAGAGAGGGATCTATTAATCCATGTAAACACCTCAGTGACCAAATTACAGTTTAATTGCTAATTTGACAGGTATCTTCCTAGCAAATTAAGAGAAATACTTTGAAAATTAGCTTCAAATGCAAATGTAAATGTTAATACTGATCCACTGGTGGGTACCACTAGATAGTATTTTGCTAAATTCCCCTATGATCATTCCACAGGAAAGATTGAATTTAGATTGTCAGAATGACTTTGTTTTGATGATGGCAGACCAGGGATGGAAGGCACAGGCATGTATTTCAAATTATAAATTTGTATCTTATCTTGAAGGAGTTATCATCAAATTATGAAGTATAGAATATAATTTGATATAACCATTCTTACTGCAATACAAGAAACTTTTGGATCTCCTCAGAATCCCAATTTGCTCACTTTGTTTCGAGTCATATCGTAACGTCAAAGTCATAATTTCACTCTAGGTATCTGCTACTCTGACTTTTCTTGGAATACCGGATGGTGTAAAGCATACACCCGGTCCAGGCCTCCCCAGGGTCCATGTTCCTTGAGAACCACTGCCATTATTTGTTGCCACGTGCAGCACTGGTCTTCCTAACACAGGAGTGCATTATTTGCAATAGGAATTTTGACAATCATTACTTCCAAGAAAGTAGTGGACGGATGAATGGACTAAACCCAGAAAAATCTTACAACTGGTGACCAGACTGCATTTTAGAAGAAATACCAGTATTTGTCCTCTTGCTCAGTTGTACGTATTCACAACATACATGCTGAATTTGATATACTACTTTATGAAATCTATGCTACCCTGGGACACTGGATTATTCACATATCGTCTGCCTTGAAAAGCAGGATCCCCTTGGAGGCAGCAGGGCCAGAACTCATATTTCCGCTTGGAAGGCAGGCATCCCAGTATCACCTGGATTACAGAAGATTCAATATCTCCTCTCATAGAGGACTTATGACATACACTTCAGCCGGAATGGCTCTACTTAATATTGGGCAACTTGACACCTAGCACAACAGCCAGACCATTTGATGAGGAAAAAGCACAAAACCACAGACAGCAGTATTTGTTGCTCTTGCTTTCTTATTGTTAATAAACACAGTTGCACAGCAAGTGTCTCAAAAACACTAAAAAAAAATCAAATCAAAATCAATCCTTCAGATTAGGTTGCACAGTGCCCGTATTTTATCAGACTCCCTTCTGCATTGGGAAATTCCTGCTTACAAATTCAATTTACTAAACAAAGCAAGAACATTAAAGAAGGTTTAAAAAACCAAATGCAAACAAAAATGAAATTGATTACTAACTTTTGCAGAACTTCTCAAAACTCAGCACGTTCGATAGAAGGAATGTGTTCCAGTTGGATCCCATACTGAGCAAGAAAGGAGGTGCTAGCGCTCCTTTTTCCAAGTGTTCTTTAACAGCCAGAGTTGAGGTTGAAAGTTGAAAAGAGCTGGCCTTGAGCAGAAAAGCCAAACTCATGTACAGCACCAGCCTTACAGGGTAAATGGAGTTCTCTTTTCCCATATTTTGTACTTTATTTTAATGCAGTCTTGATATTAGATTAGCATCTGCACTACAGACCTTACACTGGGAACTAATAAAGTTATCCGCCCAATCTCTCCATGTCTGAGTCAGTGACTTTCTTTTTCATTTTAAATAATTATAACAATGTTGCCTGTTTGTTGAGAAAAATAGAGCCTTTATATATTCATAGATAATTGCTTAAACCCAGCACCCAGTGATACATTCTAATTACTTTTCACACCTTGGCTGTGAAGAAATCTTGAACTTTTTAGTGTTTTTTAACTGCAAGACAACAATGTAGCCAGAGCACTGACACCCTGACTGCTGAAACTGCGCCTAGGATGAAATTTAACAAGCAGTTCTGCTAATGCATTTTGCAGTGAGGAACTTCAGCAAAACTCCAGAAGACCCAAGGCCTCCACCTCAGATCTTGTGCTGCAATAATGAGAAGTGCTGCATAGATAGACAATAGAAGAACTCAATCCAGAAATCAAAAATAATCAAAAGTCCATTATTTCAGTTGGCTTCTGTCACATACTTAACCATAACAAATAAAAGATCTGTACTCTGTAACAACCTCAATGACATAGTTGTATTGCTTGACCCAGCTTCTTTCAAGCTCGACCCTGTTCTGCACACGCTGGGCAACCGTTGGCGTTTGCCTCACTGAGGTCATTCTGCTTTCCATTATGTTAAATGCACAAATTTTGCAGTCCTTTGTCAAAACTGCTATCTGTTTTAGTGGGATGTTATCCCTAGCAGGCAGAGCTGGACAGTAACCAGCATCTTTAGGAAACAGGGTGCTGTCTGGGACAACAGTAGCTAGGCAACTCTTTGGATCATCAGTATTTTTTAGGGGAGAAATTTCTTTTTAATCAGCAACACACTGAACAAGAACATAACCCAGGGAGATTAAGCTGTGAGAATTCAAAAAGAAGTCAACCGTGTCAGCATCTATTTGATAAATGCACCAGATACCTGGTAGTAAAGGCAAAAGCTTGTGCCTAAGAAGGGGTCAAGTTTGAGGCTTGATCAGGCCTGATCTAATAAATACCTAAGCGCATGCTTAGCTTCAGACATGAATTTCAGTGGCATTACAGACTTGTCTTGTGATTAAAAAATGAGCATTGATGTAACTGGGGCCCCTTTCCAGCAGTTGAAGCAGGCCTCTTACTAATGGCCTGAGGAAGAGGAGGTCAATTTTAAAGGGAAACCTACTTTTTTCCCCCCTTGTAGTCAGACCCATGAGCAGCTGTATTTGATTCAGTGGTATGTGGGGCACTGACTTGCTAGGGGTCGGGACAAAGCTGTCATAGAGAAGTACGTTATCACTGACGGTAAGGGAAGGTTCAAAGTGCAAAGTATTAGCTTTAGCAACCCCACATGTGAAGGCTCGGTATTAAAATCTCAATCCTCTTCCACCTTCCCCACGTGATGCTGGCCTGAGATTTGACAGAGTGTGCACACATGCTCAGGGAAAGTGGACACAGAGTCACCTATCTACGGAGCAATCAACAAATAGACAGAAAACTGTTAAAGCCTATACTGGCAGAAGCTTGCCAAAAACGAAGCAAACTGCAAAGACCCAGCTACCGTGCTACTCAGAACTGCAGTGAAGCCAGATTACAGCCTAGCTCTGAAAAGGCTATTTCTGTGCCCATTCAACTGTGCCCCAAAGGATAAAAGCTGCAGAGCTGTGGCCTGTCTATGTGCACAAACGCAGTAACTGTTCAGCATACTATATAGCATGGATTACCTTGTTCACGAACTCCTCTCATCAATATAATTACCAGTTAGAGGTTTGTTTCTTGCCTCCCTAAACATATTGGCAAATTAGGAAAAATATATACAACAGAAAACCTCTGGGGCCCTTCATATCATATCAACATGATCTGTGGCAGCTGTCATGATCTCCGTGATGCCCCACTCAAGTTCTCTGTTTGGGCAACATCAGAAGAACCTCTCCTAACTGCAAGGGACACGACCGCTGGCACATGTGTTAATGTGGAACGTCTCAGTGCTGCGAGCCTGCAAGGATGGCCACAGCCCGGCAGCACTGCATGTTTTTGTCTGATTTCCTTCAACTACTTGTATGAATTAAGGGAAATGCTTAGTGTTTGTCCTCAGAATCACCTCCCTGCGTTGAAATACAACAAAGCAGCTGTGTGACGAGGTACCTTGTGGAATAGATGGCATGATGTATTTCTGGAATTCACATAATATTGTAGGGTATAAACAGTACCAGTGGGCTTTGATAAGACGACATACGGCACCAGAACTGTTTCCCTTGGTAAATAAGAGTGTGTACATAGCGTTAGCATGAAGACATGAGCATTTCAGACTCCCCTCTGGTTCAGATAATCTATGCCAAATTCAACCTTTGTGTAAGTAGGAATGACTCCAAACAAGTTATAAGAGTCACTCTTTATTACTAGTATTAATGGAATTGAATTTGGCTCTCCTTGCATGTGCCATTTGGAATAGTTTATTTTTCACATGAGGTTTGGCAGGGATTTCTCCAAAATAACTTCCCCCCAAACCTACCCCCAAAAGCCAGCCTGTAAATTTCAAAATCTCTCTGCTTAGTTTGAACAGCTCTTTAGGATACACCCCAATCTGAAACCTTCGTTATACAGAGATAAGTAGTGACCATAAAAAGTTCTTGATTGATAAGTTAATCATACATCCTAATAATATGTTTCACATACTCTCTCAATATTTTAACAACATATACACAAATACTTCTGATCCATGGTTTTCAAAGCAGCTATACTCTAAGTTAGTTATTGTCTTTTTTTTTTTTTTTTTAATTCAATGTTCTCTACTAACAGTCTGTGGGCTCAGAAAGTCTGGAATTCACAGCAGTTTCTGCTATATGGTTTCATGTAGTACATAAAATTGTCAGCTTCTCCCATTGCGCTAGAAGACAGGAATGTTATTATTCTAGAAGTTGGAATTTTGGTTTCTAACCATGGTCCAACACAAACGTCTGTGCATTTTGGGAACCTAACCTATTTGAAATGCAACATCCTGAACCTGGAATTAATTGATCATGAAAAGTACAAACAGCTCCTTATTCATCCTGAAGCAAGCGTAGAACCTTTTGACACATTATGGAAAAATAATGCAGTTCTTAACGCTCCTTTTTTTGTTCTGGTTGATTTTTAGGCTTGGATCCCTGCCAGGCACACAATAAAGTACTTGGCCTTTAACACAGACAGGCATGATTCTTCTCTCATACTCTCAACTGGGAACTGACAAAACTCAGTACATTACAGATTTGTTTCAATCGAAATATTCACAGCTAGTATCCAGAGACAGGTTTTCTTATATCTTTAGGTTATTTATCAGCTTGTAAATCTGATCTGCAAATAAGGAAATGGCTTTTAGAACCACCTAACATAAGGTTTGGTACAGTGAGGCTGATGTGGTCACTAACAGGTGAAGAACTATTTGCAATGTGGCCGGTGTTACACGCACTCCTTGAAAAAGATAAAGTTTCAAGGATTTACTGCCACCCTGAAGGAAAGAATTGATGTTTTAAGTAACTGGATTTGTACAAAGTCTGTAAGACAATCCAAGTAAATCCTCAAATAGATGATTAATTCCTCATTATTTAAATGCCCCTAAATACAAGTGCAGATGCTAACTTCACGGCTTTGTCTTGACAGCTCCTTCTCTGTTTCTCATGATCTGTTATTAGTGTGTGACTCTAAAGCCCTGAAAAAGAGTGCCCCACGAAAAAGCCCTCCAACACCTAGGGAGACTGTCTAAGTTCTTGCAGCTTATTGCTTACATAGTTCTCTCAGGTTCTGACTGATACTGCAGTATATGATAATACTACATAAACATATTATGCCTCTTTCTGTAGACCTGGATTAGGTTTGTATAGGATATGTTCTTGAGCGTTTTTACTATCTGATGTCCCACTAAGACATGAGTATGTATGCACATGCCTAAACTCTGTCTTGCGCTGATACTTCCCAATACACCCTAGCTGTCAGAAAATTTTAGGGTAATCTCACATTGCACTGACAACAACAGGCATTCATTTTCCTAGACAATATTTATACTTAGCATCAGCCTGTCCTTTGGTTAACTAGCTGAGGTTTACTTTAAGCCTTGTGATCCATCCTATAGAACTTGGCTTATCATTTATCCTAGTTATAAACCTGAAAGGGGGGTGGCGGGGGCAGGGGAGAGTCCAAAGGATGCAAAACTCAGCAACAAACCAAAGCACAAAGGAACTGGAAAAGAATTTCAAAGGATCTGGCTCTATAGCACAGACAGTGCTATATACATGTGTCTGTTTATGGAGACACACTAAACTGAATTATTCAGTTACTTACAAAAAGAAAAAAAACAGACTGTGGGGAAGGGAGAGCAGAATGAAGGCGCAAGAGAGCAAAAAATTCATCCAGCAACAGATGAGAAGAACAGAGGAGAATCGGAAAATGGATGCAGGGGGGAGGAATGGATGATGAGAGAATAGCAGGCCTATTTAAAATGAATTTTTGACCTTATTTTTAAAACATTTATGGATCCCAATTGCCTGTCATGAGATCATTTTCCCTTACAATGCTAGCTTTTCAGCCGGCTCTGCACTTTAACTTGATTTATCCCACTTTTAAAAAAGTAGATTGTTAGAAATACCCCTTCTATTAGAAATTCTGTCCCATTACAGTGTCAGCTAAAGGCCACTTGTCAATGTCAGCTTTATCAGATAGAAATTTGCCTCATGAGTTCTCAGATACTTTTTTGGAGGACAAGACCCAGGGTCCATTTCTGAGGCTGTTGATTTGTGACGGGATGGTGTCTTCTCAAATTATCCTCTGTTATTTCCCAACTGATCTGCATGTTGCATGAGATGGTGGGAAGTGATTACAGCAGCTGCTGTACATTAGAATGACATCTTATAGGAAAGCTGGCTTAGGTAAAACAGCTGACTGACAAAAGCATAGAAAGAACTAATCGAGTATTAAAAATACTTAGGGAGACCCAGCATCTCCTTTCCAGCTGCAGCTTCCCTGGTGCCATAACCTCCTGTGGGAAGGAAGAAAACTTATAACAGAGGTTTTCCTCCTCCTCAGCTGTCTGTTGACTCTTTAAAGAAAGACCTGACATCCTGAAGATTAGAGTAAGTTTTTATTTATTTACAATTATGCAATTAGTCATCAGCATGTCTCTTCACTGATGAGTAAAGGTGGAAAAAATCAGCTGTTCAATCTGTGTTACCACAGTACTGCTGAGGGTCAGCAGCCCGAGGTGGGAAAGACTACATTGCTTATAAAATACCTTGAGGACTCTCCTGGCAAGATGCTTTGAGACATTTGTTTTCTTCTTAATATTTTGATTCTATTTTTGTTTCTTCTTTTCTGTCTGAATGGATTGATGTAACATATGTATTTTAAGGGTAAAACTACATGTCAGAGTAGAAATTTCAGCCAGTAGTCGAAAGAGAGCAAGCTGGGGCCACAGTATTTTCCAGACTGAAAGACAGTGCCTATGAAAGCAAGGCTGGATGGATCAATGGATGATATTGCTGCTGTGAAGAGACCAGAAGTCTTTGAAATTTGTAAACCACTTCAACAAGAGGAACTATTGCAGCAACAAACTTAGAGTATTAAAGCCCTCAAGGTAAACTCTGATTTTTGAGCAGACTGCCATTCCTCCCAACAAAAACATTTAAAACCATTCTGCATTGGAAGGACAAAAAGAAACAATCCTGGTGCCACTATTATTAATCAGTTCAAGATTGAGATACTTAAAGCTCCCTTTCAGGTGCTCTGATTAAGGACAACTTGCCTCACAGGAAAAGCAAAGCTTTGGAAATCAGTAATCTCTGGGCATTATACCTAATAGGAAAGGCTTAAAAAGGATTACCTAGAAGAAACCTTTGTGAATCTTAGGAAACTACACTGGACCATAAATCTCAACCTCCTCTGAGGATTAATAAAGCTTTATCAGTTTCAGATAAGGAGTAGAAATCCTCAGGCTGCTGAAGAGGTACCGCTGGCCCAGTCTGGGGCCTCTGTCAGGACACTTAACACGCCATACAATTTCAACAGAAAGACGCGTTTGATGCATATTCTCATTTTAGTTTACAAAAGCTATTCAGAAGAAGAATGACAGCTACACAGATTCCCAAATTTGGGTCATAAAATTTAAGGCAGTAGATTAAAGTTAACTGCTCTAAGGAAAGAATTATTTTGCTGAAGGTGACACTTTTGGTAACTGAATCAGAATAATATATACAACAACATTTTTTGGGTTAATGAACAAATATGTACGATAATTTACGTAAAAACACCCCTTTTAACGCTATCTCTCTGTGATTGCAATAAAGTCTAGTCTCGCATAGGATTTTTTTGGACTACAACCCCAATTGTCCAAGATTTCACTTCAGCATTCACACTGATAGTTTGGAGGACATTAAAACCAACCATGTTAGTTCAAACTTCAGGTGTATTTAGATTCTTAAGATTTTAACATAATTCTGTCTCTTTTTAAACTAAAATTTCAAATTTAGCATAAACTGCATCTTATCAAAGTTACATTTTTGAATGCTGGTTGATTATAATTACTTCTAAAGAGACAGAGTCCAACTCTGAAACCTGCTCAGGTGGAGCTCTTGAGTGCCACAGTTGTGATCCCATAGACTATAGCTGTTGCATTTATTTAACACATTCAAAAATCCGGCACTCTTGATTTAATCTCTGGTTCTACCATAGGTTACTCATCAGTAGTGGGATTGATAATACGTCTCTGTGTAGTGTGACTCCTAGGTGTAAAATAGGGAATACAGCATGTCTGTAACAGTTCTATAGTGTTGGTAGAATATTTTAAGATCCTTTGATGGGAGAGGAGCAAATTATTCCATTTTTCACTTTATAAAAGTTACTGAGGATGTATTGTGGCCAGACTGCTACTGTCCAGTATGCAGAAGGAAGGGCAGGAGCAGACATGCCTCTATTTCCTCGCTCTCACTTTGCAGCTAAGCACAGTAAGAGTCTGTTCTTCTAACGCTCTCGTTAACCCAGGGAATCACTGGATGAACTGCCAGAGTACCATAAATTCTGCTGAAAAGCCTTGATGCTACCACGTGACCAAATTTGGCAATGACTGCGTATCTTGGGCCTAAAGAGAGGAAACCTGGGCCTAAAATCAAACACAGTGAACAGAGAAGTTATTTTTAGGTTTCAGGTTGTTAATGTTTTCTCTGGTGGGCTGGCATTAAGGATTTCTCCATTTCTGCAACCCCCCCAAATTCATATTAAGCTGACACAGGATTTCTGGAAAACACAAACAAATCAGCACCTTCTGCTAACCCTGAACGCTGCAAAAGCACTTTGCATCACATTGTGGACCTACCCAACGCTGGTCGTAATCAGACGGCTGTGTTCTTCCTTCGTCATCCTCATAGAAAGGTAAGCCTTCTCGCCTGGCCTGATGGTACTCCTTCCGTAACTTCTGGATACGATCAGCATTCCCACCACCTGCGCAGCCACTGAGAAAAATAAAATTGCCAAATAAAACTCATATGTACACACATTTCTAACTGTTACCAGGTACCCACATGAGCATACACACAGAATTGCCACACCTGAGACAAATGGATTATGAACATTTGATTCTCCTGACTTGCATAGTGCCCACTGGCCCATATCACCCTTATTTTTGCTTTCTTGTATTAATAAAGCTGCCAATTGTGAACTTGATCCCCATTTTTAAAAAAGCTGTCCCTGTCCAAAGAACTTAACAATTCCAGTACAAGACAAGAGACAACAGATGGATGCAGACAGATGGGGGAGCACAAGGAAACTTTTAACATTCCTATGAGCAGCTATAAATGGCTATCATATTTTAATAATAATGATGATGATGATGATAAGCTGCCAGAAAAATGTTTCCTTTTGCTCCCACGCTAAATGTGGAATTTCCCTAAAATTACATTTGTTCAAGGTAAAGAATAGACTATATTCAGAGAAGCACAGAAAGAAGTTTTATCTCATAAAAAACAACCTCCCTCCCAATTATACAAAGAACTAAAACATCAGCCATGAAAATACAGGGGAGGCAAGAGATGGGAAAGCACACTATTAAATCTTGATGCCATTTTTTTGAAGTGGTAATTAAACAGTAATCTACTTAGTAATCCACAAAGACTGAACCGCGTACACTGCAAACTGCTGTGGTAAAGCTAGCGGAGTTGCTTAGTTTGTAAAGTTAAACACATGCCTGTCTTTGTGGATTTTTACCCTGGTGAGCCTTCCGAAACCTTACAGCTGGACTTGTACAACCGTGGAAGCTCAAGCTATACCTGGAAGGATTTAAAAAAAAAAAAAAAAAATCCTGAAAATGCCTAAGAATTCAAAAAAATATAGCCACATTGAAAATGAATAAATTAAAAGTTTCCCACAGCTACTTCCAGCCCTGCTCTAGTCAGCACTGGGGTGAATACTGACTGTATGGCTCAGTAGCATTTACTGGCATTCACAGGGAATTGTCATAGAATTTATTTGTGGCTGCTCCTAAACTCAGACCATTGTTATTGCAGCACATCATCATATATTCTCTTAATCTCCAACCTTAACTCTGCCTCACCAACAATGGGCTATAGAGTTACAGATTTATTCACATGAGCACAGACTCTGTGGAGCATCTTGTCACACTGCACTGCACTACGAGTATGCCAGAATCTAGGGAAGCCTTTTATAGGATTTGCATAGCAATCTGAATTTGGAAAGCACATACAAAAGATTGGACATAAACCTATCAGTTCAATAATATGTAGTTTCTAGTATCTAATAGCAATCTAGGTTGGTTAGAAATTAATTACCAATGAAGGGAAATTCCATGTGGGGTGCAAATGCAACTGAATATGCAGCCAGGATTGGAAATGTTTACTTTCAGCATCAGTATGTTTCCATGAAAAATCAAACACTTAAATTACTTGCCTTCCCTGGATCCTAAGTTATCCAGCCCCTCTACTCTACGAAGCCCCAGAGGTTTCAAGCTTCTCTGGCTGACTTAGCGAACTCTTCCAGAGCATATGAAATTTTTCTCATGATCTGCCAAGACAGCGCAGAAAGCTTGCACAAACGCTGTGGACTACTGAGAAAAAAAAAAAGTACATTCCCTTTTCCCCTTGATTCCTTCCACAGATAAATGCCTCTGCTCCTTGCATGAATTCTTGTCAAATAGTGGAGAACCATTTCCAGTTTGCAAAACAGTGGAATTGAGGACTAGCTAATGGGGGCTATCACTTAGAACAGTGAAGCTTGGTCCACAGATCATGAGCAATACAATACCTGTGAAATCCCCAGACTTTACTTGTGAGTACAGATAAAGCGTTTAATTAGGGCTGCTAACATACAGATAAGGCCCAAAGTATTGTCCCTGTTGCTTTGCCAACATCATTACCCAAAGCAGCACTAGCTAAGAGAGGGAAACGCTGAAATACAGGCAACAGGTCTAGTTTGATTCTAGCCGATCTGGCTCCCTGCAGCTCTCTGCAAACTGTATTAGCACCTGCCACCAGTGGCCTAATGGCCACATACCCACTTTCTACCTCTAGGTATTTTGGCTGAAGAGGTAATCTGAAAAGACCATACAGGTGGTTTTTTTTTTTTTTCCCCTTTTTTAAATGAAATCTGAGATTGATATATTGTAAGAGGCAGTAACAGCAGCCTGTGCTCCATTTACTGCAGATCTCCTGTAGGTGAACTTCCTTCTGCTTAAACCCATCTAGCCAGCAAGTGGAAGTAGGTGCTGCAGAGATCAAGCTGATGACATATATTAAAAGACTGGGCCCGACAGCTTTTTCTTCGGCAAACCTCTGCCACACCGTATTAAAGTACAAACCCTAACCATGAGAATGAGTAGGAACGTTTGAATGAAAGATAGCAGCACATGGAAAGTTATCCATCTGGATTAGTGTGAAAACACAAGCATAGTCCCTGTGGAAACAAGCAGCTCCGTGAAGTCTGATTTCCTGTGCTTCTCTCCTGTGGGTTCTCTGGTGTCCGATGATGGGACTGAGTTCACACTGCAGCGTTTCTCCCCAGCAAGGGCATTCGTCTGGGCCTCTCTAGCAGGCTGCTTATTTTCATGAATCTTAGTGATCTAGTATCTTTTGAACATCGAATCACCTGTCAAGTCTGGTCAAAAATGGCCAGCAGGTTCCGAATTTGCTAGAAAGGTGGGGGGAACAGGTTGGAAGAGGGTCGGTCAGTACATCAGCTTCATTTTTTCAGGAAACAGTCAAAGCTCCGCAGCTATTTTTTTTTTACCTCCATCACTGTTTATAGGCACAAATGTAAAAGACATTGGCTTTTGAAAGAGCTGCATTCTAGCTTACCATGAAAGTTTTACCCACTCCTGAGTAATGGGAGATGAATATGATGCCCTGTGCAATGCTCATGAAACAGTTCTGAATTTCAAGTTGGCTCCTGACAATTATGTGAATATATGAACCACATTCAAACTCACCAGATGAATTCAATCAGCACTGTGCAAATATCGCATACATAATCTATTAGTTTACCCCAAAGAAACTGAAGCATTGAATTCAAACAGAATGAAGCCATCAGTAATAAAAAAAAGAAACTGATAAGGCAATATTAAAAAAACCCCCACAATTTTCCAAGATTTGCAAAGATCATACATTGACTGTAAACTATTCTCCCATCTGCCTATAAATACATAATTAAAAAATATTGGTTTGATCAGATAGCAGTTCTCAAACAGGGAATCAGCAGATGAATACCAGTTCAAATGTTTCGGATGCATGACTATTTATATTGAAAAGGAACCTGAACTTACAAAAGAAATATAAAAACAATACTCCAATCAAAGTCAATTTATATTAAGGAGACTTACTCAAGCTTTTCAGCAAGCCTAGTAAGTACAGCAGGCAGATTTCTTTTACAGTAGCTTTACATTTAATGCAGTGCTCCCTCCTTGAGGAGATACAAATATTACAGTCCTCATCATATCTACAATTTTGCGCACAACTCACTTCCCTGACGTGGCTCCTTGTGCTATATGTTCTTCAGAGAACCGCGCAACCACACATTTGCCATTCCCCTCCACCACCACGTGTTCCCAGGCTCAAACATTTAATCTACCCATGGTCTTCTTTTGTCACAAGACTGTAAGAGAACCGTCCACTCTGCATTTTGTGACTGATTTCAGAACGATTTCCTAAAATTGTGCTCCATGTAAGGAGGCTGATTCAGAAGCAGCTGGTACTGGGATAGAACCTGAAGCTTTTTGGGGAAGTTTTTAAATAATGTCTAGGTGGGGGAAAAATCTCTGAGAAACTTTACAAAGAGTTTAGTGAAGACTCGGATGCTGATTACAAACAACAGTAACAAAACCTGTCCAAAACCCCATGCCACAAACAATCTTAAGAGAAGTTCAACGGTTCTTCGAATAAGCTGCATGCACTGCAAGGTTTTTTTTTGCGAAATAAAAAAATAAATAATAAATAATCTTATATGAACATCCAAAAGAGGAAGAAGCACATTCCTGTCAGCCATTCTGTAGTTTTGCTAGACACAATCCTTACAAATCAAAGCTTTCTTCTGGCCTGACAGAAAGAAAAAAACAATTCTGCGCGATCATTCTAACCCACGCTGCTGGGGTGCTGGGGCTGTACTACCAACTAGATAAACAACCGCCAGAAACCACCATCTCCTGCCCTGTGCCTGAATCTGTCAGAGGCACTACACAGGTTCTACCTTGCCCACTGCAACTGTAAAGGGATCTGCTACGAAACAGCCACTCAAGCGATACAGTTGGAATAGGCATCCCAAAACAAAAAGGAAACCATAATTTGGCACAGACTTAGCTTCAAGCTATCTCTAATATTACGTAAAATGTGACTGTGAAATTTCATCCCATCATCTCTGAAGAGATAGATGAACAAGCACCATAGCAATAACATTATATACCCAATATGACAGACAAGTTATTTTTTTCAAGGAATCAAAACATCATCATCAGTATTTAATACATATGGCTCAGGTTTTCCACAATAAAATATCCCCTCTTTTCTTCCTCTGAGTCGCTAATCTGGATTTCAATCATTCAGGTTAAAAATGTCATTTTTTAAATTAGTGACTTCTTACTGCAGCTCTCTAGATAATACAAAATTAAAAACAAGCGTTGCACATACAGAGTAAGATGAACCACTTAAAGCTGTATATAAACATACATTTAAAGAGGCAATAAACATTTTGTTTCCAGTGGTTTTCCTAAACACATTAATATTGCACAGGGCTTTTTTGCCAGCCACTTCTTTCAAACGCTGATTTCACCCAGCTGACTGTCAGCCTCACAAACAACTGGTGCTTCCAAGTTAAAAAAGAAGAAAAGAAAAAGAAAAAGGATTCCTTTAGTGAATTTTCCATTAACAAACAAATCCAAGACAAAACGTGATTCACAGACTCAAGAGAATGGACAATCTTCCATTCACAATCTGCTATAAAACAGAACTAATTTTATATACTGAAAGGAACATAGTGGTCTGCAAAGATACACAGTATAAGGGAGTCCAACAGAGCATGTAAGAGTATCTTTCACTTAGGATAAAACTTTCATTTTGAAGTTCTGACAAATAAATATTTGAGTATGTTACTCTCTCAGTTCCAGCCCTTGTCTTTCTACTCTGAAGTACTACATTGCTTATGAAGATATTTCTGCAACCTCAATAGTAAGAGTGAATAAAAAGAATGGTGGGAAGTGATAAAAAGAAAATCAATGATAAGAACATAATTCTACAATATTTCAGCTTTCGTCTTTGTCAACCACCAAGAGAAAGGGAGTTTAGGAAGAAATGAACATTTGTTGTTTTCATATGCACTTGAGTAAATGAATGATATTGCAATGAAAAGACTTGTCAGAAATACCTTGTTGACACCACTGATATTGCCTTGCTGGCTCAGGAATCATCTTTGATGTTCAGCCAAAGTCAGCCTGGGTTTTGGCTATACACACCCCACGCTGAGGACCCAACTTAAGAATGATGTCTTTCTAGCTACTGGAACCATGCAAATGGTTTTATTGGCCTCCATAACACTTGATTTCTTGCCCTGGGCAGGAATACCCTATGTATACACAATTACCGTCTTTATCTATGGATAGTATCCATATGTCCAGTAGGACACTTGTTTTGGAAACCTGTGCAAAGTGACCAGGAGGAAGACTTTGAGCCCAGTTCCATTTAGACAGGACTCTCTTCAGAGGGTCTGTATAGACGGGATGACATGAGAAGCATTAGATAGATACATTTCTCTCTACCCATATGTACATAAATACATATAAAGTCAAGAATCATAAATAGACTGCAGGAAAACAAACCACACTGAAGAAGCTATTTATGCTTATTTGAGTTTATTTGAACTTGTATACTAAAGTCCCCGAGTCTTAATCTGCTTTATAACATTTAAAAAAGTCGTAACTGTGCTTCAGTGGAACATACGCTGTCACCTTTCAATTCTTTAGGCTAACATAAAAGCAGTACAACCACTTCTGTCCAAAAGGTCAAAGACTCCTCGGGCAGCACATGACTACCATTTGTCTGGATGTAAATTGAGTCCTATTGACCCTGTAACATCACTACTGACCTCTTGACATTAGGAGCTTAGTGGAAAGAAAGAAGATGATATTCTTAGGTTCCTACAGACTCATTAGGAAGAAAGAAGGAAAGAGAACCTTGTGTGATATGAATTAGCAGTGTCATTAACCTTTTCTTTCCCCAAATAGCTCATAGTATGTTTACAGAAGCCTCAAAAGAACGACTTGAAGATTGAGACCAACAGATTTGTATCACTTTCAGTTTTTCCAAACTGTTTATAAAATCTCTCTCAGTGGCTTGACATAAAGCATCCTTTTATGTTTCCCTCCTTTCACATGACATACAACACCTTTTCCTGTTTGTCATGGCAGATGGCCTAGACATTCAGATGAGCATCATCTTTTCAATCCAGGCCACTTCTCATCTCCATTACTCTCCTTTATAACTTAGAGTTGACTACAGCTGGCCAGAAAAAATGGGCGGTATAGCCTAATTCGTTGCTTTACGGAAACGAAATTGGCACACTGAGGTTTAACTTCACCGTAACACCAGATATGGTATGTGCTACTCTAACAGAAACAGGTTATTTGCAATCAAGTAGGAAGGAAAGAAAAAAAGGGGACATTTTCTTGTTTGTAGCCAGCTTGTCATCTTTACTTCAAAGAAAAGACTTTTTTTTCCTTTTTTCTGCTCAATGTATTGTGCTCATCAAGGAAGGCAATCACCAGATTTTAACTAATAATAAAAAAAAGACGCCTTACAATTCAGGCTGGTTAATGGCAATGTCTGTTTCTGGCATGTGACCAGTTTACTGCTGTCTTGTTGATCCGAGGTGTGCACATGTCTCCAAAGGGCTAGGAAAGCAGGGAGATTAGGGACTCGGCTGCTGACAACAACCAAACTCTCTATAAACAATACACAATGAAAATAATGAAAAACAGATTTTCCTGGTATTTTCAGTAGCCTCTAGACAATGCAACAGTTTCTGGTTTCTTCACTAAAGATGATATCAATTATGCCTTTTATTCATCATGCAGAAGTCACGTGTGAGGCATAATTGAGGGCCTTCTCTCCAAGGTAATTTCTTCTGGATTTACACAGCAAAGTACTTAAATTGCCTTTTTTGGCACTTTGTATTACAACACGGCTTGGGAGGGGGTATTTTACTTTACTGATGTAAAGCAGCTGGCATATTTACAATAGATAGGTCACATCAACACAGAGCAGATTTTCAGCCCTCCAAACTCCATTTGCAGCAGCTTTAACAATTCAACAAAGCAAATGCTGAATGCTAAACTCTTGTGTGGAAATGTAGCTCTATTTCTTAATGGCCATCACACCTGCCTGCAACTGGCAGCTAGTTTTTTTCACTTGCAGACTATTGCTTTTTGCACTACAGTTTATTAAACTTATCGCTAAAGCTGAGATAATAAGTACTTTACAGACTTCCAATGAATTAGCCATTCAAGAGTCCCTCAGGAATTCCCTTTAGCACACACAAAGCAAAGGCAGGAGAGAGAGAAGGTGACAACTCAGTGCAGTCTTAATTTCTGCGCTCCCTTGTGAGGGAAGAATCGAGGATCTAAGAATTCACTCACAGTAGATGCTGCTGCCCATGTTCTAAAACATATTTTGTTGAAAACTACAAAGCCAGCAGTAACTATCCGTTTTCTCCCAGAAATTACCTCTCCAAGTTTCACACTAGAGACTATATCCTGGCTCTTTATTACACACATGCAAATCTATGCCACTGGCAGAGTGGCAGCAACTAATCCTCTATGTGGTTTGTGGCTTAAGTAGAAATGAGGTAGAAATCTCAACCTCAACTCAAAAAAAAAGTCTCTGTGTCTGTAATCCTGTTACAGATATAGTTTACATTAAAAAAAAAAAAAAAAAAAAAGAATTAATTTATACCATGTGCAAAGCATCAGGGAAAAGCATAGATCTCATAGCCAAAATGCATCCTTACTATAAAGTTGGCTTTTTTGGGTGTTTTTAATGAATGGTCACTACGAGGATAACATTAATCCACCATTAGGACTTTTACGGGAAAAAAATACAAATGTAATTTATCTTTTTTAACTATCAGCTGCATTTCTAAAGCTTTAAAGTCTGTAGCTTCCAGCGGCCTTTTGTCTTTCTGCCATGGCAGGAATATCTTGGACAGCTGTAAGAGCTTTGTAAGCTATCTTTCTCAAAATCCATTAGCTAATTCAAGGAACCTAATTAGAGCTGCCATTTTGATGGAGCATATTGAATGCTCTGTATAAACTAGTAACACCATCAATGTTTATTAAAAATTGCAAGAACCAAAGCTCTCAGTTCCATATAAATATTAATGGACAGATACACAATACTTATTGAAATATAGACGGCGTTATGTCCACAGAAATACACACAGGTATACTTACAACCCTGTGTGATGCATTTATTCACAAAGGCTGAAGTACAGAAGCAAAACCTAGGGACAATTTTACACAAACTGTTGAAAATTGACCGGCTTCCATTTACACTGTCCTTATGTGCATTAAAGGAAGCAAAGCACACTAAAGATGATTTGTTTCTTGTGTTTTTCCTGAGTAGTGTGTTGACAATTTGGAGTGTATTTTGAGCTTACCTCAAGAATGCACTCCAGCTGGAACCGTTTTATAGCTCCTCTTAAACCAGCCACTCCAATCACCGTACTTTGTAGACATTTACACATATTCCAGTACTACACTGTTTAAGGGCATCCAAAGATTCAAAGGGAATTTGCACTGTAGAGCTAAAACTCAAATTTTGCTGTAGACAGCAACAAAATCGGTGAAAGGAGCCAGACATCTGGAGCAATGCTCTCCTACATTCTGCTGCGTAGAAGCCCAACTATAATGAAAAAGCAACTCGCAGACAATGATACAACACATGAAATACTGACCATTCTAAGAATATATCAGAGACCTAATTAAGTTAGGCTGTACAAGCATATGCCTTTGGCTGCAGAAATAAAAAGTTTTCTGGCTACTTCACAGCTTCGTTTTTAACTTGATACTTCATAAATGGAACTGCAGAAAACCTCATATGTTACCATTTCAATCTGACGTACACTTTCATACGCATCTAACAGTGCCTGGATTCTATTTATATGTACAACTAAATATACGTGCATAGAAAAATCATCAGATTTGCTACAGAAAGACAGCAGATGTTCTTATTAAGCCACTGGCACATGCAAGGTGAAGCATGTAAGCCTTATAAGGAAAGCATTTAACGTTCCAACTACAAGCTAAAGAAAAGCAAAGACAACAAATGAAATTATTTCTAACGTATTTTACTAGCTGCGAGTGCAATGCACAGCAAAATGAAAGCACCGTTGAGCATGCTCGAATGACTCTTACAATACACAGGGCTTCTCACAGAGGGGAGTATAATCCATACACGCTCTTTGGAACATCCTAACTCCAATATAATGATCCAAAGTTCACTTCTTCTGAATACATACTAAAATGACACACGAAGCATTTAACAGATGTGCAAGAGAAACAGGCTTAATTGTATTTTCTACACTGTAGTAGTGCAAGGGGCTAAAAATTTTATGACAATCTTACCATGGGGTCAACCCTGAAGGTAAATTCATTTTAGTTCTCTGACAGGGCAGTATTTCCAAACTACAGCTGAGATCTGAGCAGTTTCACAGGAACACACTCAAAAGTCAAAACATCAGTTACCACTAGCTTCTCTCAGGAATTATATATGGCAAATTTAGCTTGTGGTTGGTTATTGCTCAACAGAAACCCTGCCAGATGCTGAAGCGGTTGATGGATTTTGCAAAGTTCTGCCGCCTTCAAGGCCACCCTGCCTACCCTTCCAGCAGCCTCCCTCCCTCCTCAGGCACCTCTCCCCCGCGCAGCTGGGCTCCTCATAGCACAGTTGTTTTGTTCGCATTTGCAAAGACTGGAGAGTGCACATTCCTTCAACTAGCTTTCATCACAAGCTCCACATCAACAGAATTAAACACTTTATAAGCCGAACTGCATTTCGGAGAAATATTTCTGAACTCAGGGGCCTAAAGTTAGCAGTGTAACTTTATTACTTTTTATTATGCAGGCATAGAAGCTCCTGGACTTCCAGACATGCACAGCTTTGCTAGCGCCTTCTTCTTACGGCTGCAGCTCCACTGCGCCTCTGAAATTACTCCCACTTTTCCACTTGGAGAAGTCAGGGCTGATTTTCAGGTGTTTAAGATTGAAGGTAAGCACTAGTCCTTTTCAGTAATTGTTCTGAAAAATGTTAAATTAAAATGGAGAAAACGAAGTAATGGAATCTTCAAACTACACACAAACATTTCCTGGTGTATCTAACCTGGAAGAGGAAGAGCAAGCCTCTCTCTCTGCATTTGGGTGGGAAGTCCCAGAAATGCTAAAGCAAGTGTCGTGGTTCAGGCCCATCTCTACAGAATGACTCTCATGTGGTTTCAACTGCCATGTTTAGAGACACACCTTACAAATTCTTCCACATCTGGTTTTGCCTTGCTCCCTTCATTCCCTGTTCTCATCCTGATGTTCGGAAGTCTTTCCCTTTATACCTTTCAGCCAAGGATGCCAATTTCCTCCACCCATTTATTGGCTTCCCATACAAGCACATCCCTGTCCCACAGGCTGCTCTAGTACAGAAACACCTCCCCTGATGCGCCTAGGTCAGCATTTCTCCTTCCAGCACTCCTTGAAACCCATCTCCCAGAAGCATTTCACAAAGCCGCCTGCCAGTAATGATGAGGCCGTAGGTGGCTTGGGACACCCAACAGCACTTCTTCCTTTCTGCACTGGTTCAAATGAGTGTGCTCATGTCTAACGCACTAACAGAGCATTAAACTTGCACTACCAGTAAACTTCTCTCTTCTCTGAAGCATCCACGTATTGCCCACAACTCTGCCCTGACCCAGCACCCCTCCTTTATTCTCCCCATCCCCTGGCTGCTCCAGCAATCCTGCCTCTTCTCCGTTCCTGTTCTTGTCCTGCCTGTCCATGGCATTTCTTAGGCTTTTGCATTCAAATCAGCTCACCCTTTCCCTCCGTGGAAGGTGGGGCGTACGGGCAAGGGGACACTGATCATGCCCCGTTCACCTCATCCTTCATTCCTGCACCAGGAACCTCTCTGGTCCCTGCAGCCAGGAGAACCTACTACTGGAAAAGCACATCTAGGCTCTGGCAGCTCAGGACGAGCACTTTTGGTGAAGTCAGCAGCCAAGTTTCTATCATGTGTGTGGGAAGTACTCTAAATCTTATAACTTAGTCAAATTGTCAACGTTCAAGGGGTGGCAAAAGGCACAGTCTGGTATAAGACTAGGCTGTGTTCCCTTCCTAAATATAAAGCCCCTGTTCCAGCGTATGGAAAGACTACAGCTTCTTATTGAAAGAATCATATGCTTCATATTTTCACTTTTTACACAGACAAAACAACCCCTTGTCTTCTCCCTCCAGGCCCCCCCAAAACAGCTGTCATCATGTTCCATAAAAATTCAGCTTCAGCACACCTTCTACATGGGCATTTTCAACCCAAATGGTTGAAGGCTGGTTATTAACAGGTGGAAACACAGTTTCCCAATGGAAGTCAGGCCAGCAACTCCCCTCACACAACTGACGCAGCCCGGGTTTGTATGGCTGTCCCCCTCCCTGCCCTATAGGACTGCGTGCTGCCTGGTCCAGCGGCTGGCTGCGTGTTCCTGAAGGCAGCATAAAGCTGGTTTGCTCCCGGCATCTGCGGGATGAGCACTCCTTAACAACAACCGCAACACCTTTGAGGTACAGCCTGGCAAGCACACAGTACTCCTGCATGTGCTCCAGATTAAGCTATAGTCAGCTTAATGACAGACTTAATTGATGAGTGCTACTTCCTTCACTTGTCCATTAAGATAAGTACAGCACATGGACATTTCAACCCATCAAAGATGAGAAAATGCATTAATTTTGGTTTTCTTAGAGCTGTTAATAAATCTGACACTGTCTGGCAGTTTTCTTCATTTCCTACCATTTGACAGATACTGTGATCACAAGTTACAGAAGATGTTTTTCCTCTGAAATTATCACTCTGGTAATACAAGCCAGAAGGAAACTTTATCAAGATACCAAGAAGCTGGGTATCGTTTTTATTTTTAACTTTATGCGGCTGGTTTGTGAATATCTCAACGTGATAAAAAAATAAATTCCATCCGGTACTATTAAAAATACATATACACACACATTACAAATGACTGTATTACAGCAAATAATCACACTGTCTATTTATTAGTAAAAGTCAGTATTCCTCTCATATAATCAGCCTGGCTCTACTTAGACCCCTTTACTGTAAGAACTCCTGCAACTCTTTTCTTCCTCTTTCTCTCTCTCAAACTGACATTTGTATGGAATCAAAGAAAAATCTTCCTTAATAATTTTTCATTACTAATGGCTTTTTTTGGTACGTGTATTTGGGAGGAGGGAAGGCAAAGGGCAGGAAAAAGCAGCTTTAAGTGCTCTGCAAATGATCCTCCTGAATCTGGGCCTCATAAATCCTATCAAATGTTATATTTCATCAATAGGCTGGAAAAGCTTTTTTCTCTGCAATGATGAAGCCTGGCTTCAAAATTTATGGTTTCATTTTAGAAATGGACTATAAAAAGAGTCTGACTTAGCTGTCTATCAACTGTAGCTGACATTAGCAAGTTAGGTGTGGACTTCCAAAGTGTTACATGTATTTTTTATTTATTATACATGTACATACATACCTATAGAGATATATGAGGACATGTATATCGCTGTGGATTTGTGCATGCATAAGTACACAGCTGGCTTTTTTTTTTTTATTTTGTCTTAAAAACCCATTTTCTTCCAATGCAAGAGGATCTGAGATATTCAGCAGATTAGATTGTAAAGTGATAAAAGTGTCCAGACCAGAGTTGGCTCAAAGATCTGCAGCAACACAAGCAAATTGCATTTTGCTGCCCAAATGATTGAGATAAAGTAGATTATTTTGTTCTCATTCGTGGGGTGGTAAAATGCAATTCAGCAATGGCAGAGCAAGTTTCAGGGGGAGGCAGGGAAGATTTCAATAGGCTGTGGGGGAAAAAAAGAGGAGGGCAGCAGGAAAGGACCAAAGAGTTTTAGGTGGGGGAAGACAATTAGCAAAGGACCGACAGATTGGGGAAGAGGGGGTGCAGAGCTTCTGCACCCCTCATGCATGGGGAGGGAGGGAGGGAGCCTCCCCTGCCTCTGTGCAACCCTCTACCTCTACTCCCTTCCACAAGCCCTGGAAACAATTCTGCCTCCCCAAAGAGCCGCTCCTACTTGCTCTCCTGCACTCCCTGGGGAAGGAGAGCGCTGAGAATATGGCTCCTATTCCTGTTGCTGCCACCACTGATGGGAGCCATGTGTGTGCCACAGCTGTCCCCTACAAGCCCAAAAGCTTCCTCTGGCAGCCACAACAGCAGCTTCCTCAGATGGAGGAGGACACAGTCTGTGTGTGCTGCCGAAACACCCACTCCTCCTCTCCTCCCTCACCACCAGAGCTGGAGGTCTGCAGCCAGGGACTACTACTTAGTTCCACCTATGCTTAAAAGCAGCCTCAAAGGTAACACTTCTAATAAGAAGCATTACTGCTCCCCAAAATCCTCAAGCAAACCACGTTTAAAATAAAAAACAGATAAATAAAGTGAAATAGCTGCAGCCAGAGAAAGTGAAGCTCCACTCTATAGGGGAGCCTATCTCTCTCCATCCGCTACAGAAGAACCTAGTTTACGTGAAAACAGCAAATCAGATCATGCTGTTGAGGCATTATATGAACTAAACAGAAGAGCAGTTAATCTAAGTCTCATGTGGGATGGTTATTATTGCGTGTTGCCATCATTGCTGGTAAGTCCAGCTGTAACATCAGTTTTGGTGGCAACACACAGAAAAACCTGAAAGTCCTGTTCCTCATTATAAAACAAGGAAAAATCTCACCCTAGGGAACATGGTCAAAGCTGACAAGTGAATACTACAGAAAAGGTTGGAGGGGGGGGAGTGGTTAATGGTAAATATATTCTGAGTCAAGACCAAGAAAACAAATCTCTTCTTCCATTGCCTCTATTTCGTAACATGAACAAGATGAAAAAATAAAAGAACCTGTGATCGCTGCTGAGGACGTGTATATACCGTGGCCTTAGATCACTCCTGAAATACCCTGCTGGGAGGATATTCCCCAAGGTTCCTGTTGCCCGCCCCGCTGGGGACAGTGGAGGGAGGCACTGCACCAGCGGGCAGCACAGGGCAGGACCCCGCTGCAGCAACTCTAACACACCCGCTGCAGGGGCCTCTTCTGACTGTTGAAGGAAGCTGGCTCTGCTCACCGCGGTCAGCGATGGCACATGCCAGCAAGGGATAATCACTCATTTGGTATTATCAAGCAGTGGAACAGGTAGGGGAAATGCCATCCCATCCACATTCTGCGTCTACCGCTAAGTTTCCACTGTAAGTATACAAAATACATTGTGCTTACATCAATTTATGGAAATGAGAGGAGCTGAAACTGCCTGTATTTCCACAAAAAGGAATATTTGTGTTAATGTAGGGTAACTTTATCAAACCTTGATCTACAGACAGCACATCTCTGGAATTCTACCTTTTTTACTGGAAGGAGGCATATAGCAGTGTCATATCACATAAGCAGAAGTTACTTAAGAAAATCTCAAAATGTTTCAGATTCATACAATGAATGGGGTTTTAACATTGAACATTTAACAATAAAATTCAGGACACTAAAACAATATTGACATGATAGTGTTTTCAAACACAAACACACTCATCCCACAGCAGATCAAGAATATTTCTAGCAGCATTTTTTTTTCATCGTTTTCCTATATGTTTCTCCTTGAAGGTTTCAAAATAATCAAGCAATTCAGCTTTCCCTGTAACTCTTGGACTTTTTCAAACCTGAATTAACTCTTCTATACACAAACATCTTTTTGCCAGTCTGCAAAGAGAAGCTCCTGGCACTGTTCAAATCCTTAATTTTTTCCCTTTTAAAAATCTTTTCCTCTGATTTCCCCCTCCCCTCAAAGGATGCTTTTTTAGTTTTGTTATTCCTTCTTCTTTCCTTGCCTTCTTATTTCCCCACCTCTTCCCTAAGACTCATCTCCAGCTTTTCTTTTTTTTTTTWTTTTGCTTGAGCTCTTATGAAACTCTGACCTGTTTACAGACAAAAACCAACAGAGCTCAAGGGCTAATGTTTTACCCCTTATTCACCATCCCATATCTGGCTGCAGTCAACAGTAACCAGAATTCATCATCATCAATGGATTTTCAGTGACACACACTGTATTTGTTCAGATAATGGACCCATATATTGCCTTTGAAATGAGGGTGTGACCATTACTTAGGAATATTCTCAAGAGTCAGTAATTGGTGTTGCTGTGGGACATGTTTGCTTCATGTTTTGAAGGCAGACCTGCAGAAAAGCAAGCTTTGAAGTTTTTTTTGGATGGTATTGTGCTCTCAGAAGGACACACCAATATTAACCTAAGCACAACACCTTTGGCTTGGAGCAGGCCATTTGCTAGCTGGTTTGGAGCGCAGGGGAGGTACAGGCATACACCGCCTCTGAAAGGTCAGGCAAACACATGAGGGTACAGACCTTTCCAAACTCTGTAGTGAGGGCCAGGCTAAACAACGTAGGCTGGAGTGGCCTCACTCCAGCTTCTGACAGGTATCTTCCTTACCTCCACATAGTTTTGAGATGGCCTTCAAATCTTTCAAGACCGCCTCAGGAACACCTGCAGATAAAACACCACTGCAACGTCCCCATCAGAGATACACTCTCCTTGCAATATGCTTTGCACAGATGCGTAATAAAAAGACAGTCCTGTTCCCACACACAGCAGAACAACAGAAACAGTAAAAGCAGGTTGGGGAGCGCAAGATAATATGGAAACAATACTGGTCCGCAGGATGCCTGACAGTGATACTTGGTGTTTTAGGAAGGAGGCAAATGTTACATGCCTATACAGGCTGCAAAGACAATTTCAGAGTTTATGAGCCTCACTGCTGTTTAAAGTCACTACAGATTGACAGTATACAATTTTTTTATTTAAAAGAACTGACAACTTGATAGAGCTACTGGACAAATAGGACCAAGCCGCTTTGGTGCCAGGTAACCGTAAAAAGTGTGTACAGAATACCTGTGAGAATGCAGCCTCCAAAATTACTATTTCCAGTGTAGGATAAATGTCCATCCACTTCTCTAGTCCTCAACTTTATAAGTTTGCCAGCTGAGCACAAACGTGGATCACAGCCTCCATGCCTGGAGCAGGAGATGGATATGCTGTATCTAGTCCAGCTCTGTACACTTGTCCCACCTGGAGAGAGGAAAGCAAGCTGGCCCACCAAGATTTGGGAGAAGGAGGAGGAGAGATCGCTTCCATCTGCTGTATTTTTTCTGCAATGGCCAAGGTTTAAAACCCCATGGGTATGTATTATCACTGACTTAAGGACAGTGACCATAAGACTTTTCCTTCCCTCATTTTTCTCCATTCAAGTATATTCTCCATTAATGCACAAAATTACCCTTTTTTTCCCCATCTAATTCACTGCTCCCCATGGGATAGCCATTAAAATTGATTCATGCATACACTACATTTACAGGCAAAAGTGGGAACAGAGAAACCCCCTCCCCATCATGTCCCTCTCCAGGAGGGAGTTTGAGACACATTGAACAAAGAACCCTCAAATCTTCTGGCATACAGCTTAGAAATCAGAATGTGATTTCCAGTCTGTATCTCTTGCTTCATTACAGAAGATATGGCCCTTAAAATAGGTAATTGGCTTTGACCAGTAACATTTTAGGCTCTAGCTTTTAGTTTTGTTTTTCTGTAGATTCCACCCTGCCACAGACAGCTTTCCTCCCTCCAGTCCTGCCCCCCAACCCCAGCTGCAGCAGTGAAGATACCTAAAGGATTCAGGCAGCTGGAGAAAATGCAAGACCCTGGCTCTTGGGCCTCATCTGTGTTTCACTCCTTTCACTCCTGAACATACATCTGGATTTGACAAAGTCATGCTTATCAGATAGATCAGCAGATAGTCTGCTATCTGTGTTGTGGTGCAGAATTAGGTCAGAAGAGCACTCTGCCAGCTTGTGTTTTGCTGTTTAATCCTGCATAGAGTAGTCGTGGAGACAGCAATAAAGGACAACTCATCACACTAACCAAATTCTTCACCCCCTAATCCTGGTCAATTTTCCGACCTTGAGAGGAAAATGAAATAAAAATCATACATTACTACTATTTAACTGTATATTCCAATAGCATAAATCTATGAGAATACAACTGAGGCCAGGAGGCAAATTTATTTTATGAAAATACATCATGTTCAAGGGCAAACTGAATGTTATAAAAATAAAGTCTGAAGCATGGTAGTTCTCAACTTTTAAGCTGTCTTCTTCTGTGATGCCATAGCTGGGTCTTCCAGCCGGCCTCACCAGATGGCCACATTGGCCACCATCAGAACAGCAGTCTGGAAACAAGTGCCCTACAGCCTTGCCTCAGCATCTTGGCTGGAATACACTCTGAGGCAGCAGTTCTGTACTCACAGTGCAGAGATATTCCCAGTGCACTTGCTTAAGAATTCCTGAAATTTGTGAAGAGATTAAAGCCAAACTTCTGGTCCCATAGAGGTCAGGGAAAATAACAGAATGTTGGTTACTAGCTTTTAAATGTTAATCATCCCTATTCACACTAAAACCTCGTTACACTAAAAACAACCCCTCCCCACACCAGCACACAGGATGAAAATCTGCTTAAAAATAGTATTTAAAAAAAAAAAAAAAAAAAAAAAAAGGAATTTTCTCCTAAGCAGTAGGTCAGTTCAGCTGCAGAGGATTCCAGCACCTACATACAATTTTTTGTTTCATGGAGGCTGTGCAACCATTCCTCCTCTTACATACAACTGTGCAAATCAGTGTGTTAGTGATGCTTTTGCAAAGAGGGTTTGACAACAATAGAGAGTCCCCAGCCTGCTAAATAAGAAGTGACAACTCCATTTGAAAGCTGTCTCTGGATGTGTTTTATGTGCAGAAATTATCTGTGACAGTTCAGATCAAAATAGAGTTTTCATTTCATGTGGGAGGTAAATGGACGATAGAATAGGTTACTTTAAATGCTGTAGTCTAGTCCAATTAATGTTTCAGACTTTTTTTGTATGGATTTCTTCCGTATTCTATGCTCTAAACTTTGGGGTAAAAAAATGTAAAACTCATTTTGTCAATAGCATGATGCAAAGAACAGGCCAAAAGGTAATAAAAGTGGTTAACAACAACAGTCGTGCAGAAGTATGCCTTACACCCTCAGTAAGTTTGCAGGCGACATCAATTTGGGCAGGAGTGTTCATCTGCTTGAGGGTAGGAAGGCTCTGCAGAGGGATCTGGACAGGCTGGATCAACGGGCCCAGGCCAATTGTATGAGATTTAATGAGGCTGTGTTGGGTCCTGCACTTGGGTCACAACAACCCCATGCAACGCTACAGGCTTGGGGAAGAGTGGCTGCAAAGCTGCCCAATGGAAAAGGACCTGGGGGTGTTGGTCGACAGCTGGCTGAATATGAGCCGGCAGTGTGCCCAGGTGGCCAAGAAGGCCAACGGCATCCTGGCCTGTATCAGAAATAGCGTGGCCAGCAGGACTAGGGAAGGGATCATCCTCCTGTACTCGGCACTGGTGAGGCCGCACCTCGAATACTGTGTTCAGCCTTGGGCCCCTCACTACAAGAAAGACATTGAGTTGCTGGAGTGTGTCCAAAGAAGGGCAACGAAGCTAGTGAAGGGTCTAGAGAACAAGTCCTATGAGGGGCGGCTGAGGGAACTGGGGTTGTTTAGCCTGGAGGAAAGGAAGCTGAGGGGAGACCTTATCGCGCTCTACAACTACCTGAAAGGAGGTTGCAGCGAGGTGGGTGTTGGTCTCTTCTCCCAAGCAACTAGTGATAGGACAAGAGGAAACGGCCCCAAGATGCGCCAGGGGAGGTTTAGATTGGATATTAGGAAAAACTTCTTCACCGAAAGGGCTGTCAAGCATTGGAACAGGCTGCCCAGGGAAGCGGTTGAGTCACCATCCCTGGAGGTATTTAAAAGACATGTAGATGTGGTGCTTAGGGACATGGTTTAGTGGTGGACTTGGCAGTGCTAGGCTAATGGTTGGACTTGATGATCTTAAAGGTCTTTTCTAACCTAAACGATTCTATGATTCTGTGATTCTAAGTATGGCAAAAAAGCTCAAGTTACAGTAATCTGACTGTGAAACTAATAAGTATAAAACAGAAAAGAAAACATCACTTCATCATTCGTTTAGGGAGAACCAGGCAGGGGAATGAGTTCCGATTTCCCACCTCAATCAACAGAAATTTTGTCACTGATGGAAACAGGACTTGCACATCAGTCTTCTTTCTCAGCAGCAGATACAAATCCACATGCTATCATTTGCTTTTCAGATTGTGCAACATAAATTTACAATTTCTAGCTTATGTAACTACACCAATGACACAATTTGTACTTTAAAAAAATGTCAGAATCAAGATATTGCTTTGGCCCCTGATGCAAGGTTGCCAATTTTCATGTTTTCCAGAACATCATACCTGCTGATTCTTTCAAAGATATGCCCCATTAAGTACCAGGCATGCTATGTTACCGGAAATAAGACAGGATACGACACGAAAGCATTAATGATTTCATCTGTTCTTGTATCCTTTTATGTACTGTGACAACTGCTGCAATCTTATCATATATACAATGACTAGCACAGGTTACTACCTACAACTACAGAAATGAAGCATCCACTACCAAATTTATGTAAGTGTTTACCTAAATTCAAATGTGAACTGTCACTTTTCTTCCCAGCAAACACACATTCTCATTTGTTACCTGTAAATCAATCAGTTGTTTCCTGACCCATTTTAAAGAAACGCGTTGTCGTGGTTTAACCCCAGCTGGCAACTCAGCCCCACACAGCTGCTCACTCACTCCCCCCCAGAAGGATGGGGGAGAGAATCAGAAGAGTAAAAGTGAGAAAACTCGTGGGTTGAGATAAAGACAGTTTAATAGGTAAAGCAAAAGCCGCGCACGTAGGAAAGCAAAGCAAAACAAGGAACTCATTCACTACTTCCCATGGGCAGGCAGGTGTTCAGCCATCTCCAGGAAAGCAGGGCTCCATCATGCGTTAACGGTTACTTGGGAAGACAAATGCCATCACTCCGAACGTCCCCCCCTTCCTTCTTCTTCTCCCAGCTTTACAGGCTGAGCATGACATCACATGGTGTGGGATATCCCTTTGGTCGGTTGGGGTCAGCTGTCCCAGCCGTGTCCCCTCCCAGCTCCTTGTGCACCCCCAGCCTCCTCGCTGGTGGGGTGGGGTGAGAAGCAGAAAAGGCCTTGACTCTGTGTAAGCATTGCTTAGCAGTGAGGAAAACATCCCTGTGTTATCAACACTGTTTCCAGCACAAATCCAAAACATAGCCCATACTAGCTACTATGAAGAAAATTAACTCTACCCCAGCCAAAACCAGCACACTGTTTTCTTAAAGGTCTGGAGCCACCACTGTGTTACTCAAGCATAACAGGTTCTCAGGTAGAACTGAAGGGAGCTGTGCCGATTCAGTGCCCGTAGCTTCCTAACTTTTTCAAAGTCAATGGGGAAACCAGTAGTTCATACATTGCTTTTTAGATGTAAGCACTAAGTATTGTTAGCAGAGAACCTACGGACCCACGAGTGAGTGATCTCATCCCAAACAAGGGCCCACAAACCTTACATGATCTATTTTGTTTATGCCACACTTTAAACAATGCATATTTTGAATCTTCTCTGAGAAACAGCATTTTTCTTGGCACAATTTTAAATTTCCACCCACTTGGAAGAGCAGGTGTCTTTGTGTATCATTTCTCAATCCTGGGAATAAAGAAAACATTTAGAAAACATGTTAAAATTGTTTTCCTAAAGTCAGGGGACATTAATTTAAGGTTCCATGGGCATTACAGAAGAACAGACCTCCACTATAAATGCACTGAGCTAGTAAAAACACTAACTGAGACAAAGCATTCAGAAGATATGAGACCTCAGTATCTCTACCGGCCAAAGACTGAACACTGGTAATCTTATTCCTCGGAGGCAGGTTTTAACACAAAAGAGAAATTAACATCTATGTATGCACTAGGGTCTTGAAAAGAAAAACAACAGAACAATGAAGCTGCTCAGACATCTGGTATATTTGCCATAGCTAATAGTAATGAGACAGTAGGCAGAGTGCAGATTAAAGGCGAAAAGGTATGAAGGGATACTCTTAATCATTTTGGAAGCCACAGACATGTAAAAAATACCAGTACTCAGACTAATGAGTCTAAATTTTGGGAGGAATTCTCGAGCACTTATCATATTTCTATTTGTAGCAGCGCTCAAAGAAAGAGAATTAGACTTCTGCCTATTCAGTTTTGGAGCCAGAACATGTCACTAAGTGCAAGAGACTTTTCAAGCTCTATAGGAAAGAGGTCAAAGCATCACCACTGATGCAGACAGTGGTATTTACAGAGAAAAGGAGGAAAAGATCAATCCCTTCCCCCCAATCCCCTTTACTCTCCCTCTCCGAAGCAGCTGCTGCTTAAACATTGCCATTGTATACAGAGGCACAAAATAATTGCCTCCTGGCCTTTTTCAAATCACAGACAGGGACAGCAGAAGATGTTAAAGAAAGAAAACAACACCTTATTCAGGTGAAGGACTGCAGACTGTCTGCTTGTAATTTGTGTACTAACAATCAATAACAATTAGGAACAGGTTTATTGCTCTGATGCTGTTCCCAAACCCTCCTCCACAACCTCACACCTCTTTGTCATGTTATGGAAGTATCCGCTGATATGTAAAGCAGGGACTCCAGCCGCAGAAGGCCTCCTCTGTCATTACCCGAGAGCAGAGCAGAAGCAATCCAGGTCCCCTGGTTAGCAGCACACTTACAGCATACAAGTGCTCAATTAAAGCAGTCCTTTCAGACAATTATTGAGCATTATGATGACTTAGGCATAGAAAATAGTTGCCCTCTCCCCGCCTTGCCGCAAGACAGACCATGTTTTGAACATGTTTTCATCCTTCTGAAGGTGCATTGTTCCTTACTTTTCAATTGCCAGGCCATGTACGACACTTGCATTAGAAACATGTTCTATGCTTAAACTTACAGGCCAGTCTCAAAATAATTGTTTTCCATGCATTTTATGTAAATACCATAATGATAATTTGCCGTTGATTCCCATTTACAAGGTAATAACCATATCCAGGACTAAGTAGGCATCAAAGCCTAAGGGCAGAAATGTTTATAACAGATAAACTCCACAGCTGAAGGACATGTTCAAGCTAATACTGGTTTGAGAAGAAATGCCCCTAAGATACTATTATGCTGAAAAATTTTATTTAAGATTAAAATTTTAAGTGAATGAAGAAATTAAACCATAAATATGGGTCAAAGACTGAACAATAAGATGTTGTTTGAAATGTTAAAACATTAGTTGACTCTTTCTCGTTTCTCCTCACTGCTTCCAAGTCACTGGAGGGAAGGGCTAACAACCTCCCAGAGTGCAGATTCAACAGAGGACTGTGACACTGCAAAGCTGTCACACTGACCTACCCGTACGCAAGTAGGAAACCGAAGAGAAACAAGAAGGGGGGGGGTGGGGGGGAGAGGACCAAGAGGACATTTATTGCTCTACAAGTACGTTATATTTATTTCATTTTTAGCACTTTCCAGAGGTATCTCATACTCACTCCTCTTGCATCTTTTTTATCGCAAGTTGTTTTTTGTTTTTCTCCACTTGAGCTTGGTGGAATGAAAAAATGAAGGTAGCTACCTGTTTTGCAGGCAACTGCAGAGTATAAAATCTTTCATGCAATCACTCTCCACTGCTTTCTAAAAATGGCCTCCAGACATCAAGGACAAGTTAGTGATAAAAAAAGATAACCAGCGTGGTTATCTGAAGCAACATCATTTTCTCACATCCCTCTGTCCTAATGAAAGACCTCACCTTCTCTCAGATGCAGGCCACAATGTAGTTTAAGACAAGTTATTTATTTCTTTTTCTATGACAGTCTAACATCACTCTCCACAAAATAGTCACAATTCTCTTGGACCATCCCAAGATCAGTACTTATACCTTGATCAATGTCAACAAATGCTCTGCTGCTGCATGGCCTGCCAGAGAAACTGCTCCTTAGCCACGTACACGTGGACTCCATATGGCGCCAGGTCTCCTTGCGGGGATGTAAGGACAGTCACAGGGGTCCAGAGTATATACCAACTTTACATCAGAAGACTTGAGCTGATGAAACAATAAACTGTTTCTTGGCTTACTATGACCCCTCGGATTACTGTCTGTGCCAGTGGGCTTGTGATCATGTATTGAAAAATAGCACATTTTAGAGTTTGTCATCGACTGTATGCTCTGCACAGCTGTCAGACAATAATCACAATTATTCTCTTTTTATTCAGCATCCTGTTGCCTATTAAGCCATTTCCATCACATCTCATCAGTCCTCCCAATATTTTTGCTAGCACAATATTGAGTGATTTTCAGCTTTTCAGACAACATCAATTCTTACAGTTTTCTGCTAACCAAAAGATCTGGTTCATGCTTTCACCTATACTTGCTGTCAGCAATGTTGCTTACTAAGTGCTTGGGTAACCTTTCACCACTGGCATCTTGACATAAGCGGGGAGCAAGGTCCTGGACTCTTCAGGAGCAGTCGTTTTATCCTGCTATTAGATGCTTGAACCCTCCATGAGAAGGTTCCCATCAACTCATTCTGAGGTCAGATCTGTGGCCCCGTTAGAGATTTTGTATCTTATTATGTTGAGAGCTAAGTCACTCAGTGGAACAGAAGAATTAAGATTAGCAGAAAAAACTTAAAAGATCTGCCAGTGTAAACCCCAGGTAAACCGGGACTGCAGAAAAATCAGTGTATAAACCATCTTCTCAGAATATGGCAAAAATTCCCTACATCTTACGGATGCGTAGAGACAACAGTTTCCACTACACAGTTAAGCTGTATGAGTACGATACAGATCTAAGCACTTTGCCTGGACACGAGCAGTCATGCTGGAAAACCCTAACAGAGTTACTGCGTTGTTCCTGGTGGCGGCGTAACCTGGTGATGCTGGTAGGTCTGAGGTGTGCCCCATGGTTCCCTGTGCTGCAGTCATCTCAAGTAGTGTAAGAGTTTGTCCTGGTGAACTGAGAAAACTGATTGACTGTTTATTTTGGGAACGTATGAGAAACTATGGGATGTCACTTCAAGACTCTCAGGACTCAGTTATGCTCCTCACTGCTTAATGAGGAGCAGGGCTGGGGATTGCTTTACCTGTAGCTCAGAGGAACCTGTTAGCACAGGTCCCACTGATCTTGGATAACCTCAAACAGAAGTGAAGACACTGCGAAAACATTTCTCATGGCTCCGGTCAGTCTACATCCATTTTCCCTGTCACATCTAAGAGTTACTTCTCCATCCTTATTAGACAGATATCACTGCTGTGTTAACTGGAACTACTCAGGATTTTGAAGCAGTACGGTGATAGCCTGTCTGGGTTCCGGCTGGGACAGAGTTAATTTTCTTCCCAGTAGCTGGGGGGGTGCGCTGTGTTTTGGGTTTGGTATAATAGGAGCGTTGATGGCCCATTGATGTTTTGGGTGGTGCTGGGTGGTGCCTGCACCGGGCACTTTTTGGCCTCCCATGCCCTGCCAAGTGCATGGGAAGCTGGCGGGGGGAGCACAGCCGGGGTGTTTGACCCAGCTGGCCAATGGGGTATTCCATACCATGTAACGTCATGCTCAGTATAAAAACTAAGGGTGTGTGTGGGGGGGGCGGGGTCCCAGGCTCTCGTTCGGTTTGGCGGGTGGTGAGCAATTGCATTGTGCATCGCCTGCTTTGTATATTGTTGTTGTTGTTGTTGTTACCACTGTTACTATTACTGTTCTACTTTGTTTTATTTCAATTATTAAACTGTTTTTATCTCAACCTGTGAGTTTTCCTACTCGTGCCCTCCCAATTCTCTCCCCCATCCCACCGGAGTCGGGGGGGTGAGCGAGCAGCTGCACGGTGTTTAGGTGCTGCCAGGGTTAAACCACGACATAGCCCTTCTTTCCCTCTCCTCCAAACTTAACCCTTTGTCCATTACTTTAAGATTTCTGGGAAAGGATTCTTTGCCTCCCACTAAACTTTGACTATTTTTTAAAAATAGTTTGACCAGAAGCCACTAATTTATCTCCACAAAGTGAAAAGTCAGGACAGAGCTTGCTGTGAGCTCATGTTATCACCTGGAGTCTGAACATATGGATGCTCACACACGAGCTGGTCTATGCTCCTCATGTCCAACCTCTTCCACCTCCAAAAAAGACAGATTCTAAGTATGTACAGACTTAAAAGTCTAGCACAACAAAATCCATACCCTCATCTACTGGTCAGTTTTACTAAACCAAGATTATCTCTACAATGAAAGAAAGAATCCCTTTCTTCCATTTAACTAGTAGCAGCTAGGAAAAAACTTCGGAGAGGAGTTTTTGAAAGCCATGGCTTTGGATAGAGTGCGAGCTCCCTGAGGTCAGCAATGTAGATTCATCTTACACCAGGCTACACAGCAAACCTTGCACAAGGCCAAGTCACCAGGCCTTTCTCTGGAACTACTTGCATATCCAGAAGCTAGGAGATGGTAAGGCAAAATTACTGTGCTGGGAAGCTGGGGGAAAACCAGAAGACAGTTAACAAAAAGATTGGGAACTGGGCTGAGAGAGAGGGAAAACAAAAGACAAACGAACAGTTTCTTGGCAAAGGACTTGCTGGAAGACAAGCCTCACAACTGTGAGCAGCATAACGACCTTTGCTTGTTGTTTCTCTTCAATCAGGGAAATAGGACTAGGTTAACATTCATCATTTAACCAGAGTTGCAGTACAGAACAAACCTGGCTGAAAACATACCTTTTTTTTTTTTTTTCCTTAGCTACAGCAACTCTGCAAGGCTAATGATGAGGCCAAAGAGACTCATTCTGACACAAGACAACCTGGACAACCTGAAAAGCTGGGCATTTTGAAAACCCTAAAGTGTATCAAGTAGAACGGACTACTGGAGAGTAGTGGGAAAATAGAACCACATCAGATATAACCATGTCCCTTACAATTTAATTAAAATAAGATTTAGCAATTTTATTTAAGATTACCAGATTCTCAGAGGAAATGCATTTCTCTGTCTGTACTGCTACCAGATAACTATTAATTAGGAAGAATAAAACACAGTACATAATGCTACATCCATCCATCCTGCATATCCAATAAGGTAGATTTCCTTGTTCAAGGAAAATATCCTAGTTACATTGCTTGCCTTCTAAATGGAAACACCACATGCTATTAGGGTTTGCACTTTAAGTATGGAAGTGACTGGCCTATAAACAAGATTTTAACAGCTTCTCTTTTGAACAACTCTGACTGTTTAATTAATTTTCAGCCATTAACCATTCATCTAAAATGCCACTTACGAAATCTTAATTTTGCACATTATCAGCTGGTTCACAAATAGCTATCTATAAGCAGCAGTGTAATGATCTTCCTCTCTCTTTCTTGGAGCTTACCAGCCTTATAGTCAATTCTGGCTTCTTAATTGACCGCATGCACATATTAGCATTTAAAATTAAATGGCATTTTGTTAAAAAAATATTGTGCAGAGAAAAGTTAATACATACACGCATTATTCTGCTGCTGATTAAAGAAGCAAGTATGAGCTTTTGGTCAAACAACATCCTGCATAAGACAGAATTTAGCATCTCTTGGTCACACTAGGAAATATACTATGGCAGGAACACATGTAAGGCCATATGATTTCATTCCAGCTGCATGGACGATCTCATTTTGTCTTTATTTGTACATTTAAGAGGCTGACAACACCATCTGCATTTCACTCTGTATCCTCTGGTTTGGTCTGATCTTCCAGTAACAGACCTGCTCTTTCTCCAGGGATCTATCTTTTGCATTTGCATCCAAACAACTGAAAGAATGGGACATTACCAATAAATAGGCAGAATGAACGTAAAATAATTCCGTGCAATAATGTATCACATAAGAAAAGACAGGGCTGGAAGGGAAAAAACCAAAAACCTGAATGCATACGAATGCTTAACACAGCTGCCAAAACTCAGGCTCACCAGCATCTGCAGCAGGACAGTCACAAGGGAGTTGTGGGAGTGCAGTATATAAAATTTTACACATCTGTCAATAAGTGAGGTGATCCAAATGCAAACCCTAGCAGGCAGGATGCACGCAGGCAGATTTGTGACTATTCCAGACAGAATTTATTTCTGCTGAAGAATGCATGGCCTTGAACAAGCATGCACACATTACATGGCAGTGGCAGCTCTGCTCCAGTAAAAGTTTGACAACTTCCTTCTGTTTAGACACGCTCTAAAATGCTCAGGGTCACCTGAGTTCCATGAAATCTGGGGTTTCCACGAGAAGGGAATGAGAGGGCTAGGGTCCCAAAGTTGGAAGGATCTGGATGAGGGGTTCCTGGGAAATAGCACTTTGAACTCCATCTGTAAAGTAGTTTTTCTTGAATGCTACCCATAGATTTTTTTTTCCCCATATAGGTGGGAAATAAAACCAAAGCTCATTTAAATGTGTCCCAGGAGGTCCAGGTACTCAACATTTTCCCTAGTTAGCATAGTGAGTATGCAGTACCCATTTGTCCTTTCTGAGGAAGAAAACCGCAAATAGTATCAGGAGTAAAAAACACAGTACAACTCCAGTGGCACAACCTACACTCCTGTGGAACTGGTGGCCAAAGGGGTTTCTGGACTGCCCTGCTCCCATGAGCAGGGCGCCTCTACTGAGAGCCCCCAGGAACCACTGAACCTCTGCTGTACTTGCCAATGCCAGTTAGATTTCTGACAACAGTTAAATTCGATCAGCCAGGAAGAACAGTAAGTTTCTGGTTTTAACATTATGGGGAACAGTGACCGGATTGCAGCCAAAGGTTCAGAAGACCCTGCGGTACGTTTCAGAAAAAATAAATTCCAGAGGTAAAAGAGTTAGAGGACAGTCTCAGGAGGTATAGGGTAGTAAGGGCAGGGAAACAGTGTAGATGATTTTAGGACACCAAGCAGAAGAGGCTCTGTGGTAAAAGAGAGTGCATGGCTTGCTCATACTTGCCATGCTTTGTAAATCGTAATATTTCAATGCATGACCATAATTCTCTTTCCAGTGTAAGACAAGGTATAGTGGCAAAGGGTATGTAGATATTACACAGCCTCATTCAATTTCTACCTTGCCTCCACACTATCCATCTTAAAGAATAACCATTCCTGAGTAAAGGACCATCCACTCCTAGAGCAGTGGATTGCTTTTTTGCTATTCAGTGATAGAAGGTGTTGTAGATGGATGCACAGTGAGCAATGCCAACTGTACTTTGTACTGAGAACAAGAAAACTTCAGTTTCTGGCTGACTAGAAATATAAGGCTAAGTAACACACCTGGGCAACCCCAACTTGCCCTTTTTGAACAAAGCCTTTTCTGTGCAGCTCTGGATTCCTATCGACTTGGCTTGAGCAGGATGGGAGCGACCTTCACCTGCCCAAAAGACAAGCATTTAGCCTGCTTTTTAATAAAAAATGCCCCCTTTGCTAAATTTCAAAACTCCGGACCCTTTTTACTCTCCTCTCAGGCTTACACATAGCTTACGTTTGCCATTTGGTTTCTCAGGACATGCACAGCAATTTTTTCCTTTGATTCTTTCCAGGTAGAGGCAGACTGCCCAATGTTTTACCCCTCTCTCTCATGACTCTGGCCAGCTCTGAGGATGGGACGCGAGGGGCAGAGTTAGGGTTGTGCAGAGGTATGGGTTTCATTTCCCCATTTTCAACTTTGTATGCTGCTAGATTGAACATTCTGGAAGAGTGCAAGTTTCCATAAGGAAACTTTCTCCCTGAAATAAGGAAGATCCATTTTTCAATTAATTAATTAACATTGTAGAGTGTAAGATCTTGCACAGTGGGACCCAACATAGCATCTCCAAAAATGGAAAGCTGGATCAGACTGGGGCTTTGGATTCTACTCCTATGTAATAAAACAGTGTTAGGTTTTTTGTTAGTATTTTTTTAAATCTGCAACAAGATACAGCTCTGAATCTATTCTCGCTAAACAAAGGAAAACTGTATTCATTTTTGTCAGACCAGCACTTTGAAATTCCTCAAGATAAGATACATAAATAAATGAAAAATTATACTTGGCAATGAGTTTGGCATCAGACTTCAAATGTTTCATAGTTCTGGGCTGAGGAAATAAGTTGAGCAAAGTCTCTAGAACCTTTCCGGAGATGTACTCGGGGTGTTTGGATATACTTGACAGCACCATGTTCAAGGGAGGAAAAAAGAGGAAATTGCTTATTCGAAACGTGAGAAAGGGTTGCACCATGTGACATGCCTGACATTTAAGTGATAATAGCGTTGTGCATATGCTCTTTTGGCTTTGGTCTGACACCTAGGCTCTGACATGTCATAGCACTGTCATGGTACACCCTTGATGACTAAACTCAGAGAGATGTGTCTTACCACTTGTTTCAGGAACATATGGGCCACAGATCACCCAGCCTCTGCCACAGGCTGGGGAAATGTACAGCATCTCAGGCAGAGACCCTGCGAGTTCCCCAGCTGCACAAGGTGGCTGTGCAGGCTGCACCATCCTTTGGGATGCCATTTGCATTACAGAAAATGGTGGCTAATTAGAAATAAACAGAAAAATGCTTGATTTACAAAGAAATGTGTGATTTTGCCAGCTAATTTTTTTTTCACTCTCTTTAACTTAACATTCACAGAATACACTGATCATGCTAATGCTTTCGCTATATTCATTAATAAGGACAATTTACATTTATATAGCACCTCTCTTAGTTAAGAATCCCAGAGCTTTCAGTAAAATATACACAAAAAATTACATCTATTTCACTGAATATAGTCATTGTTGGAATGAAAATCAACAATTGTGAAGCAGTGCAGAAGAACGTTACACAACAGTTGCAAATGAGACACAAAGCAAACCCCCAAAAAACCCAAAGCAAAAAACCCTGAGATGCCAGATGCAAGTGTAGGTAAAGGGGATGTTAGTATGCAAAGAGCAATGTGAAGCAGGTCTATGTGTGCCCTGAGGAGCAGCGCTTGGAGGCAGCAAACATACTTCATAATGATTAAAACAACAGACTTCATACATGTGCAGCCTATTGCTTTTCTGCATACTGAGGGAGATTCGCAACTGCGAATCTCCTGAGAAGAACGAACCAGGAACACTCGACGGATTCTGGTGAGGAGAAAAGGGAAGATGAGTAAGCGTGAGCAAATTGTGAACAGTGCTTATCTGACCACTAAGCTTCTTACTTTACAAATGGCCTCCAAATTTTAAAAGGCATTAATTATGTTAATACATTCTTCTGCAAAAATAAAATAAAATAAAAATGAACTTCTTGTTTCAAATGATGAGTTTTAATTCTCTATCATAATGACACATAACTGGAATTCCCAGACCAAAATGATATCATCTATTCCGTCTGTGTTCAAATCCCCCTTCTACCCCAAAACCCATTTACTTTAGTCACTGATCAAGTCTCCACACACTATGTTACAAGTTGAGAGTCAGAGGTGGGAGAAAAAGCCATCCATCTAAAGTAAAATTAATAGCAAAACTTTGAGAGAGAGCATGCATGCGTTAGCAAGACCTAAGCATGAGCTATTACATGACAAATGTGTTGATAAATGTTCAGCCCTGCAAACACAAAATAACTTTGGTTTGGCTAATAAGCATCCATCCTAGCCCTTTCCCATCATTTTGAGGCAGACAAGGTAGTTTTCATACTTGACCCTTGAAAGCAGATTTGTTTTTGTAATTAACATGTTATCCAGGGATTTTTCTTTCCACATCTCTTTCTCCTTTCAATACTCTCCCTCTAGCACAGAAAGATTTCCTTGCCTGAAGTTGCCACTATATTCAACAACTGCTGGCTGAGACCTCACGACCCACTGCATAAATTCACATGAAATTATTCATGTTTGGCACATTTCTGCTGGCGAATAACAACCACCTTTTTGTCTCTGAGACAAAGGAAAGAAAGATTTAAAAAAAGAACAAAGGCAGCCTAATAAGAATCCCACATTTCCTATCTTTTCCTAATCTGGTTAAACAGCCTCTACAAGCCTGAGAAATTCAACAAAGCGAAGTTGTTGTGGACTGTTTGTCTTTCAGTACAGAATCAACACAGACGGAACAGCCTCTCAGCATGACTTCTGATCACGGGCTCAGATACGAAGTAACTTTTCTTGCTTGTTAGTTGTTTTGGTTTTAGTTTTTCACAGAGTTATCATGCTATCATGCAATTACAGCTAAATCCACACTAAAATCCAGGATCCCAACACCGAATCCAAACCTGGTTGGGACTTCAATCTTGTCCACATAGCAAGTCAAAAGTTCACTCGGTGTAGTTACAAGTACAATACAAGCAATCAAATAAAAGAGGCCAGAGGGAAAGACTTGAGCATTTCTTTTTGCTGCATGGAAAAACAATGTATAGATCACACTTCAAAACTGATGACGTTTTTAAAATGTAAAGCTATAAAGTCCTGTTAAAACTTAAATTATGAAGCAACCTTTATGACAATGTCTTACTTACGCCAATTGAGTTACATCTGTATATATTTATATTTGAAAAATATATGAACCTGAATTTAGACTCCCTCCCGCTGGGAATTCTCAGATGTTGGTTTATTGAGTTAGTATGAACTCAGTTTCTGATCCCTTCACTATACACAAACATTCGTGCGACTTCAGTGACAATTGCCTCAAGACTTTTCTAGTAAAGCAAAACCCACTAGATGGCAAAAAGCTGCGATCACTACCTCTTATTTCACCCTCTTCACCCTTATGCAGTAGGGGAAGAGTTAATAATATGGAAGAAAAAAATTAGCAATGTCATTATGTTTGAAAAGATCTCTACCATACTGTATTTAGGTGAAAGAGAGAGATACTTGGCCCATTCCCTGCTACAAACTTAGATTTATGTCAGAAGTGTTTTATTACTATTTATAACAATGACTCAGTAGACGTTTTTGAAGTACTATGATGCCACAAACTGAAAACACTCCTATATCTGTGATCACATATTTCTCCAAAATTAACAAGTGTGGTATCACATAGCACAGATTGAGGCTAAGGGGAGACACTACAGATTGTAGTATGAACTCAAAGTGTGAACAATTCCTCAAGTCCCCCATGTTACTCTGTCAGCTCTTCTTTTCACATAGACTTGTATATCTTGCCTACACACTCATACATTGGTTTGAAAAACCCAACATCGATATATTAACGCCATGATAGTAATGAAGTCTAACGTTCTTTTAGCCCCAAATTCCAGAAGCAACCAGTTTTAAAATCATCATAATGGTGGGTACATCAGCAACTCAAAGGAATTTCTGTTTTCTTTTTAACCCAGGGAAAAACTTGACCATCTTTCTTTAATGCTATCAACCTGGAAGCTTGACAGTAAGGATTAAAAATTGCTCTTTCCTTCCCACTTGGTTATTGGAAAGGCTGTGAAAGGCAATCAGTCTTGTGAAGCCACACTTCACAGTCTGCATAAAAATGCCATGATTCCCAGTCCTGTCCCCAACCTAATTGAAAGTGCATAATAACACACAGCTGGGGAAAACTAAACCATAAACATATGCAATATATCATGCTATCATACAAAACCTGTTACTAATAGGCACTTGATGATCAGCAGGATCGAAAGGGATCTGAAAACAGAGATTATTTTTGCTGCAGGGTAAGAACTTTTCGCGACTGAAAGAGGGAAAAACACTCTCTCAGCAGTGCAGGAATTGGACTGGAGTCAGTTCATTCATTCTATTTGTGAAATATGGACTTTTCTTTAATGATTTCTGTTTGACTGCTGCCTTGCTTAGATGCTTTGGGGGTACTGCTGCAGCAAATCACGGTTTTGGTTAAGAGGAAATCCATGGCTTTCTAGTCCGTAAATACAGGAGTTTGGGGCATCTGAACAGCCCCCCCTGCCTAGCCCCAGGCTCCCTCCCCACCAGGCTATCATTGTTTGTAATGCCAGGTGGCAATATTACCTGTCACCAGGAGTCTGTGGGTAGTGCTGCTTGTTTATTTTTGCATACAGTCCTTCCAAGTGCTCCCTCTCCATTGGCGCTGAAGGAGAATCACGTGGATATACAAAGGTTTCTGCTACTGCTGGTGATGATGGCCTGTAGCTGCTTGCTGCTGGGTAAGCCTCTCGGAAGTGGTTAACTCTGGCATAATTTGGATCCATCTCATCATCGTCAATGTCAGGTCCTCCAGGACTAGTAGAATAATCACTCAGGCCTCTCAGTTGCTTTTGCCGTAACTCCTGATGCTTTGCACCAATCCTAACAATGAAAAAGAAAGAACAAATATGCAGCTGGATCTGCTTCAACAGCAACTACAGACACTGATTCATCACACAAATTTGGAGCACTAAACCTGAACCCAACTGTTTAGATCTTCCAGTACACTGTGAAACCGGTGCCAGGTAAAACAAAATGGCACATGCAGCAATTTTGCTCTTTATCTCTGGCAGTCACCTTTGTAACCAAGGTTGGTCATCATTCTGATGAAAAAAAACCAATGCTGAATATAGTGTGGCTTTTCACAAGCGTGCATGTGAGTGTGCTTATGTATGAACGCATACAGTTTTAATTCTACACCTACCCTCCACTTTGCAGTTAATATACCTAAACCAATCCTGAAACTTTTTATCTAAATTAGCCAGTAAAATTGTTACTGCCCCTTGGTCACTTGACCCACCTAGATTCTCCTAAATACATTAACTTGTGAAAAGTGGATTAAATGTGAACATAAATGGAGAGATGGCACAGTTGTCTCAAATCAAAGGACCAGAGTTAATTTGCTGAAGATTTAATTTTTTAAAATTTTATTTTGGCCACATAAATGTGGAAATCATGCCTTATTATACAGGGGATAGGGACAAAGTAAAACAGCAAAGAAATTAATAGAAACCTGACAGAGATGAATTGGTACATATAAGTGAATTAAAGACTATTACTGGCAGTACTCCACTGTGATAAAGCCTTAAGTGGTATTACAAAACACTGCTGCTAATCAGGGCCATTGTGTAATCTCTTTGGAATAGTAAAACATATTCAGGTAAATTTCAAACTCAGCTGATATTCAATGATTCAACATTCATGCTGGAGAAAAAAAAAACCCACAGCAAGGCTCTGTGAGCACGCAACTTCTGTTAACTGCTCAGCTACTCTTCAACACAGCGTAATTAAATGCAGTGAGATGGATCTGGCAGAATGCTGACCACAGTACATAATAAATAGCATTTACAGAAAATAACGGAGCATGGAGGGAAAAACAAAGAAGGGAAGACAGATGCAGAGATGCAGTGCTGCCTGACAGAAGAAGTCAACATTTGCTGTTGACTGTATCTGAAGTACAGCAGCAGTATAGAAAGAACAGTATAATTTGTACCATAGAAGAGTAAGTAAAAAGGGTCTAGCAGACTTGGTTACCCCAGTAAAGCATAACGGCCCCAGGACTCTGCAGAGTGAAAAATGAAGATGTCCTGGAGAAAGTCTTTATAAAAGGCATGGAGAAAATGGTTCCCTAAAGAAATAGATGAGCATATTGGGAGCTTCCAGTCTGACAGACAGGAGCTATTAAGTGCAGAATGGGATTCATACTGTTTATTTTGCTTCATTAGAATTGTATCATCAAAATAAATGCTAATACTTTTCAAATAATTTGTAGCTAAAAAGGTTCACAAATAATTCTAATGAGAACAGCATGCCTTTCTACATATATACTTGAGTACGTTAATGTGTATCATGCATGCTTTCCAGTTACACCTCTCCGTTAACTGTGCTAGGATGTATCTAGAGGTGATGCTAGCTTTTAACACTTAAAATGTAGTCATACTTTACAGTGGGATGAGCCTGCATATGATACGGTCCTTGACAGTCAGGGGGGTGCCCACTATCCACTCTGCCTTCCCTCAGTGAAGCAGATGACCTTTCTCCTCTCTAGTACTCGAGTATCATGTGCAGTTTTGGGCGCCCCAGTGTAAGAAGGACATCAAACTATTAGAGTGTGTCTAGATCAGGGTGACGAAGATGGTGAAAGGTCTCGAGGGCAAGACTTATGAGGAGTGGCTGTTGGTTTGTTCAGCTTGGAGAAGAGAACGCTGAGGGGTGATCTCATCACCGCCTACAGCTTCCTCAAGGGGGCGGCGGAGGGGGAGGTGCTGATCTCCTCTCTCTGGTGACCAACGATAAGACACGAGGAAATGGCATGAAGCTGCGTCAGGGGAAGTTCAGATTGGACATTAGAAAAAGGTTCTTCACTGAGAGGGTGGTCGGTCACTGGAACAGGCTCCCCAGGGAAGTGGTCACAGCACCAAGCCTGTCAGAGTTCAAGGAGCGTCTGGATGATGCTCTTAGTCATATGATTTAGTTTTAGGTAGTCCTGCAAGGAGCAGGGACTTGGACTTGATGATCCTTATGGGTCCCTTCCAACTTGAGATATTATATGATGCTATGAAATATTTTAATATAAAGATCATGTGAGAGAATAATATCTTCCTAGCACACCATTTCTGCTTTTCCTCAACTTCCTGATCCCAGCCTAGTTAGTTCATTTTCTTTAGTTTTTCTTCAGAGCTCATTAAAAATACTCACAAAGCCTTAATGTAATCTACTACAGTAGTTCTTAGAGATGAAAGGATGATAAGAAGAAATAAGCTACAATCTGTCTATAGCCTTAACACCTCTCAGGTTTCTACACTGAGGCTTCCTAAGAATTTCTCCTTTTTTCTTCCTGGAGCTTCTTTCCCTGTACAATCACCTCCTCCTCCCATAACCTTTACTCCACTTCTCTTTTGCTTCAGGTTTTCATGCCACACACACTCTCTGTTTTGAATTCTGTGCTGGTTTTGGCTGGGGTAGAGTTAATTTTCTTCATGTTTTGGATTTGTGCTGGAAACAGTGTTGATAACACAGGGATGTTTTCCTCACTGCTGAGCAGCGCTTACACACAGTCAAGGCCTTTTCTGCTTCTCACCCCACCCCACCAGCGAGGAGGCTGGGGGTGCACAAGAAGCTGGGAGGGGACACAGCCGGGACAGCTGACCCCAACCGACCAAAGGGATATCCCATACCATGTGATGTCATGCTCAGCCTATAAAGCTGGGGGAAGAAGAAGGAAGTGGGGGACGTTCGGAGTGATGGCGTTTGTCTTCCCAAGTAACCGTTAACGCATGATGGAGCCCGGCTTTCCTGGAGATGGCTGAACACCTGCCTGCCCATGGGAAGTAGTGAATGAGTTCCTTGTTTTGCTTTGCTTTCCTACGTGCGCGGCTTTTGCTTTACCTATTAAACTGTCTTTATCTCAACCCACGAGTTTTCTCACTTTTACTCTTCTGATTCTCTCCCCCATCCTTCTGGGGGGGAGTGAGTGAGCAGCTGTGTGGGGCTGAGTTGCCAGCTGGGGTTAAACCACGACAAATTCAAGTGGTGGCCCGGGTCAGGATAGGTGCTATGCTCAAGTGCAACCTCAGCCAGGGTAAGGCAGAGTCCTGAAGAAGTCGCAAACTTCGAAATGAGCCTTTGATTCTGCACAATTCTGACTATCCACAAGGGAGATTTTATTGGAGAATCTTATGGAGGGCATAGCCTGGTGTCAATATGTGATCAATTCAGTTAGTAAGGCACATATTCTCTCATTTTACTGCCGATTGCACTGGCTTAGCTGGCTGATGGCTTCCTGGGACAGCAAGAATTTACTGGCATTTGCGGAACGATGGGACATACAACTTAATCTTTGTAAAACTAATGGTGACACTGGTATAGACCTTGGTAAAAGTCATGCTTTTATTCATAAAGCAATGGACAATGGCATGGGGAGAAAGTCAACACTGAGGAGCTGTATATGAAAACAGAAACTAAAACTAAAAAGTTTTAGTCAGCTTGCATTTCTATCTAAACCACAAACTATTGCTAGCAAATGAGTAATAATTAGAGAGCAGCTGAAAGTGTGTAAAGCCTTTATACTCCAAGGGTTTATGAATAAAGATAGATTATGCAGCAAGGAGTGGTGGAGGGAGCCAGTCTGGCCGTGTCTGTGAGTGAAACACCACGTTCATTGCTCACATAAAGGAGTTTGGGGCAAAGTTATCACTTGGTCCACTTACGTAAAAACCAGTCTTTTCAGGTAGCTCATCGTCAGAGAGCACTCATCGTAGTACAAGGACAGGGATGGATTTCCATTGCAAATAAGGCCTCAGACATCAATGAAGCGGGGGGGGGGAGGCCTACGCTGCTGATTTCCATCTTTTATACAGGGACTTCAAGGAAACCCTCTTGCAGAAGGATTAATATTTTACATGTCCCACGTGGGATTATGTCAGAAATGTAAAAACGAAGGCACTATCTTTGTTTAAAAAAAAAATAAAAATCACACAAGTAACTGTTAGCTCCTGCACCCAATAACTCTGTCAGTTTGGTAGTAGTCCTTGCCTCTGATTATCCTGCTCTTCTTCTACTAAAATGCATAAAGCACTTTGAGATTGTTGCTGTCTTCCAGAATAACTCTGAAAAAGCACCGAATCTTCTTAAAAGCTTGGGAAACTGGAGGGCTTCACCCTCAATTAGTGACCAAAAAAGCCTAAACAAAGACTTCAGTGCAGGAATGTGTCATGTGAGGTACAAGTTTCATGGCACACAAAGGGCCATGTGGGATGATACAGGCAGAAAAATGGGAGGACACTGCATTTCAAGGAATGGTCTTATCACACGCCAGTGCAGAAGGCATGGCACACAGTCCCGAGAAGAGTCACAGCAGTTTCTCAGAAAATGATGAGCCAGAGTGTTCTTTGGACCAATACATCACCTGTCCCCTAGGTATTTAAGACCTATTTGAAAGCAAGAGTAGTGCAGCACAGCAGCATCACGTGAATCTTGCTTTCATGTCTGACAATGAGAGTAATTTGTCCTGCTATCAATACCGGTATATTCTGCACAACAAAAGCTGGAATTAGGTCACCACAATTTTCTTTTGTTCCTGTGAATAAGCCTAGCTTCTTCAACTTCTCCTTCTGAATGCAATCTTCAATCGCTGCCACTATTATAAGTCGAACCTGCTCAAGAACAACTATTTCCGTTCTATATTATATGGACCAGTCAATACCAGGTTATGTGAAATTCTTCATGATCAATGTTTAATCTTTTCAATATGGCTATTATAATTGCATTAATACTTCTTGTTTCGTTTTTACTCTTCCACACAAATCTATAAAATTTGCTCAGTGATCTCTTTTTCATTTCAATCCAAATGTTCGAATACAGGGAAACAAACTATCAGATGGCTGTTTTTAGTTTCTTTCTATTTACCTGTCCTTCCATGCCTTCTCTTACGTTTTTCACCTTTGAAGTTTCTTCACATTTTTGTGAAGTTTTAAATATCCTCACTGTATTTCAGCATCATGTTTTCACCCAGTTTTAAAGCAATCTTTCCTGTAGCACATCCCAGTAGGTGCCCAGGAGTTCTTTACTGATGTACAAAAAATGAATGTGCCGTTCCTTCCATAACTCCTATAATGCTCTGCCAACCCTGGTAAGCAGGCTACTTCTGCTTTATCCCACTCTAGTCGTTTACCATTTCTGCACCTCCCTCTGCATTTCTCCCCCTGTCTGAAACAGCATTATCTTTACTCCCCATCACCAAAAAAACCCCCCGAACTTCCAAATCAACACAACGATCATAGCAATCAGCTTACAGTTTTTATGAACAAACATTTACTACAGAGAGCCCCAAAATCACAGCACAGGATGGGTCTGGTTAAACAACTGGTGCAAACTTGTGACAAAAGATAAAATGTCACTCAGCACCATGATGCTGGCAGTGAAACCAGAGATGAGGAGAGGCACAGGTCACCATCTGAACAATTTAGTGTAGCACTAAAGTTTCTACAAACTTCCTGATGAGGGAAAGGGAAAAGAAAAACTCACACAGAATGAAGGGAAGTTAGATATATTTCCTTTTGGGTATCCCATATCAATCCTGCTTGCTCTCTTCCGCTACCTGAACACCATGCTCTCCAGTTAAACCACTGCACGACAACTACATCAACTTCCCTTAGCTGTGTTTCTGTAAAAACACAACCTTTGCACACAAGCAGCCAGAGGACAGGCAACAGAAGTGCTGTACGAAGCAATGCCCTTTTTTTTTTTTTCCCCTGTGACCCATCTTTTTCTCAATAGTATCCAAACACGTATCCTATCCTAATCTCTTCTGTTGCTTTCAAGACCCACTAGCTATCACTAGAACCTTTCTCTACAACAAATAATTTCAGCAAAAAAATATAGTTTAATAAAATATAACCTCAATAGAACTATAGGTAACATTTCCTATACACGTTGCACCCTATTTGTAGAAGTCAAATGAAGACAGGATCCTATATACCTAATGTACTTCTGGAAGTGGGATGTGGTGTTTTGAAAACACTTCTCTACACTTCACATACCGTTCAGTAGCACACCCCCAGAGCTATAAATCAAGGAAACGCTCTCATTTTTCCCTCAAACAATCTTCCTATCTGACATATCCACACAAATCATATATGGTGATTTCTCATGTACTAACACATGAAAAGATGCATAAACCTAGAGTGCAGCAGCCATAAAAGGGTTAACAGCCCAAACAGCTCCTTCCAGCTGCAGCTCAGACACAGGATTGAGTTACTGTGGCTTAACAAGTTATTGTGTTTCTGCTGAGCTACTGTCAATGACCACATATGTATTCGCCGCCTGTGACAAACACAATGTAAAACGCTTTAGCCTGACATCAGTGACAGAGATACTGACAGGCAAAAGCTGGCTTAAAAGACTGCAGCGCACGCTGAGTGAGGCAGCTGCAGGAAGGGATATGGACCACCTCAAGAAAACTCCAGAAGAGCTGAGCAGAAGTGACTTTTGGAGCAGACCCAGAAATGCTTTCGGGAATAGAATGAGAGGGCTAGGAAAAGCCGTAAGAGATACTCCTCATCTCTTGGCCCACCAGGCGGAAGCTGGGTGGGTGGCTGGGTTGTGAGTAGGGAACAAGAAAATGCTGAAGCTTCTAAAACCAGTGCTCTAAGCCTCTGGGAAAATTAAAATGCAGGACATAATGTTACCAGCACAGTAGCCCAAAGAAGGCCAGGGTCATTAAAAGCCGTGGAACCCAAAGACTGCCTTCAACGGGGAGCAAACAGCAAGATACTGGATGCAGCCCGACCTGCAGTTCTGGAGGCCCAACACCAGCCCTAGCTCAAAAGGAGCTTTGCACAGTGAGTCACAGTCTAACAAGCCGTCACCTTGGATCAGGACAAAACTCGAAGCAGCATGTCCTCCTGGCTCTGCCACCCCCAAGTGAGGGACAGGGCGCCTGCTGCCCAACAAGAGACATGAGAAGCAACTCAGTGGCACCAACAGCTACTAGATCTGGCCACAGTGTAAAAACTGCAGGTGGGAAGCTCGGCCCAGGATAGACCGTGGGCTCTCTTACTCAGAGAGCTGCAAGGCTGCACTTCACATCAGAACAGTTTTGGATGGGGAAAAGTGGCCATAATAGGCCCACAACAAAAAAGCACAACCTTTTCTGAGGTGTTTGAACTCCTCCTCCCTTGCGCTCCCCATGAGCTCTGGGTCATGCTGTTTCTTCTGACTTTCCAGGGAAAGTGTAAAAGTGATGCAACATTTTTTTATTTACCATGCATTGACCGTGCGCTTAGTACTGAGCAGAGCACAAAGAATGACATGGTTTGAGTCCCAAGGTGCCCATCTAAGTAGTCAAACACAGGACAGAAAATGCAGTTGCTGACCAAAACAGCATATTTCACAAAGGGACCTTGTTTTATACTTCAGATGAATACAGCAACATTTCCTGTATGGTGGATTAAAAGCAATAGACTTTGTGGAAGTGCAAACAGGTATATGAATGAGCAGGATGCTGGCTAAGTCAATGAAAGATGTTCCGCGGGGAGAAGGACGAATAGCAAGCAAAGACAAAACGTGTAACAGAAACAGGGGCATAGGTCTTTTAGGATAATTTCTATTCTGTTCGCAATAAGAGGAGGTAAGCGAGTGTGCATACAATCAGTTTGAGGTATACCTAAACTCCAAAAAAGGACCTGATCCTTTAAGGCTTTTGAGATCATTGAGATGCTAAACATTCTTCCACTCATTTGGTTGTTCCTTGTGAACAGCAGAATAAAAGCTGCTGCATTGCTTTTTTCCCCACTCATGTGACTCTCCCCGAGATCTACATACTGCAATGATTACTCAATTTACATCTGATTTAGTATCTTAATGCTTCAACTGTGATTTTACATAACATTTCTGCTTTTGTCTCTCATTTACCTAATTCATACATATATTGAGTAACGGGTTGTCTAGAGGAAAGCGGCCTATTTCTGCAGGAGGTCACTTAGATTTCCATTGGGTTTAATGTTTTAATTCCTTTCTAGCTGCTAGCAAAATATATTTTGGTAACTAAAATCTTGTATTTTCATTCATTTACATAATAGTGGACTGAATACATCCTGCCTTCAGATATTCATAAGCCATAATCACTGATGGGAATGGGTATATTTCACTTGAATATCTGAGGAGATAATTTCAGTACAGTGCTTTTAATTTTTTTTATTTCATAATCGTTTTTCACACAGGCATGGTCTATAATGACATTAACAATCTCATTCAAACCTGCATCTTTTATCAGGAGAAGACTCATTTGTATTTTTTCAACCATCACCTAGGAAAACTCTAGAGGCAGGCAAGTCTCATAGCTAAAAAAAAATAAAATAAAATAAAAATCCACCTCTTGCCAGTAAATTGAGGATATCTGATATGGACTCATCAAGACTTAAACAATATCTAATTTAGTATTATCTTTCAGGGTATTCTACTGTAGGCATATTTGTCAAAAACATCTTCCCCATAAGCTATGCAAGTGTTTCTTCATTCCAGCTCATTCTATTGTGCTGGATTTGAACATCTTCTCCCCCATAATTAGTATCTGTAATTGTAAACAAGAACAGAAATGGTCTTGGAAATAAAAAAGGCAAGCCACAAATTCAAGGGAGTAAGAGACTGCAACTCGGGCTAAACAAGATAGATCTTGTAACAGCATGAACCAGCCCAATGATAAAAACCACCAGGGCTAAACATAAAATATTGCCTGTTCTAGATAACCACCCCATACCCGTAATAATGCTGAACTGAAGCTGAAAGAAGCTGCCTTTGGAGGGTTGTAAGTAAAGAAACAGAGGAAAGAAAAACCTAAGAAGGAGATAGAGATACACTGACCTTAAAATTTAAGATTATGACAAACTGAAGATGAAACATAGCCCTTTCATACCACAAAACAACAAGTGTGATCTTTGGATAGACAAGACTGAGGTCTTAATGTTCTTCCATTTATTTCAGAGGTGACAGGGAGTGATTACCAACTTACACAGGATCCTGCCCTCTAAAGAAAATCCTGGCTCTAATGAGGTCAGTGCATTTTCCTCCACCCCATGAACTTCAATGAGAACAGGATTTTACCTTTGCTGTTAAATCTGAGGAAGTTTTTCTGTCTCTTTTTTGTCCACATTAGTTGTACACTGGGTGAAATCCAGCAGATTACAGAAAGCCAACTATTAGAAAAGCCAAGTATATTATATACTGTATTTTACTACATTATGTAATTTTCTTTACTCACAACTGTCCTGCGTTATTTTTTGAAGTGACAATATCAGAGAAATTTAGGTTGGAAGGAACCCTCTGAAGGTCACCCTGCTCAATCTCCTGCTGAAAGCAAGGCTGACTGCACAGATCAGGTTGCGCAGCCTCCTGTCAACAGGATGTTCCTTGTTTTGTGACAATGTGGATTAGACAGTGGAATCACTCCAGGTTTGTCAAAATTACTTTGGCATCTTTCACCTGAGACGTTCTGATGCCTTTAAGAGCTCCAAGCTCCTCCTGCAAAATGGCCTTGAGTCTGCAGGGACTTTGCAGACCATAGGTAAGTTGCAGGCCTAGTTCTCAACACTGATTTAAAGGAATTCTCAGGCTGCTGTAATTTGTCCTTTTCCATTAAAAAGGTAAGTAGGTGCTGTGCACATCATACCTGAGTCCCTTTTGATAACATTAGCTCATTCTGGAACAAATAATCATGAAAAGAGACTCAAAATAACAGAATACTCCTTGAAAGCAAGATTTAACTTCGCTTATTTTAGTCATTGGAAACTTAATGCCAGGAATGGAAACAATACCAATTGCAGTCGAAGCCACAGATTACCTCTCCAACCAAGACATCAAGCAAATTACTTCAGAGAAGTTCATCAGATAAACAGTGAACGAGTATAAAGTAACTGCAGTAAAACTATGGGGAGACAGAGACATCAGTCTATGAACTTATTCATTGCCACTGACTAGCTCAGCTCCAGCAATTGCTGTAGTAGATATCAGTCAAAAACACTGAGGATTGTAACACTGTCTTAAGAAAAATACCAGAGACACTGCAATGACCATGGGAAGACACAACATTAATTTAACACCTCATGAAAACCCAACATCCACAACTGCATGCAGTAACGTAGCTCAGAACAGACCCAGGAAGACTGACACCTACGGAGTCGCCGGGGCCTCCTCCTTCAGTAAGCGGCTATTCTTGGAACGCTTCCTGCATAGATACTCGCAGCTCCACTTAGCTAGTGAGACCTCGTGAGTTCACACAACCATCTCTGCAACTGCAGAAACGTTATGGTTTCATTTGAATGAAATACTAGCAGTGGAAGGAGCAAGCCTAGCTCCATGTGATATGATATTCCATGCACATTTCTGTATTCTACACATATGACATTGAACCTGGAACCTATTGAACAGAATATCCCTGTTCAAGAACAGGAACAGGCTCCATCTGTTAGCCTGGGATTCACTGGTTGTTTCTAATTAACAGACCCAGATTAGAAAGCAAAACCCAGCTTTGACTGAACAGACAAAGCTTTAAGACTTTCAGTTATTTTGGTTTAAGCTCACTATGGAGAATTACACATGCAAACTGATTTCCTGCCTGACTGTCTATCCCCACGAGTTGTATTCTTGGTTTTTTTCCCCGTTGGTAAGGGAGTGAGAACAGGAACTCTGTGCTGTGGCATCACTTCAAAGTGCATGCCAAAGATTTATGATAGACTGTCATAAATCACATATGGAAGGGCAAGGAATGAAATGCAGCTTCCAAGTCATTCTTATGCCCTTATTGATTTTGGGGTAGGCAAGAGCTGACCTACATTCAGTCCTGTATCAAAGAAATCCCTAGGTCAGATTAGTGTGTCTCCTAGAAAGCACTCTTATTACCCAGGTTGGCTAGTACACTGGCTAGTTTCACTGTATTAGTTTGGCCCGTAGAAGTTTCTAGCAGCAGTATTTCTGTTTCATAGTGTCATTTTAAAAAACACCAAGTAATAAAACTTCCATATATACAAAAAAGAACCACACATTGGCCCATTTATGCAAGAAAGAGCCAGGCCGTTGCCCCCGAGCTGCTCTGACCTTTTAGGTGGGCAGGTGGCACAGCTTGTGAAAACTGGTCTCCAGGGCAAAGTGAAACCAGTGCCTCAATGAAGGGCAAACCAAGGACGCTAAATGGCTTAGATGAGAATTTGGGTGCTTAAATTTAGAGGGCACGGCTATGACACCTGGAAAGTGCTATTTCCAGCAGTCTCCAATACCTGGAATTGTACTGTGACAGTTAAAGAAAAAGGCCGATTCCCTGTGCCATTCTGTTATCCTCAATTCTTAATATTCTTGAGCTAGGACAATATGGGATCAACTCTCAGCCTAATGTTGTCTTAAAAATGTTCTCCAGCAGTGGATTTGCCACATGAAGCAGCTCAAAAATTGCTATTTGGTTCTAAACGCCACATCACAACCTGTGAAAGGTAGGTGAGAGCTGTCTACCTCAGCTACTCATAACCAAACACCAATTTCTCAATGATCAGTGGTAGGCTTTTATTACATATTCTGGTATGCAGAGCAGCAGCAGATCTAAAATGAGAATCATTCAGAATCAATGGGTTGGGATTAATCTGTCCTCCTGTCCAGTGCAAGTGCTGCCACAGTAATAAACAGAAATCTGATAACTTCATACTGTCAGCACAAAATGAAACTATGACCTTGACCTGTGCAACATCATCCAGTAATTTTTTCATAACTTCAACATACCATACTACACGGCTATGATCTAATAAGAATCTAAAAGTAATTAACTGGAATTTTTGAAAACTGAAGCCTTAATCAAATATGTATTCTTATCAGGGTTGCAAGCCAGCAATAAATTGGGACATTTAAAAAACTGGGATCCAATCCAATCCGTGATCTGATCAGGGTTCAATGGTTATAATAAATTGGGAGTATTAAAACTGGGATCACATCCAACACTTTATTTTGTCTAAACCACAGGACCTAGCTGTGCTGCAAAGTCAGGAATACTCAAGGAATGGATATACCATGTTGGATTAACCCTTAATAAATAATGATGCACAAGCTCAGAAGTCCCAAAAACAAGTGGTTTAGCACAGAGCTTAATGGTGAGAAGAGCAATTACCGGCATTTTATCAGAGATCGGTATGAACAGCCATAACAACACTTCTAGACTTGGCAAGTGGATAACACAGGCACAAAAGCTACACGGGGTTGGTAACAATGCGTATGTGTATGAGCGCACTCTGAGATGTACTACGCGTTCAAAAACAATACTTTCATTTTTGTAACAGTCCGAGTTTCAACTTTTGATTAAAAACAATTTGGCTTTTCTACCATACTGCCATGCATGCAGCTATTCTTGTTTTCATTTTGATTTCCAGTAACATACAAATTGTCTGTAATTAAATATAATGAAACAAATGCTGACAGAAACGGAATGGAGTTTCACTCACAAGTACTCTCTCATATATAAGTAGTCTCTAAATGTTGTTTCTGTAAGATGCATTCCCTTCGTACAGGGATCTTGCAGCTGCAAAATTAAATCTCTGTTTGCCAAATATCAAAAACATATGTATTGATTTTTTAACTATGGGAACAGGCAACAAGCATCAGAGCTGATAAGACAAAAGAGAAGCTCTCTTCAGTTGCTGGAAGGTTTCCGAAAAGTAAAGGAAATTTAGTCTTTAATATAAAAACTGAAACAATTTAATTTTACCCACATTTGAGATTCACTGTAACTTAAACATTCAGTTCAGACGTTCAGAAAGCAAGGGCCAGATGTTCCTTCTGTTTCTCTAAGACTCTACTCAAAAACGTAATACGATTAAAAAAATTCCTCACTTAATTCCAATGAGGTCTACAAAACAAAGACTGTTTTAACAAAACAACAAACTACTACTATGAACAAGTGCAGAGTATTATTTTTTACATAGAGTGCCTCCTTATTCACCAACTCATATGCTACTTTTTAAAATCACCCCGTTTCCAACAAGGCGCTTCATTTTGTGAAATTTTATTCTAATGTCAAGGAAATGTTTGACTCTGCTGGAAGAGAGACTTTAGTCTCAGCAGGAATATTCCAGTAAAATAATCCTAAACAAACAGGAAAAAATAGTTTTCTTTCAACTGATAGTCACTTTATTTGCATTTAAAAGGCAAACAAATTATTATGTGTAAAACTCAAGTGCCTAATATATTTATCTAGTTTGTTTTACAGTGATTTTCAAATGTTAGAAAATTAAAAAGCATGCCCAAATGACTGGGAAAAAGATGGAGGAAGGGAGGAAGAGAAATCTTGTTCTGAGGGAAAGAAAAGAAAGGTTCTCTTCCAGTATTTAATAACGTAGTGAACATCTTGTTGTTAAAATGATAAATTCTGAGTAATTTATACAGAACACACTAAAAATACAGATTTGAGTCAGCTTGATCAAAATAAACCTCAGACATAGCATTTGCTTTTTCCTTTTATGGGCAGATTCTAGACCTTTGGAGCACATGCTTTATTACAGCCAAACTCTTTGAAGCATGAACAAAATGATGAGTTTATTTAAAATAGGGCCTCAGGCCAATGAACCACTTGACTTGTGTCAGGAAGGACAAACCACCACCTCAGAGAACTATATCACCAGTTAAGTCTGTCCTCCTAAACTATCTGTGTCATGAACTTCTGACTTTCTCCAGTCAAGTTTCAGTGACATTGCATCGCTGTGGCACAAGGAAAGCTAAGGGAGGTAGGGGGAGAAGAAGAAAATAGTGAAATTTAGAGGAGGCACTGACTTCATATTCAATTGGACACAGATAAGGCCATTACTAAACAAGGAATGCCTAACATCCTAAGTTCCCATTAACCAGTTGAAGCCTGCAGAAGTAACAGTCATATAATAAAGTGCTGGCTTTGAAAAGAAAGGAGGCCTGGGGCTGAGGAATGGAACAAATTCCTAGCCTGACAGGGACTTCTTAGGAACCTGGACAAGCAGCTGCACTGCCTGCATGTCAGATTCCCACCCACAGGACACTTTTTTTTTTCTGCCAGATTTTCTCTCTTCTACCTCACCTCAACTGTAGTGCTTAGGGTCAGGCCCAAGCTTCCCTAACAACAACGAGCACAATGAGACCTTGATCTTGGTGAGGATTGCTAGGGAATACAAGAAGTAAAATAATAATGTCGTCAGCATTTCGGTGCAGGATGTGGAGCTGCTTCAGAGAACTGCAGCTACAAGGCAGCACAGAGAGCTGTACTGACAACTGAGAATAGGACAACGTGCAATGGAAGTAGAAATTACTAGGCTAGAGAAATACTAAATTTATTTTCACTTTTCAAGGTTCAAATCTGAAACTTGGCGGCCCATAAAAGGGGTTGCCAGGCAAATCTATGCTGAGGACCAATGTGCAAGCAAGTCCAATCCTTTTGGGAAGCATCTGCACTACAGAGTGAGTGCTGTATACTCTGTCTGCATACGCCTACTAGCTCTAACACATTCTGGATGTGCCAGACTTGTTGCACATGCACCGTACAATTCCTTCTCTGTGCAAGCAGGAAATCCAACCTGTTCTGAGCATGATGGACTTACGGTCATGCAGCACACCTACGTAAGATCTGATGTTTCCTGTCAGAGCCAGAGTCACTGAGTTTGTACTGCACAGCCAACCCATAATTGTGCAGTGAACACATCTGACATCTCTGCACGTCTGTAAATCTTGTCAAAATTTCTGGAAGAAGGCTGCATCCTTTACAGCAGGCCTATCCCTGGAATTTTGTGAGATATTATTGTACCTATCCAATACCGATCAAAAAACTCTTTGCAAAACTCCAAGAGATGGCCTGCTCCTATAAGCTGGAAATGCACTTCCTACTGAAAAATATTTCTCAGCTGAGATATTGGAACAGTATTCTGTTTTTTGGAGAGCTGCCAAGCATATATTGCATGCAAAACCAACATCCAAAACCATGCGAGGTCCACAGCTGCTAAGATGCTGAAATGCACTTGATCATTAATCCTGTCACACCCAGCCCAAAAATCAACTACTCTGACCTCTTCCACTAGCGTCCAAAATGGACAGCTCAGCCTCCGAAAAAAACTGTCAGATGAAAAATCATAGCATCAGTTAGTATGACAGATCCTGAAATATTTAGGCAGTCAGCATTTAAGGAAACTGAAGTTTAAGCAAAAAACCCTGACTTTAATATTGTAATTATTGGATTGAGGATCTGAACAAGAATTACTTATACAGCTAATCTTGGAAAGGTAAAATTAGGTGCGTGTTTAAGTTAATTCTAAAAAGGTTAATGTTAGAAAAGCAATTGTATTTTGTTCAATCTGTTAAATACAGGATTTGTTCACAGGTATCAGAACAAAACGTGCTACATTTCTGTCAACAGTTCTGTAGTCTGTTCTACTATTACATCCCTCGTAGTTTTAATATATACCCATTTCACTCTCAACAAGAACAGATTTGAAAATATGCCTATGTTCTAGTAAGCTTCAGTGAAGCTTGGTTTTATAAATATGAGACCAAGTATGCAGGATTGCAGCTAGTGAAGTCACAGAAGCAGATGATCTATGGTGTGGATGTGCCACAAGGTTTTCTTTGCCAATATGTGCATTAAAATCTTGGACTTGAATTACATTATAGAATTACTAAATCTTGGGACAGAGCTATAAAACTTGTCTTTACTGTCTTACTGAGCATCATCACTAGGTGAGCAGTCAATAACTAAGCAAAAGGACTGAATTACCTTCAAGTCAGGTAATGTTTCCTTCCACTGATTTTAATCAATTTCCCAAACAGTTCTTACCCATATATGAGAACTAGCTTCCTTATATAATTTTCCTGTAGGAAAGATAAAGTCTCTTCTGTTTTATAATCAACTCAAGAAGGGTTCAATAGTCAGCCTGTAGATAGTCTTACGTGGGCAAACATATACAGCCATGCCCTTGTTCATTTAGAAAGTTGAAGTGAATTGCTTGTTTTTACAGCATGTGTTGCATGGCTTTGGGGATAACGTAAGGAAAATTTCTTTGCTCCTCTTCTGTTTTTTTGTTTTTATTTTTTAATTTTAATCCCCCAAACATATAAGCTGTATTACCTGATAAAAAATAAGGGTGATATTTCTATTCTTGTGCATTACAGAAGAAGAATCAAATAAGTGAGTTAAAAATATCGTCTTGGTTCATCTACTTCTCAACACACCTGCTGTTCTCCATTTCAGTCGCAAACTCTTCCAGGTCAAAACTGAAATCATTACTAGAGAAACCAGAATGATGCAGACATTGAGCTGCCAGTTTCTAATGCAGCCTTACCAAGTTACTGTCAATCAGTGACTGTAATTTAAAAAAAAGCATACAACGCTAAAAAAACATTAAGAACAATTATCTTGTGTCCAATTGGAACGTTAGACCTCTAGACAGAAGGGTTCATTCCTTGCAGCCTGCCAACATTTTAGTAAATGACACTGGCCCTTTAACAGATGGGATACATGCTTCTTAGCTTGCCAGGATCCTAATAAAAGACACTGGCTTCTTTAAAATGAAGGACACATACCTCTCAAATTGCCAGTATCCAAATTGGGAGTCAGCAGTTTAAAATAAAGGCACTCATCAATCTGGCAAAATCAAGGACACGGCCCAGAAATTTTAAAACAAATGGTACAAAGTTTCTCCTGGCATTACTTAACTTAGATGAACTAAATACTTAAACACTGGCTAAACATATCCAGTAGCAGCACTGTAGCAACTGGATACCTTACTAGCCTTTAAAACTGTAAATATTAGCAGCAGACTTCAAGGGTTTGGGTTTGGATTTATTTCTTTTACCCATCAAACCCATTAGCTACCACTTATACGGCTGACCATGCACTGCATGACTCAAATGAAAGCAGGGTGTCTTTTCCCTAGGCACGGCCCAGCACCACAAAGGCTGGCCCGTGTGGAAAGACCCTGCCTGCCCAAAAGGAACCATATTCTGCTTCCATTCTATCTCCCAAGAGCAGGATGCTCCAGTGAAAGAGAGAGACCTCTGAAAGCTTTCCCCATGCCCTGACAACCCAAATTACTACAACTTGGAAAGTTCTACAGCAACTGCAGACACCTCGAGAGCCAGCAAGTATGGGCTCTTTAACTTTTCTGATAGCAGCCATCAGAGGGAAACAAAGACCTTCTTCAGCATATCATGAAGATACATCTAGATGAGTTGGGGAAGGGGAGAGAGGAGTTCGCTGAGCCTTGTCAGCACTTACAAACTGTCCCCAGTTCCTGAAGGATAGACATGGGGGAAAGCAGGAAACTATAAATTCTCTTTGTCTGGAAAGATAACAAAGTTGCTAAGATGGGGCATGAAAAAGGAGTATTTTATAAACAAGACAGAGAACTGGGCTTATTCATATCAGTGGTTCCCTTCATTTCAGTCTCAGAGTCTTACCTCAGAAATACGGCAACTCACAGCTGGCACACACCCGGCTTCGTGCCTTGCCCATCTCACCCACCCCACTGCTTGCAGATCCCTGCCTCTTCAGACTGATTTTACCCATTTGAACCTGCTTTCTTCCTGGTGTCTCTTGGCATACTCAGCATTTGTTGAGTAGATATTTCTGCAACATGTGGCTAACCAGCAAACGCTGTGCAGAAAAGAGCATACCTAAGTACAAAAAATACCATTTGATGACACAGCCAGCTGAAGCCAAAGAGGTCTGAAGTGCTGGAAAACAGCAGAGGCTGTTATGAGAGAAGGGAGGAGGTTCTTGCTTTAGAAAAGTAGAGAAGAAAATTACTAAGTCAGCTGGTCTTGGGTATGGGCAGAGGTGAAACAGGTTTTCATAGAATCATTAAGGTTGGAAAAGACCTCTAAGATCATCAAGTCCAACCATCAACCCAAAGGAAGGAACTGGTCTTCACCAGCTTAGCAGAAGTTGGGATCTGAATAGCAGCTACCACAGTGAAGTGGACAAAAGAGACTGCAGGAGATAGACAAGCTCCTGTCATACAGCAGCCCTGACTCAGCCAGGAGACTGGCCTAAAGCTCTGCGTTGCCTGGACCTGACTGCCAGCGGGCATGGTCTGGGACATCTCCAGCCAGGCTGGCTGGCTGTCGCTTCAAGCAATCCCTTGCTTTGAAGTTTTTCATCTGATGAACAAAGATGTTGCCACCATTTACTCACCTTTCACGTTCATCTTTCATTTTCTCCAGCTCCTCTTCTTTAAGTATGCATTGCTTTGGATTCCCCTTCTGATCTGTTTTCCCACTTCTATCTTCTTTTTTCTTTCCAAATCTGTTTAAGGTATCAAGGAAGGAGTCAGGAGGAAATAATTACTAGAAGAAAAAACCAGTACTTATCTATCATAAACCACAGAAATTTTAGGCAACCAAAACACTGGGAGTTATCATCTTAGTCACTCATAAATTTCCCTCATTGCAAAATAAGTTACCAGTATTAAATGGGCCATATGCAATAGGAAGGACTGGTTACAAATTGATTTGGACCCTGTACTTTCAAAAGCTATTGCTTGAAACAAAGTTGAAAAGCCCCACCAAACCTGAAATGCAAGGCACTGCAGGGCTGGACTATTAATACGGCACATTTTAAAGTGGCTGAAAGTTCTTCTTACTGCAGGACAGCTCTCAAAGTAATCAGCAGTGGCTGTGGTGTCAGCACCCAGACTGGACCACATGTTCTGCTCTTATCAGTAACTATTTTCTGTCATTCATGTCTGGCCTTAATTTAAGGATTTGTTCTTTGTTTAAATGAGGATGCAATTGGAAAGAATAAAATCCTGCTATATTCTGAGAGTACAAAACTTGACACTTCATAAGAGCTCTTTTTAAAAGTACTTCTGGGTTTTTCTTTCTGCCTAGTAATATACTATCATGTAATATTTATGCTGTGAAAGTCCTCCAGAGACACCAATCAGTTTGGGGTCCCACTGTTCTATACACTGTACAAATATGCATAACATAAGTCTGCTTTATGCAGCCTATAAAAGGTGACTGAACTGGGGAGCTACATTTCATTTCTGATGGAGCTAGACAGAATACTGGGGTCAAGTATGTCAAATATGCTCATGAATTATAGGCCAAAAAGTATAAAAACCTCCCCTCCTCTTCCCCAATTTGAAATTCTCAGTTCCGCAAGTAAGTAAATGATCAATCTGTGTCTTCCCATGCAAATGTCTTGCATGCATGACAACAATGTAAAGAAAAGTAATGATTTCTTCACTAAACGTAGCATATTGCAAACTAATTACTCTGACTCAAAACTGCAAACTCTTCTGTGAAAGTCGGCAGCATTGCCTCAGTGATCTTTCTTTTACCCTTTTTATTTTTCATGTCAGCCCAAACTGCCTCAAGTGGAATAGCTGAACTACTGTGCATACACTTAAGTTGTAAATCATTGACTTCGGATTTCTCTTCTGACCAAAGCAGAAATCTTGCAAATACTCTGTCAGGCTCGTAAGTTAATGATCCAAATTTTTTGTGAATTTAATCAGTAATTCTGAGCTTGTGGTCAAATTAAGTTCTTAGGGACTCTGCGGCAAGTCTTCCAGACAATAAGAACTTGGTTAGAAAGGGAATGATGGGCATGAGAGACAGACACATAGCATGTGGTGCTAACAAGAAGGGCAAATACTACAGGTAATAACATGAGATGCTTTGTAATAACATGCTCTGCCATGGACTGTGCTGGGGAGTAGGAAGAGTCATATGTCAGTGCATGGTTTTCTCTTCCTTTTTCTTATGTGTGGCAATAGAGATAGATGGTGTCTTACATTCTTTGAGGGATCCTTTGATCAAAATATACATACACCTCATCTACAAACAATCTTCAATTCTTTTTTTATGGTCCCTATTCATTTCAGTGCTTCCAGAAAGACAGCAGATACTTTCCATGCTTTTGCTTTTCCTGAGTATAGAGCGGCACACTGATTCCTCTGCTGCTTTCTGAGTTCTAGCAGTCCCAAGAGACTGTGGAGCCCCAAACCCCGTCAGAGGGTGGTGGCAGCAGTGGAGGCAGCAGTCGGGAAACACAAGAGAGAGACAGAGGTTGTACATACAGAGTGAGAAGATACAAAGCGAGAAGGGCTCACAGATACGAGACAACCCAGGTGAAAACGAAAAGCTAGATGAAACTCTGCATATATTGCTCTCTACAGAGATGTCAGGCAGCCGAACAATAAATCACCTAGGGATGAGCACCAGCAGGCTGCACCTGAAACACCCCTGCTTTCTAACACTTGCACATGCTGGGAAGGTCTCATGGCAGTTTTCTCAAGAGAGGCTGTATTACCACTTGCATCTTGGTCATAATCCAACTCTAGTACTCTGCTTATATTCAGGCTGCCTGCTTTTCTCCCACAGTTTCAATTATGGGTTTGTGGAGTCTCATATTCAACTGTAGTATGTATTGATTTTGAAAACATTATTCTTGGGCATTTTGTATTGCTGCAGGGAGTTGAAGTTGGATATGTTGCATACTCGAGAGAAATGTAAAAAAAAATCTTTAACATACGTCCCTTTCAAGTCTAGGTATTATTTCTTGCTTACTGGGGAAATACATTTTAAATAAAATAAAGTGACAATTTTGATTGTAATAACTGCCAACATGACAACTCTCAGCAAAAATAGTGCTGTTTGCTGGTAGAGCTGCTCTTGCCATAAAACTGGCAAGTTGCAGTGTAATTATAAATTGGGAATAGTGAGTTGGTCTTGATGAAAACAACTTTTGTTTTTTTGCTATTTTTGGCTTCAGATGGGATTTGTGCAAGCTTACAATTTTTACCTGTTACACTAAGCAAACAGCATATAGCTTAAGGCTAGGGAAATGTTCAGATTTTTGGCCTCTTTTGCACATTGCTATACCATAAAAATCCATTCTCTTTTATTATTATTGTAATATGTTTTTCAGCTCAACAAAAATCTTGCACAAACATTAAAAAATAAAAGCAGCAAAAATTTAACACTGTTAAGAAAAGCAATATAGAATAGACAGCATTAAACCACAAAACCCCCAGTATCATCTCTGCCTGAATTTATACACCCTGTCCTAAAATTTATGGTCTGCTCAATGATGCATTCTTATTGCCATGGGCTGCCGATGATAAAATTAACTTGCACCCATTGTAATTTTGCATGGGTTTGTGTACTACAGGCTTAATGGTTCTCTACCACTTATAGGAACAAAAAAAAAGAAGTAAGTGTACTTGCTGCCCAACTGGGTTTGATCATGTTCTCATTGATATCAGTGTGAGGCCCTCCACTGATTTCAACAAGGACAGGATAAAAACTCTTGTCAAAATTATACTATGGAATTAATCAAATCCATATTAAAATTCTATGAAAACTGAATGGCTTTAGGATTTGAAATTTCCAATTCTCTAGGCAACAAATAATTGGATTGTGGTAAAATCTGCCTTCCATATTAATACTATTGTCAGAAGAATAAAAACATTAATGAAAAAATGTATGGTGCACAAATTTTTAAAAGGTCTGTTTTGCTGTACTGTGCATAGGAAAATTCTCTTCAACTTAATAACTGATGGAATTGTTACTCTGAAAACCTTATGTAGCAATGGAGAAATATAACTAGAAGACCTGAAAACAAATGGATCAGCTCTATCCTCTCATTCTCTATCCATCTATAATCAATTTATGTCAAATGAAGCCTCTTGTAATCATAATGACAGTAAGGAAATAAATCCGTATCTTCCCAGGTTGAGTGACTGCCCCAGTTCTCTGCTTATCCACTGTAAATGCCTGGGAAGTACTGTTAAAGAAGGTAAAGCCCTAATAACCTTAGTATACTTTTCAGTAGAGAAAATTAATATTCCAACTAACTCAGAGCATAGTCCTCCTGTAAACAAAAGCATAAAGGGATTTTCTTTATGTGATCAGACCTCCAAGTGCTTCATCCTTACGGGAAAAGCCCATATGCAACAGTTGAAAACATGCTCTGCAAGAGTGAGGAACTATCCTATTTCTATTAATTTCAAAGGGTGCCCTGCAAATAACTATGATTTTTCCCCTTAGAAGCATTAAATGAATGAAGTCTCTGAATACCAAATGTGTGTCCTTTTCTTGCAGTATTTATTACCATTCTATTGGTTATAACATTAAAGCACATGCGTGCTTCTTTTCAAGGCTTCCAAGGGATGAAAACTAAAACAAACCTTCTATAGGCCTGCTCTGTTATACTTGGGATAAACGTCTTATATGCAAGACCTAAAGCTGTGGTCATGGCAACACTTCATTTCCGTGTGGAGCCGTGAGCTTCCAGATCTCTAATGTGTTGATATTTGCTTCAAGGATTAAAAAGCAGGCAGGTCTATAATGTCCCTGACTTCTAAGCAGGAGAAACATCTGGTGGGTGGAACCCTAAGCAGCTTGCTGACTAAATTCAGCCGTTTGGATTTCTTCGTTAACTCAGCTGCCCTCAATCAGTAGGTGTCACTGCAGCTAACAGGGTACATAACGGAATTGCAAACATCTGCGGGGAAATAATTCAAGAGGGCCTATGACACAGCCAAGCAAGATACAAAGCCTAACAATGTCATAGAATCTTGACATCTCCAGAAATGATCTGTAAAAAACCCAGAATGATTTGTAAAGTACATATAACAAAAGTTCTGGCTCCTAGTTATTCCACAGCAAATGGGGAAAAATGCCGAGATTATTAAAGCAGCTCCCTTATGAAAGACTAGAAATAACCCTTAAAATTAAATTTAAATGTGAGTAAGAACGAATGAGTGAGCAAGAAAGATAAAGATACTAATAAGGTATGATTTTCAGGTCCACACAGGGACTATAAAAAGCTTATTAACTGCCACTACTGCCGTGTGTGTTAAGTTATTTTATCACTCAGCTTTACAGCAGAAGAAATACTCTAGAAGCAGTGCTGTGCTTTGATTAATCACTTTCATACATACAGTTTTACAGAGTATTAAACACTGCCGTAAAGATCCTTAGTGAGTCAGACTTGTTGGTGATTACAGGCCAGGCTCATTTTACATTTATGTTAATAGCAGCATTAATAGCAGCATTAATGAAATACATCTTTTACCTTTTTAGTGGCTCTCTAAATACCTAAAAGGTTTGTTATTAAATGTTTACTTATTGGGCAGAAGTATGCCATTGAGTATTACACCAGTGGGACCAAGAGCTTTGCAACAGCTGAAAAAACTACAGAAAGAAGAGAGCATGTTTCGGTAAAATATGTTTTGACATTTTGAGAACAGAGCGCACACAGCAAGGGCTGGGCAACACTGTTCAAATCTTCACCAGTATCCAAGAAGATGAAAGTACCTCCGTGACACGAGTTAAACTTCTGGTAAAAGGGCAGCTCTGCGTGGGGGCCCGCGAGCCAGGAGGGGCAAGCATCTCTTTTCCTTGCCCCACTGCCAGCCCCCTGCTCCCAGTGAGTGGATCCCATTCCCTCTGTGGAGGATTCAGCCCCAGCGACATCGAGATGCCCCAGTGTACAAGACCTATTGCAGCAAGACCTCCTCACGACAAAGCCTTGCCCAGGAGCAGGTTTTGACCCAGCCTCGCTGCTTTGGCAGGGTGAGAGAAAAGCCCTGATAAGATGATGAACAGAGGAGAGGGCCATTTTAGCCCCCTCTGCTCCCTGCTCCCGGGTGGATAGTGCCTCCAACGCTGGGGAAAGGGAGAGGAAGGGGTAAAATGGGAACACCACTGCTGGGCTGGGCAGTGCCGGGTACAACACCAATACTGTTTGGTTAAGTTGGAAAGAGATTTGCAAAAGTGAAGAAAAAATCCACTTTTAACTAGATTTGGTGAGGTAGCCTGGTGCCTCCCTGCTCTCCCACCTGCTGGGGCTCACTGCCAGGGCAGCACCAAGCCAGAGGCAGGTGGCAAGAGCAGCAGCTTTCCGTAGTGAACAACAGGGCAGCTCAGGCAATCAAAAATAGCTCCCATGAAATGGGAAAAATGACCTAACCTCTGATTTATTATATCAATGGAGGCACACAACGATTTGTTAAAATGTCCTGTGCTACAATTATTATTTGTATTTTGCAAATGTAGCTAAACTTCATGAATGTGAGTATCCTCATATTTAGCCATCTTCAAATTATTTTGGGAGATAATCCACATTATTCCAATGCTGCGATCAGAGTTAAACTGGTTATGGTCAGCAGGAAAAGAGAAGGTTATGTAGAAAATACAAATATAAAGAAATCCACATTCTTAACACCAATATATGTTGCTCCTGTTATGTCAACATTAAGTGAACAAGTGCTTTTTTTTTTTTTTTTTTTAAAAAATTTACTGTATCAGGCTGCTAGAGCTAGACTAAAATGACTGAGCTTCCAGATCCAGTCTAATGGGAGTAAAACTTATCTTTTCAACAACTCTGATTAAACACAACATCCCCCCACCCGTTTATTTCTTTGATGCCCAAATTAGCATCTTTTCTGCAGCATGCTGAATTAATTAGTACAGTGACAAAGAATTAGTCCAGATAGGATCAAAGCTGAAACCATATTTATCTGGAATTTGAAATTAAGAGCAGAGAGTATTAACCCTCAGCACTTCAAGGAGCTTTCTACATGGCATACTTAGTAAGCCTTCCAGGAGTTCATTCAAAATAAATCAACAGTACAATTTTTTTTCCCCACTGAAGTTTTGCTAAAAGGAAAATAAATTTGCCATGAAGCCTGCTACAATGGGGAACTGCCTTTAATGCATACCCTGTACATGCTACTCATTATGTAACTTGTAGGCATCAGTAGAACAAAGCAAACAAAGCTGAGAAAAGACAGTTAATCACATTTGTATTAATGCTTGGATCATCACATTGTTCACAGACTTAAGGGCTAATGAAAAAATTCCCAGCACCAAATCTGAGAAGCTGCTCGCTGTAACACCTCACAGGTAAATAATCTATAATCTTCAACGGAGAGGGTCACACGCAGAAACGAAATGTCAAACAAAAGCCCTAAATTACACAGTGAAGTTTACTCTGAGAGTATCAACCATGTGGACAGCAATAAAAGAAAATCTTCATTGCTGGTATCATTGTCTTGGATATTATCTGTGTTTCAGTATCAGATAAAAGACTGGAGGCTGTTTGCCATGTGAAATGCAAGAGGTTGCTCTTCTGCCTAGAAATTGCAGAACAAAGGCAATCTAAATAATCACCCCCAAACCTTTTCATCCATCATCTTCCCTAAGCCTTTGAGCCCCATATCCTTATTTAAGTGTGGAACTTGCTCTTAATTTAGATAGAAGTGAGTTACTGTAACTCATCCTGGTAATTAAGTATTAGGAAGTCCTTACCAGTGGGACAGTTCTGTCCATCTGTACCATATATCAAATCTTACTTCCGCAGCATATGAAATGACCAAAGACAAAAACCAAGGAACGTGCTGGCACCCTAAGTCTTGGGCCACCTGAGTTAGAAGTGGTTGCTGCAAAACCACAAAGCCCATCTACTGAACCAATGGAATGGAATAACTCTCATCGGCTACTATGTAAATATAGACAACAGAAGGCAGCTATAGTCATCCTTCATACCTCAAGGAACTTATTTTTAGAAAGCATGCTGAGGTAGTCTGAGTGTTGGAGATAGCATTTATGAAGAGGGGTCACCACTATTATTATCTGACCAGGAAAATCGTGATGTTGAATGGCAGCTATGCATCTGTTTCCATGAAATGATGCTTCAATCATCTGATGACCATGTTGCTGGTCTTTTTGGTCACCAGTACAAGCATTCTGCATCCCGCATCACATACATCAAGAAAGAAAAAACTACAGTAATAGAGCGCAGCTGTGATTTACAGCTTGAGCAGAAGAAGGAAAAAATTGATTTATAGTCTGTCCAATGCAACAAGCCCTGCCTGTCTGTCCATCAGACTGTGGAATTACTCTCCACCCAAGTAAGGAATTATTCCCATATATTCTTTTTTTTCCCCCTACTTTCATACAGCATCAGCCATTTTCCCCTCTTGGTTCCACCCTACAGGCAAGTAATTTCTTCTAAAGTGAACACTAATTCTGTCCCAGACAGTGCACAGAAACATAGCTATGCCTACTCTGTATGGCATCTGCAAATGCCAACCTGACAGTCCCAGGGGAACATGATAATCACACCCATGTCCTGGGCATGGTAACTCCATACTCAAAGCAAAGGAAAAGGACCAGAGTATTAAGCCCTTGACTCTGCTTTCTTAACTCCCATTTCATAGTCACTCATTTTCTCATCTCTCCACTAAAAGAAAAGAAAGAGAGAAGCAGGCAGTTAAGCTAGCTACTAATTTTTCCTGGAATTTGTTATTCTCTGTCATGCAGGAAAAAGATAAATGCAGTTTCTGACTGAACCTACTCCTCTAAGGTTCAGTCAGTAAGACAAAGTAGGAGACAGAGACTCCCTGTGCAGTCTGCGGATGTTGCCAGCTGCCCCTCCAGAACTACTTGCTGACTTTGTGGTTTTCTCAGCTGTGGGTTTGGAATTCTGCAGTCAAGTGACAGCCAGCGTGCCTCAGCGTTGCACCATCACTTCCAGCCCTTGGCAGGTAACTGAGAACCACCTGAAGGTGGGACAGGGAAAAGACCAACTGAAGGGAGCTAAAAGATAGCTCTTTGGGTGCCAAATTTGTCAAGAACAGGCTGCTGAGTTTTTTTCTTTTCTGTTTCATGCTTTCTCCTCATCTGTAGTGTGTCTCTTTCCCCTACTACTAGCCACATGACCCCTCAATTCACTAAAGTATCAACTACATATGTATGTATAGTATATGTATGTGTTATGCATGTTTATAAGGGAAAGGACTTTTCATTTTTCTCATATCGTAACTCTCATGGTATTTGGTGCTTTTCTTAGCATTTCAGCTACTGAGGCACTATATGAGAATCTCCACTCACTCTAGAAAACTTTTTGCTCAGCCCTCCTGGCTATGGAAAAACAACGTGCAACTGTGACATTATCAGAACTGCAGATACAAACTCATGAGGCAAATGAAATACATGACACTTGCAAAACAAAACTAAAAACCTGCTATGTTTGCACTCAGAGCCACGATACTTCGAGGTGTCAGATTTGCTAATCATCTCTGCGGTACTCACCTTCTCAACCAAACCACGTGCCTTCCTCCCCTTACATGCCAGAGTGGGGATTTGTTGGTGCTTATCCGACTTTCATGAAGTGAAACCACTCATTGCAGGTTCCAACGAGATCTCCAGGAAAAACATGACCCTTGAAAAACAGCACGAATACAGAGGACTCCCCTGTGTTTCGATTGAGACAACACCCCAGCCTTCATGAAAGCTCCATTCTCTATGGGAATGTAGTGACACTCTAATGACCAATTAATGTTGAGCATATATCATCATATCCATTCTACAAATGAAGAAACTGAGGCATGAAGAGTAAAAATGACTTGCCCAGTTTAAAAGGTCCTATTCTTTCTCTACTGATCACCTCAGAGCTATGATTACATTATCACTGCGTATCTACCTGCCTCATTTTCCAATCAGTTTGCTATGATGCTTTTTCCCCTTGAATATTTCCCCCACCTCCTTTAAATTCTCTCCTCATTCATTTCCTTCTTCTCTCCTAACACACTCCCCCTTCCCCCTCCTTGCTCCACACTCCCTTCATATGCTCCACTGCTGCACTGCTACAGAAATACCTCTTCATGGAGATTTCTGCTGGAGACTGCACAAAAGGAACGTGTCTTGGGAACGAGCACTCTTGCCTCCAAGACACTGCGCAGCAATATGCAGTAGAGACATGCAGAGATCTCTACAGTAGCTGAGCTACCAAAAATGGTCTCCACTCTTTCTCAGCGGGATGCATTAGCCTGTATTTGAGCTCTGCACTGCTGAGAGTGCTTGAGAAACTCTGAACTAAGAGATAGTACACAGTGAAGAGACTCTTGGAAGGGAGGCTTATAAGAGGGAGCAAGATGGTTCCTGAATAGGAAAGGGAGGTTGTAAAGGCAAAGAGAAAACCTAAGATGACTTGTTTTTAGGCTCCACAATGAACTTCTAAGGTTAAAGCACCACAAATTCCACCTCTGCACATCTACTGTAGCTGACATGTTTACAAAGCAGTAACATTCAAAACAATGCCAAAGTAAGAGTGGAGTTCTACATACTGTATTTTGAAAGATGTGTTTTGGCATAATAAATAATAGATAGTTTTCCATTTTTAAACTGTCAAAATCAGTCCTTCTGATAAATAATACCTTCCCTCCCTGGCCTTGGCTATTGTACATTACTAATTAGACATAGTAGTTTGTGGTTAACATCCTTCCCTACAGATTTATTATTAGCTTGTATATTCTTTTCTGTAGAATTGTGCTAATGGTAAGGTCTGCTGAAGGCCAATTGCATGAAGCCACTGGGAGGAGAAATCTGTTTGCCTGTCAAAACAGTGGCTATCAATTAGAACTGTAAATGTGATTCCTTTAAGTGTCTTGGATGGTAGCAGAGATTTCCAGTGATGGATTAGGGGGCTGAATCACTTTCATATTGTACTAAAGGAAGCTTTCACACAAACAGCTGTCCACATGAAACAAATTCACCACTATTTTTAAGCAAGTCCAGAAGAACCAGTCTGACCTGCCAAAATTCCCTCTGCTATCTTCCCAGAAGTCCCAGCTTTAGAGCATTTTATGTGGCACACTGACAAAACTGATACTAGATTATTCTGTGGTTTTCTTAGGAAAACTTGGCTTAGGATAGCTATAGCAACAGGAGAAAAAACAATGAAGTTGCTGAAAGACACGATGCTTCAAAAAAGAGCCAGTGAGACAATGCAATTCCACTGTTCACTGATTCGGGATGCAGCCCTGGCAAGCAGATAGCAATTTCCCCTTTGATATAAGCACCCAGCTCTCATTAGCATCAGTAAGAGTTGTGTGGACATACTGATGGGAATATGTTCCCCTGTATTTTGCAGGAAATTAACACCACTCACTTGGGGACTGAAGGAGGCACTGTCTGTCACTCTCAGGCAGCCTCTCTGCCAGTTAATTAAGCAAAAACCTCTGCCACAAATCTCAAGAGGAAGCTCTTCCCTGTTCTCCTCAGTACAGCAAAACTGACATGAAGCAAAATGTCAGGAGCAGGAGCTGGGAAGTGGTGCTGTTCAGGGAACATGAACTTCAGCCTGCCTTTGCCAACATCTTTTGCCACTACGTTTTTGTGGATTTTGAAAACAGTTATTAGAAATCAAATTGATTAGTTATAGCTGAGTTTAAGCTTGAAGAACGATTGAAGAAAGTATTTTGAACTCTCATACATTGTGGCTTTTGGTTACTGGTTGTTTTCAGCAGAGGCAATCCTAGATGGCATGTACAAAAACAAGTCAGCAAGACTGCTAACCCTCCAGGACTCCACTGCTAATTTCATGCCAAGAGAGTGACTAACCAAAAAGGACTCCACCATACTCACAAAATGTGGCTCTGGCAGCTGAAGGACAAGGGTTCAGGATGGGGAAGGTTTCATCACACAATAGACTCTCTCATCAGGCTGGGAAACTAGACTGAACCTATTAAAAACCTTTCCTCAATGCCACTTTATAAATAAAGAATAAATATCAGAACTAAGTGACTGAAATTTTTAGTCAATTACATGAACTACACAGCTCTGTCATATCTGCTTTCAGTAGTATTGCTCATGAACTATGCGCCAGAAACTTTCTTTATAAGGTTTCAGTGATGACCTGGCAATCACTTCTGTTTCTTGAATCTTAAAAGCAGTAATTCCAGAGCAATCAGATAGAGAAATACGTTTTACTGGATAAGGTCAGAGAAAATTGCTAGAATAGTGCTTAAAACCATGAAGTACTTTTATTTTGCTGGCTATTACAACCACGTAGCTTGAAGTTGCACAAACAACATAAACAGCCCAAATTCCCAAAACTTTTTCCTCCTTGCATATTTCTTGCCTTTCACACATAGACTCCCTACCAGAGATGTTTATACACTATTTTTAGAAGGATTATTTGTTATTGGTGTTTATACTGCCAGCCTGTTAATTTTTGTGTGACAATGTAGGGAAAAATCTCTCTGCTTTCTTGTTCAGATACAGTGATGCCTTGTTCACCACACAAAGGCTTTGACTTCTTTTCTTCCTACCCCCACAGCTCCATGTCCTAAGGTTATATTCACTCATGCAACTATTTGCAACACTGAACTGCTGGCGCTCATTTTACCTAATGACCAAAATGAGCACAGATACCCTACAAATTCTGCATGTTATCATCTCAGCATAAAAAAGTTAGCCTGAAAAAGAACTTAATTATGAAGGTGATAAAACAAATGTTAAATTCAAAGGCCATAGCAGCATGGAAGGCTGAAGAACACAGATGAAGTCTGTCACTCATTTCATTAAAACTTCTGCCACAGGAGATGCCAGGAGAAAACAGTATCACTGCATGAATGAAAACTAAATGGTGTTGATAAAAAACTACTCTAGAGTGTGTAGTCCGTCAATGAACTTAACCCTTTTTTGATTCCAAACTGTGCCTGATTCAACCACAATTTCTCCTGAATGTATTAGTTATTAGCCGTTGTCCATCAAATAATTTGTAGGGAGAAACTCTGGCTTACAGGTTACCCATGAATTGAACACAATCAGTATTCGTTACAATGAACATTCTGCTTATTCATCATTAACTGCAGCTGATCACATGTATTGTTTCTACTTCTTAACTTGATAACCCATTGTTTAAAAACTACCTTCACAAGCAGAGGGGAGGAGAAGCCACTCTGCACTTCTTGAACAAACATGTTTTGGCCACAGGCCCAAAAATTTACTGCATAAAAAAACCCCACAACTGTATGAACACAAATTTCACCACACGAGTGCTCACAGTTGATGAATTACGTTTAGCTGAAAGTATTTCATCTGTAAAACAAACTAGAGACCTGACTGTGAAACAACTTATGCATCTGCATTTCCATTTCTTTGGCTGTATCCTTGGTCTTCTATCATGGGAAAGAGTGAAGAGAGTGCCTAATTTATCAACTATATATCACTCATTATTTGATGTCTCTATACCACTTCTTCTTTCGATTTATTAGTTACAACATTTAAAACAGATTTTTTTCTCATGATAATTGAGTTGTCTTTGTACTCTCATATTATTGTTGTGCATCTAGACAACTGCACAGATGTACAGAATTTTAGATGAAGCTGCATTATTGATTTATAGTGCCATGATGCTGTTATTTTGTCACGGTCTTATAACTAAAAAGCCCAGTTGCCTGGCCTCAATTTTGTTTTTCTTCTCATGTGGGGAAATGAAACCCTGTTACCCCTTTCCCTCCAGTCAGACAATTTCCTGCCATCTTCTGTCTCACTTGTACATAGCTGTTCACTTGTACCACTGACTCTTTTCCAGCTGCTGCTGAATAGACAAGTAACACTACAAATATAGTCCAGTGATCCTTGGAAAAAAGAAGCAACTGGATACAGGAATGTAAAGCAGAAACCATGGTCAAATCCAAGGTCCTGAATTTCAATAACTCAAAGCTGTACAGCTGGAAAACACATTCCCTCAAGTCCACTTACAATAGCTGGAATTAGCAACTGCATCATTTGTGCTGTTAGACATACTTCCTCTAGCAATTAGTTAGCATATTCTCTAAATAAGCATAGTAGTAAAAGCCAGCTAATGCCCCAGTGCTGCTATTGGAAATCTTTAACACAATCGCTAGTATTTAACAGATTGGTTGAAATTTGGTTCCAAACAGGGGACTTCCATGTTATGCAGAGGACAGTGAGATTTTGTCTTATATAATGTGGCGAGTACTGTTTGAAACTGAAATGAAAAGGGAAAGGTAAAGAAATGGAGATACCTAAAGGTTCTCGTCTTGCTCAAGAAATATCCAGAAGGTGGAATGCAGAGTCTGAGAAGCAAAATGCCTGGACAAGGGAAGAAAGTAAACAATAGATTTAACTGCACTAAGGTGCAAAATATTTGCTTTTCGTTGATTTGAATACAAAAGAACTCAGATGTGGTATTTGGGCTTAAGCAAAAAAAAAGACCAGGAAAATATATACGTGGGACGAACAAACGTCAAATATCTGTGTGCCTTCTGTTGCGGAGGAAGATCCCTGGGGAAGAGAAAACACTAGTATCGAGATAGATGCCCAATATCACTAATGTCTGTGCATTAAATATCTTGACCTGCAAGTTAATTTTATTTCTGTTAACTACTCTTTTTAAAAACATATTTAGTGGACACCACATTCCAATTTGTCTTATCAGCACAACTAGTCAAAAACAAATATACACTGAGGCCTGAACAATATCCCACCTGGGAAATCCCTTCTCCTCTTTCCAGTAGTTACTCTCCTGAATTTGAGCATGACCTAGGAGACAGACCATAGGCTTTCTGTGTCCTTGTGGTTCCAATCACAGCATGTACTAAGGAATGTTCATTTCCCTGAGGCAGGGCCAAAGGAGAAAGGTCTATTTCATCCTAGCCCATCTTTTTAATTCCCCCAGTAGATGCAGTGTTTACCATTTTACAGAACAGCTGCTCCGAACAAATGCAAACACTGTGTTTGTCCTGTGGTACTCAAGTTATTGCACCAGAGAAACTCCATGTCTCCTTTCAACAAAAGAAGGTATTTCTCAGATGCATTATTTTCCCAAATACCAAACACAGAGAGAAAACTGGTTGAAAATAATCTCAATGCAACTTTATGAAGACATGGAAGAGAAAATTCCTTCTAAAAGGAAAACCATTAAGATAAATCAGGAAAGGCCTCTCATCATCATTAAACAGTAACTTAAGCACAGGATTAAACTTAGCCAGATCACATGCTATTAATGACCTAATTTTTTGAGCCAATCTTTATCATATCACTTGAGGTTCCAGAAATAAAGCAAGCTCTTAGACCCCTTCTCTCCTGAATTATAACCCTTCCCGAGAAACTGGTGTGTTCCTCCTTTTCTGAACCTTATACCTAACCCCAAATCAGGACCCAAAAATAACTCAGCAAGCGGTATTCACAAGATGAAGAATCATAAGTCCTACTTAAATTCCTTTTATTACTGGCCTTCACCATTAGCCTCTGGGCCCTTCTATAGCCAGCAAGAAGCTCCGTTCTTTGAGCTCCCCTTTCAGATCCAAACCATAATCTATTATTAAAATTGTCTCACCTAAACCTTTGCCATGTCTAAGCCATGTCACTGCAACACATCCTTGTCCTTGCATAGCATCTATAGAAGTCAGCTGGCGTAGAGTTGATTTCATTTGCTCACCCCTGTTCTCACATGTGCCCTTCAGGCTCTTGGCAACTGCTTCAGGCTGGGAGCACAGCTGTCCACTAGAATGCTTTTCACTTGATACCTGTTCATCATGCTAAGACCAGCTGGGATCCTCCACTTTGAGACTGACTGGAACATTTTCTTACTTGAGGACCAACATCTGTGAAACATACTGAACTTGGAGAACTGTCAGGTCCAGAGTTCAGTGATGTTCAGAGAAGAATATTTTCTTCAAATTTTTTATTTGTATTTTTGTGTATGTGGTAGAAGACAGAGAGGGGGGAGAAGAGGGAGCTGATGCAGATTGATATTACAGTCAGAAAGTGTATGATAATGACTATGAAGAGGTTCAAAGCTTCCTAAAATTTTATAAGATGAACTACATAATAAGGTAAGTGCTTTAAAACAACGCTAATTTTAAACATGCAAGCTGTCCCTTATTTCCTAGAAGGTCATCAAACACTAAGACAGAAAAGAAGGATGAACTCAGTGGGACAGCTCAGTGTTAAACAAGAACCAGTCAGGCTTCTCTTATGAAGTCACCATCATGTAAACTGTGTGATCCCTCCACTCTACTAACAGAGCAAAAGTTTAACCCATGTGAATAAGTTAAGGTATCAATTTCTACGACTCTCTAAAGCTCATTAAAGCCTGTAAAACTAGAAAAACTGATGCTTTCAACAGGCTTTTGCCACCGGCGTGAAACATGCCCCTCTCCCCACCCCTTCTTAATTTTGCTTATATAGGGTGATTTCCAAAGGCACAAAGTTTGGCCTCCCCAGGGCTGCAGAAGCTGTCAGTTCTCTCCTGCTGCCCCATATGCTTTTTAAGCTTTTGCACCAAAGCAAGAATGAATTTTCTCCTGCAACATCTTAGAAAAGCAATTATTAAGAAAACAGTGGCACTTCTGAACTGGAATGGATAGGACCCTGTAGCAACAGATTCTTCTGTACTTGGGAAGAAGCCTCATCAACAAAGCAGCAAAAAGACAAGAACGGATGGCAGAAACTTCTTTAGCTGCCTGGATCCTCATGGCTCTGACTTCCTCCTGTTTCTGCCTGTCACCCTCTCCCAGAACAAATTAAAAACAAAAAAGAAAACTCAACACTGTTGCTGTGCACAACAAGATTCAGCAAGCCTCCTGATCACCTGAAGAATGTGACAGCCCATAGGGTTAGGAGAAAGACAAAGCCTAGAGCTCCAGTTGGAGTGTGACAGCAAAGGGGCTGCCAAGGAAGCAGCAGGCTGCAAACAGAATCTTCCCCTGAGAACTTGTTCTTCTGGGGAAAGGCTGGAGGTCGTGGGCTAGGGCTAAGGTTGAGGTAACAAGCTATATTAGCTACCATGACATTAACAAATTTTCAGCTATGCTGCCTGCGTACTGATAAAAGGTTATTTCCCCCCCCGCCCCTTTATCAACAAAAATAAGTCAGTATTGGAACAAGTGGAACTAAAATCAGAATAAACAAGGCTATTTTGATCTGACATTAATGTGTAGTAGAGCTTGTTTCGTGCAATGAGCAAATTGTGCATGCCAAATTTGAAGAAAAGTGAACATAATAAAAATAGTCAGAACTTTTTTGTTCCCACCTACTTTTACTTCAAGAAATCCTTGGAACTTCTCATCTGAACTCTTAAAAAAACCCCACACATGCAAGACCACACCTTGTACATTAACACATTTTAAAAGGATGTTGCAAGGCTGCTGCCCAATTTTCTTTTTCAGCATCCCTCTTCTAGGCAGAATGTGTTCACAGTGGAAATGCCATCACTCCACTTTTATTCAATGCCAAAAATATACATATACAAGCCTAGAAGTCCATAATGCTCTGTTTGATAATGAAGCAGGGCAGGCAGACTTGACTATATTCCACAAATCTAGCCTAGCTAGTACTTTTTCCCGTTATTAACTCATTGGTGGTGTAGGATTTTCAAGAGCTGCAGAGAATCAGCTGCAGCTGGATAAAAGGAATCAGCACTAGCCACTGCTGGGGATCTCCGTCCCAGCGCTGTCCCAGGAACATATTCTTTCCAGCTGCCTCAGATATCACTGTGCTTTGCCACTGCCATAGTTGCAAAAAACCTATCCAGATCTTCCCCATCCCTATAATCCCAGTATCTCCCCCTCTGCATCTCAGCTCTGCAGCCAGTAACACTCGTGAGTTCCTCTTATTAATATTGAAGCTTGTGTTAAGTACTTGACCTTCCCTTCCAAGATTCAAACGACCACCTGCCTGACACATATTTCAAGCCATTCTGCAGAGCTCCAGCCAATACATGGCTCAGCACTCAAAAAATCTGGGCTGGCACAGCAGCACTTGCACGAGCATGAGCAAGCACACGAGAGCAGGGCTGCCAGCCAAGCACACCGTGTGGCTACAGCCAGTGACAGCGCTATCGGCTCCAGTCAACAGCAGCGCATACACAGGTCCCTTGAACCAAGCAGTGCACATGCAGCCCAGCTGCAAATGTATCCTTTCTCACCTCCCTTCTGAATTCACAACAAACCCACTAGCCCAAAGCAGGCTCTGGGGAGAATACAACTAGGAAGTTATCACTTACAAGTGTCAGAAACAAACAAAATGGCTATCTTTCAAAGCACCATTATTATCTCTTAGGTAGTTAGCCCTGCCTACTATCAGGTACACAGGGAAGGATGGTAAAGATCGGTTTAGAGATTTAAAGAGTTACTCACTTCTGCCTGTCTAATTAAGAGTCAGTTAGTGACTACTGAAATTATAATCTCCCCTGACCCCCACAGATGCAGAACACAGTAAGGCAACAGAAGCAGGAGGAACGGGAAGCAAGCCATGGTGTTCTCCATGGCTGGGAGCCGCTCGCTGGCCGGAGGCGCTGCAGGAAGCATCTCCTGACCTTCTCCAGCCAGGCTCCCACCACCACGGCACAGGGCAGCCAGCCACCTGGGAACCAGGGTCCTCCGTGGGGAAAAACTGGCACTTTTCTCGGGTACGTATGTAAATGTTTGCCTACTTAGCTATAAATATATTTAAATATACACATAATCGTACCCATATGTAAATACCCCACATTTTACAACACACAGTTATTTAAATATGTACATACTTAAATAAGAATCCCAAGTAGGAGACGAACTTCCCTCCTCTTCTCATCAACGTGGGCCCAACCCAACTCCTGACGAAAGGAACAGGAATTTGTAAATTGTCTTCACTGAGCATTAGATTAGGCCTCAGAAGTCCCCCACGGCTCCCTCCTGTACATACACTATCAAAATTCTCTAACAGCTTAATGTTTCCTGAGGCCACGTATTACAATGATCAGTTCAGACAAGGGAATATCAGGACACAGAGGCCTTGTGAGAAGAGAGGTCTGGGAGCTTCAAGCTAGTGAGAGAGGAGAGATTTCCTCCTGCGCTTCTTTCAGCACGTACTTTTTCAACAGATAAATATAAGTAAGTAGCACAGCAGTTGTTTAGTGAGCAGCTTAGGGACATACTGTTCCCACTGTCCTAATTTTCCTGACACAATTGGTAAATTTAGACATCTAATTAACAGTCTGTGCCATTTATCAGGTTACTCGTTGCTGGGTTTTTTTTTTTTTTAAGGCCGTCAATTAAGTTTTCCATACCTTAGACATATTCTCCATCTCCAGACTGAGTCCTAGGCCTCTCACAGAATGATTATAAATGCCTCTAACACATCCCCAGTCTGTTTACATGGGCTTTACACAGCCCCAGGGAGATGAACTAGGGTCATCCCTAAAGCTAGTTTCAAAGTAATACTGTAACACCTGCGTGTGTGGGATGGAGCAGACCAAGCAGGAGAAAGAATGGAAGAATTTACAGTTCATCTCTAAAAAGTCAGCTGGGGTACAGAGTCATCCAGTAAGAGCCATATTATAAAATATCTGCATATTTGTTGACATTTTCATAATTGTATTCGCAACTCTTACTTTGTAGGCCTTGCTGTTCTAGGTTTATAAATGCACATTTTTACCTTTGCTTATTTATCCTCTTTTGTGCTAGTAGCTCTTACCTCTAACATGTAAGATTTTCCATAGTGAAATATTTAACCCTTGTAGTGACACTATTTGATTTAAAGTCCCTTTCATCACAGAAGGAGCAAAGGAAATTAAGAGTATTAAAATAAAAAGGAAGATCTTTTACAAGTTCATTGCCACACACAGATGCAAAAGCAGCTTGTAATGCTATGACAGATACACAAGTTTTGTTTGCAAAGTAAAGAGTCTTTGACCAGACCAATGCTGCAGGCCTGCACTAACGTGAATCCTCTTTAACAAGCAGTGTGTTTATTATCACTTCTTTACCAAAGAATAACAATCATGCAGCATATAAAGTATACCCTCTCACTTGCTCTCCCCACATAGGTAGGGTAAAATGGGTCTTCTAGTTTATGCTTAGCTAAAAAAAACCCCCACAGCTAAATGTGCATATGCATCAAATTTCTACAATGATATTCCAGTCTGAGAAAGGTAGATGCAGCATGAAAAAGAAAAGTCCCAAGAGAAAACTAAGTTCTCTTCACCCCTGTTTTTTGCTCCTGGACCATCCGGATAATTGTCAGATAACTACTGCCAGAAGCAGGCAAAGGAAGAAAAAACTCTGCAGAAGTATCTATTCATACCTGCTCAGATGAGACACAGCACATTTCTTTTTTCTGTCAGTAGTAACAATCCAACTAAAACCGCAAAGGCAATTACCTTCAGGGTCATGCCTTGGCCACATGAAACCTGTTTACAGAAATGCAGGACAATAAAAATCAAAAATGCCTGCAATGAATGTTTAATAGGCAAAGACAATCCGTAACATTATGCAGTCCCAAAGAAAGCTTTGCTACACCTTTCTTTTTACACATTTTAGGGTGCGGTTGCTGCTTGCTTTGGCAACTTCTATGAAGAAGATGGGGCGTGCAGCCCCACGTAGAACGAGAAAGAAAAATTCTGACAAAGAGAGATTAAACACCTTGTAGTGAAAAATCCTGTCTGACATCAATCTAACATTAAATAAGAAAGGCCTCCACTGTGCCTCTCAGCAGCTCACCCAACTTCCCCTGAAGAAGTCTGACCTTACTGTCTGTAGCTCCAGGGCAGCCCAGCATTTCTGCTCTCCTGGGTCCCAGAGCCTTGGAAGGAGCCGTGCAGAGCACCCCCCTGCAGTCTGCTGGGGAGCTGCCCAAGGGAGCCAGGGGGAAACCCAACAACCCTTCTCTCTCGCTCTGCTCCACTGCTAGCAGCGCTGCTGCTACTCTATGGCAGCTGCAGCCTGCTGGGAGAAGCCAGGGCTTCCAGGGTCCTTAACTCCGCAATAGCTGACCACTTTGAGTACTCCAGGCCCTCTGGAAAACAATCTCAATGTCAAGGTTAGGTGCTCAGGGAAACTAAATTGAGTTTTCAAAAAATCACTAATGCTTTTCAGTGCCTTCCTCACCCCTCCCTGAAATATCTTTAGCTGGGTTCCAATTTTTGTATCCTCCCTGGAGATGAAATGAGGGGCTCTTGAACATAATTTAGTAATAATAGGGCAACACGAGTTTTAAGGCTTTCTGCTTCAATTCTTTTGGTAGCTCTTTCATGCCATGGACAGATTTCTACAGGAAAAGCAGTAACCCAAATTTGCTGGAATTGTGTCGCACTCATGCTTGGAATACAGCCTGGCTGATGCAAAGAAATTTGCAGCATTTCCTATCAAGATATTCATGTCAGAGATCATCACAGAACTCCAGAAATTCAGGTCACAGGGAGGTTATTTTTCTGAAAGGGATAAAACGTTAGGATTAAAAATAAGAAAAGCATCTTACAAATTTAAGAACAAGGTTGTGACCAGTGGCTAGTGAAAATCTACAAAATGTCTGTGAATAGAATAATTATTACTGGTTTCCAAGGTGAAAGCTAGCACCTTTGACTGAAGAGTAACAACTAACTTGGGTTAGCAGAAACCTTGATTGAAACCATTATGTTTCACTCACTCTCTGTGGTTGATCATGCCTAGGGAGACTTCCTTCATTATATAAAGCATGTAGGAGATAAATGGAACAAAAATCTCTAGGATAGTTAGGTCAGACGACATACACCACAGTGACATATTTTCCTCTATGAAGCCAGAAATTTCCAGTCCTCAGACGTGATAGATGTGTCAAGTTTACTTTTGAGGGAGAAAAAAAAGGTGCTGTTATAGTTCTGGCTAACCTTTGTAGAAACCCTTAATTCACAGAACAAGTGTGGAATCTTGTCTGGGAAAAGCTGATCTGCTGCTTCATGCCTTGAAGCTACTACATGCCTTAAGTACCCTGACAGGATTTTTGATTCAGACAATAAGGATGAAACGGAGGAAGAGAGTCTGTTGGGGCACAGGGAGGGAAAGGGGGGGGGATGAGAACAGCAGATGGTAACAGTTGTTACATTTCACTTTTACAGTCCAAATAAGTCTAAAACCCAAAGCAACTATGCTGCTCCGATGTAATTAAGTGCTTCACTAATGTGAAAAACCTTTCTTTATGAGACACAGCAGAGTACAGAAGAAGGTTGCCTCTGAATGGCCACTCCAAAAAAACACCCTAATCAAAGACATTTGCCAGCCTTATCAAATACAGATGCACAAAGTTAGGGGCTGGAGAGCATCTCTGTTAGCAAGAAAAATTGGCAGTGAGTCTCGGGTAGATTCAAGTACCTTAAAACAGAATTCAACTCTTCATCATACAAAATCCTAAATAGATTTGGAGGTTCTTCAAAGTCCAAACACATAGAATAATGTTGAACACATGTCTGTCTTCAGTGTACTTTTAACTCAAACTCAAGTAGTTAATAAACTAATCCAGACTAGTACTCTCTAGTACATGAGAAATGAGTATGAAGTACTGACCTTAGCGGTGGAGGGGGAAATGCAGAAGTTGAAGAGGATCCAGCTGTATTTTACCCGCAAAGAAATGCCCAGCTTCCACAGCTGACTGTTAAGATCTTGAGAACATTTGTTTTGCAGAATTACAAGCATGTTCCAAAAACTTACGAGGCGCTGCATTTACCTCCATACTAAGAAAAACCACTCTTTTCCTTGGAAAAGAAACCAATAAACTCCATTTTCTAAAACACGTCATGGGCAAGACTTCATTCTATGTTATCTGTGAAGAATTAAGTACGGCTACCCAGAGCACAAAATATAACTCAAAAGTAATGGGTTCTGTGATAAATTAAGATGTTCCTTTCATAGATTATAGTGCATTCCTGTCACATTAAGGCATTTTGAGTTACAAAGCCAACCTAGAGATTGATTGGACTATTTTTTCAATAATTGAAGGGATTATATGCCAACATTTATATTCCAAACAGTTTTCTTAAACCTTATTGAGGATATTTTTCTGAATGTTAAAATGAAATAAAATCAGATTTATGATTAAGCACTGCTTTACTGAGCAAGTTAAACTTTGGAGCAATGCTACAAAGCAAGAGGAACAGTATGTGCAACTGACTTGTGTATTTGGAAAAAAGTAAAAATTATACCACTATAAATGGTAAAAAGTAAATGGATTTTTTAAAGTACTTTTAGTTTTTGAGTATTATTTTAAGATATTTTTAGAAACCCTGATAATTCTTATTTTTTAAACATTAATGACACAGAGAGATGCAATGACCACAATGATTTTTTTCATGAACTCTAAAATCCCACCAACTGCTCCAGCCTTATTTACTAAAAGGGGACCAAGAATCTTTTCTGTGTAAAATAACCTGTGACTGAACATACAACCAGGAACCTATGTGTTTTAACTTGGTCACAGGTCTCTCTCTTCCCACAGCTTAAGGTCTCTTAATCCATTGACCAATAAAATCCTGTTGCTAAGATGAGGTTCTTGTCTGTATTGGTCTGCTTTTTAAAGCAACTGCAGAGGTAAACAACATGACTGGCTCTTCCTCCCCCCATCATTTAATAAGGGTCTGCAGAAAGTTAACAAAAAACCAAACCAAAAAAACCCCAACCCAAACCATGGCACCCCCCCCCCCCCCAAAACCCAAACCCCGTAACACTGGACAGCTAGACTCAATCAGTGATCAGCAACAGAAATCTTTCCTGACCTCTTCTGAATTGCACAACTGCATCTCCCTTGCTACCTTGGGTAGGTTTGCCTTTTACCTTGGCAAGAGATGGGCAGCCCCCATCTGCCCTGGCCCGTACATGGGGAAGATGTTAGTCCCAGATGAGAGCCTGGACACACGCTACCATCCAAGCTACCCTCAAGGTCAACAAGGTGGCAATGGCAGAGTCCATCCTCAAAAGGTAACGTCCTGGTCCCTGGGGGAGGATTTCCTTGCTCAGATACCAGGCCAAAACTGCTACCAGGCCACCTGGTAGCATAACAGCCTGAATATCCAAAAACTCCTTTGAATCCCTCTATCTCCCAGCACTGTTTTATTTATATATAATCCATTTTATGTACTTACTCAGACATTGCAATAAATAACTGGCGATTATAAAATGGTATACTGATATTTTTTATTATAATTATTACAACACTCCCCCCAAGATAGATTAGCTAAATCTTAGATGTGATTGAAAAACAAAACATTATCTAAAACTTACTAGAGAATTGTTTGCTTTTCAGCCCACTTCCTAATATCCACTAAGAAATTCAGCTGCCTGACCTATGCTGCCCAAGTTCCCTAAACGAATACTTGGGAGAGGCAAATAAGCAACATAAAACAGTAAAGCTAAAGAGATTACCAATTTCTCTCTTATTTCCTGCTGATCATTGCCAGACTATGTTTCTGCCCCAAAGTGCAGGCTTCATTATTAAAGATGGACAGAATACAAGTATATTCAGCGGAGGCCGCCTGTTCAGGAAATAGCTATAATTTGGTAAATAGCATAATAAACACTTGAGCATCCTTGATGCAATGGGTAATGAGCCAGTGCAGTCATAAGTATGTACATAACAATGTTAAGATTATACTGTATTTCACATTATATATCTACACACACACACTCATGTAGCGATGTCCATATAATATTTCAACTATTATATTTGTTTCCCTCCTGACATAAATTTATTACTTTTTCCTCTGTACTCAACTAGTCACTTGTAAAAGAAAGCAACATTTTACTTTCATTCTCTGCTCTTTCTCCTCCATTTTACTTTTAGTATACCTACATAAACCATCAGAAGCTTTTGTTCATCATGGCAACCGAATACACTACACTCTGAAGCACCAGAGATCCTGGAACTAAATGCAATCTCACAGCAAGTCATCAGCACGTCTATAGCTCATGCAGTGGAAGGCGATTTAAATCCCCGGTCTGTTCTCCTTGCCACCATGGAGAATAATGACAAACCATAACATATCCCATTCACCTAACAGCTGAGAAGGCAATGACTTAGAGAGATAATTCAGCCACTCATTATTAAAAGATTACAACATTAAAAAATGGTTTTTTGTTTTTTTTTTTTTGTTTTTTTTTTTTTTTTTAAGGCAAATGATCATGTTTTCATTTAATGTGAGTGAAACAGTATACAGTATTATTGATTCCCAGCTATATTGTAAGGACCAGCTTGTAACAAAGCCCTCAAATTGAATTAGATTTAATGTCAGCACTTCTTTAGCCTGAAACTCAATCCCAGTTCATACTGTTTTACTCCAAACGCTGAAAATATCAGTATTATTTAACAGGAGCCTCTAGAATTTCTTGCTATTTTTCTCTGACAGCATTACGTATTTTTAATGAAGCTGCAAATGCCCATAGTCAATTTTGCTCAATACCATTCTTAGTCAGGATTTAAAGAAAAAACAAACAAAAAAACCCCCAGGAACACCCCTGCCCCAAACTAGTCTACGCTGCATGGTGCAAACTACAAAAAATGTAACTGGAACAAAGTCTCTACATTACATGCTGGGCTTTTAAGTCTACGCAGCCTACGGTTCCAAGTGAAATATCAGTGGCTTCATTTCAGAACAAACCTGTTAAGTTTTAGTACTAAAAAAAAGTTCTTTACCAAACAAGCATCAAGCCAGCCCTTCCATCCAAGGGATCTAGTTACCCATAGACTTTTCAGGTTAATTCAGTGACAGATGAAATATGTACATAACTGAAACTGCTCTGTATGTACTACGGGTAAATGCATGTTTCCACAGGAGACTACTCAATCATTAGATGCAGGACACAGCATCATCTAATATAAAGAGACTTTTTAATATAGAACATCTGCAACCTTTCTATCAGCTCCACCTAAATGTCTACCCGGGGTCAATTAAAAAATACCTCAAAAGTTTGATTCATAACCTTTTCACTTTCTCAAATACATTTCTGCTGTTTGCAGGGTAGGAATTGGGAGGTGGGGAGAGGTGGGAGGAGAGGGGAAGGTCTACAAGAAAAATTAGGTTGTCAGAAAATATCAATAGTCACAGCAAATCTTCTGTAAATGATTTTTGAAAGTCTGTTTCACTTTATGTATAGCTGAACAATAACAAGCATAATGCCAACTTTCATTCTGGAAACAAGCTGAGAAGGGCATTATCTGTATGTGGACACAAATTGTAACTGGTTAAGACAAAGGAAAGTCCTGCATCAGGACTTCTATGGGGCAGACTGTAGAGGAAGTACGTTCTTGGCTGGCATGGGCAGGGGAAATCTGGAAAGCTACTGCTACAGGGCTCGAAGGAAGGGAATGAAAAGTGATTATTTTATCTCCAACTGTATTTCTTTTGTTCATTCATTCACATTATACGGTAAGACTCCTTTGTAATGACTGGGAAGGGCTACTGGAGGGTGGCTGCACTTCTCTTGCTGTCCCTTACCCAACAGGACGGAGCACTGTCTCCACTCTGAACACAGGACGGGGCAAAAGCAATCCAGAGAGGAGAGCACTACTGGGGAAGCTCTTAAATTAGTATTCTTCTCTTTAAAGGAAGAAGACACACAGCGTCAGCTCCACTTTTAACAAAATAAGAGGCACAAAGGAGGGCAACGATATGCCTTGGTTGTCATGTTTAGTATTCCCTCTCCACTCCTGGAGAGTTGCCATTATTCTTTATTACTCATTTTCATCCTATAACCTTTCAGCTGAATCTGCTGAGTGGCTTTCTTATGAGTCTGTCTATTAGCCCATGATATTTGGTTTTACTTTGAGCAGGCTTCTTACTTTCCTCAGAACACTTTCAGTGCCACACTAAATCCTACCAGATCCTCATGGGCTGCAGCAGGGACTTGACTGGCCATCACCATCTGTTCCTCACAGCCATGAGTCAGTGCCTTATCAGAAGTTTATTATTACTACTATATACATTTTTGGATCATGAGTTGATTTCACCTAAAAGTTCTTTTTAGCTCTGCTCCATGTTCTAGTAATGTCACAGGCCAGATTTTTAGAATTAATAGCAGCAATGACTTTACAAAAGAGGTTACATTTTTCAGTCGCATCATGCACACTTTTTTATGATGTTAAACCTTGAGTTCAGTAATCACTATGGTCCTTTTCCTAAAGTACTATAAAAGACCATTTCTCTTTTCTAGGATGGTAGATTTTACTAAGCAAGCAGACTGTAGAGGTTATCAGTTTTTTGTTTGGTAAGCAATTTTTCTTTGTTTTTCAGTAATGTCACAAATCGATTTTTTTAAATTGTCAAGTTTTCTTGTATTTTCACAATAAGCTATTAGGGATTTTAAACAAAGTGACTCTTCAGATTAATATCCATCTTAGTCCTTATTAAAAGGCTCTAAAAATGAAAAGCGAGAATCAAAATAAGTATTTTTGACTGACCCAACCTTTTTCTTTTTCAGAATTATCCCATGAGGAATATTTGAGTATTGGAACTGTTGTCTCAACCCAGGCAAGAAAATCTAAAATTGTATGAAAATCTAAAAATTCTCAGGGACAAAAAGCCTGTTTCCTCCGCTATCCAACACTGACCGCTACATGGCAGAAATAGTACTTCACAGATCTGCTTCCTCTGGGAATTCAGCCATGTATTATTAAGGAAATCAGTTTCTCCCACTTTTTACTCCTTTTAGCCCTGAACAACCAGCAAAGCTAATAAACAAAAATCTGAATTTTATTCTTTTTCATGAATTACAAGTCTAAATTCCATTTGGAATTATTCCTGTGAAACACAAGTCAAAAAAGTGGGATTGTAAAGATGTAGCTAAAGGAAGAATTTGGTCTCAGAAATCTTTGTATACCAGTGAGAATAAATGAGTAGCATAAATATCTTTAAGTTTAGACTGCAGTTTTCAGGATTGTCAGTTAAAAGCTATTTCTGAAGAAAAAAAAATAAATCTGATACTGAGTTACTGAAAGAAACACAGAACCTCAATATACCATTTTCAGATTCACTGTTCAGGGAAGAAGTGGACCTTATGAGCTCTCAGTTTCAAGCCAGGATCTCCCCAGCAAGTCTGAAAAAACATTAATCACTCTGAAGTCTACACAGAACTGGGACTACAGTTAATTCGCCTACACCCTTACAACCCAAAGGAAAAAAGCATTAGTCACAACTTTATACCGGCTCACTTCAATCTCACAGCTGTACGTACCTGGGAACACTCTGTGGGTCTCATTTGGTACAAGACTTCCATGAAGTTCAACAAGCTTTGACTTAGGTCTGGGAAATTTTGCCACAAAGCCACTATACGTTTGCATTTCTGTGGTTTCAGCCCAATCCATATATCCTTGAAACATCTGTTATTTTTTAGTTCAGGAAGACTGACGGGCTCCAGGATGCTCTCCACTATTTTGAAATAATTGCTGGTTTTTTAGGTTCCCCAAACCCTTCCTTCTGATCACTCTGCTCGGCCTCAGTTGGTATTTCTATTTCATTTTCTGCAATCAGGTCTGATCACTTGTGCAGCTGATCCCTATTCCTTCCACTTTTGCAATGAAACAATAAACATTTTTACTCTCAACCTCATCACTGGTCATGCAAATTTAGTCTGAGCTTCTGGATTTTTTCTGTTGTCATTTAAATGCACAGATGTTAGCTGTGCTTCAAAAGAAACAGGTTATAAAACCTGCTTGTTACAGTACTCTCTCAGCTTTCTTTGTTCTGTGTTTCAGAACTGCTATAGTATATTGACTTGAGTAAAGTTTTGTTTTCAAGAGACCAACACAATTATTACAAGTCCAAGTTCCAAAATGGACAGATACTGAACCGAAACTGCTGTATTAAAGGTCTGTAACGATCTTTCTCTGCTCAGCCAAATGGATTGTCATCTGTGTTGATTCAATGCAACTTGTCTGTGCCATTCAATACAATTGATCACAAGATGCTTTTATAGAGCATTTGGTTATCCTTGAAATTTGGTACCCAGGGGTCCTGGAAAATGCCCACAGCTTGAGCTGTTCTTCAGTGAATACACTTCTCTATAGCTGATAGTAAAATTGTTCTTTTTCTTATCTTGCTCCTAAAATTCCCCGTACACATTCAGAGAAATTCTGTTTAAGCCTCACTGTCTCATTCTTGATAGCAACATCCACTTGGTGATTTTAATTAAATCTCATGGCTTCAATTATCTGTATGCAGACACTATATCAATTTAAGTTGCTTTCTAGGTTGGTTTTTTTCCTCCTCCCTGATGTTTTATTTTGGTCTCCCTCTCTTCTGTTTGGTCAGCCTTTGAAACTGGGTCCTTGAGAAGGTTACCAACCACAATTTTTTTTTTTTAATTGCTTTTTAAAGCTCATTTTAAGTCAATATTTACAAACAGAGCAAAACCCTTATACTTCAGTGTTTCATTTACAATCTTTTCCTTTTAGCTTATAAATTAGCATGACATTTTATGCAACCAATTTAATTTTGTATTTCTCCTCCTCTGATCACTGCCATATATGAAATCTCCTCTGATTTATATTACAGATTTCTGTATCAACCTTTATATTTGTAGGTTTGTTTTAGGTCTGTATCTGCCTTGCATGGTGGTTATTAAACAAAAACCTAGATGTTCAACATAATTTTCCATTTAGCTTTGTAGAAACTTAAGGATGGAGCTGGTCTAAACACTGCTGGATGACATAAAGTGTTAGCCCCTCCAGACAAGGATTTCTCTCGACAGAAGAGAGCAGTCCCAGTTTCAATCTGACTGGCATTTTCTAAAGACAACCATAAGATGCCTCACAAAGAAATCTGCTCGAGGTAATGACAGCCCAAATTCACCAAGCTGTCATCTACCTGGAACAGCTACACTAGAACTTTCTATTGAGCTTTAATGATTGTGCGAAGACATTACAATATTACTGCAATAAATACGGTATCAAAGCAAACAGAAACCAATGCTATCACAGGCAAGCAGCCTCATGAGAGTGACTTAACCTTTGACCAGTAAATTTGATCTATTATAGGCAATTTGTGTCCCAAGGTACTCAGTGAATGGCTGATGTACACAAAATAAACAAAGACTGAGAAAGACAATAAACTGACAGCCAAGATCAACAAATGGTCTTGGTATCCCCATGAAGCCATTAATACAATACTCTGTTAAACACGCTTTTCTCCAGACGTGGGCTGTTTCAACATGTTTGAGAGCCTCTGTGTCCTTGAGTAGATGAGAGATATATAGTGATGTGATGAGACTATTCTACTGTAGAGAAGCTCCTTTTAGTTTATGTAGCCCTTAAGCACCTCCTTGTTCCCCTCCCCTAGAGTATTTATAGTACTCAAACATGTAAATCCACCACCTCCTCTCCTAACCTTTTGCTGTTCTCATTATAGAGACAGAAATAGCCTGTCAAAGAAAGAGACCCAGCCTTTACTTGATATTCTGGAAATTAATTATACAATACTTTCAAAGATTTATGTGCTAATCCACCAGTTCCAAAAAAATACAAGAATACAGGTAACAGCTTAAAATAGCAAAGGTAGAAAAATTTGAGTTTCCATGTGTGATGTGTGAATTATACACACACACACACACACACACACAGAGTCTATACACATAATCAACACACTTCTCAAAAGAGTCACCTATGTATTTTAATTTTAGCTCCACTGTAGCTTTTTACTATGGTATGAATGCATTGTTGTAATAAAGATCTAGAGCAAAGAAGACAGAATAGTATATAATACAGATGTCATTTATTGCTTTGCTCTGCTGGACTGAGGCCTCAAGAAGTTATTAAACTGCTGAGGTAAATCTTAACTATTTAGTTATTCTGAACCTCGATCCTCACTTTTTTTTTTCCTACTCTAGGATTGTTGGTTACTTCTCTTTTCTTTTTTTTTTTTT